>JAEIFJ010001005.1:0-22090 GCA_018903435.1 Leucophenga varia
TAAGTAGTAATGTAGGTAAATGTTTCGTATTTTTACTTTAGGTAAATGTTTCATATTTTTCTTATTGCACCTTAGGCGTTTGGTGACTTTATGACATTTAATTAACATATAAAAAAAAAATAAGAAAAGAAAGTTTTTTGAATTATGAAAACACACCAAAAGCACTCAAAGTAGAAAACAAAAAAAAAAAAAAAAAAAAATGAAACAAAAGTCACCAATACCTTGGCACCGGTTAAGTAACTTGTTTATTTTTTGCATAAGGTTAGGTAAGGTCTTTAAATTTATAACGTTTAGGGTACAAAATACGCGAAATGGGCAGTATGAGTAAATGTTTGGCTGCGAGATGTATTTAGCTTTGATTATTTTTTTAATAATATACGCCATACTTAATGTCAAAACGAAGTTTGCTAAGATTTATACAATACAGCCTAACTTTGACTGAGATTTTTAAAATGTAACAGTGACTTTGAAATGTTACTGTGACTTTAAAAGATACTAGTAAAAAAGCAAAAAAAGCTATACTGCATATTTAAAAAGAAGATAAAAGTAACAGTGATTCCTAAAAGTAACAGTTACTGTCCAGAAGGTAACAGTAGTTCGTAACATTAGATGTGACTTTTTAGAAGTTACAGTGATTGTGTAGAAAAGTAACAGTAAATCATAAAATAACAGTTTATGAAAAAAAAAAAGATTCTACAAAATAATTGAATTTCATCGGAGTTGTACGTTGCAAGGACATTCGCATGATTGGAATCTTTTATTGGAAACACAACTCGATTATCTTTCGCTGTGTCGAAGCGCTTAATGAGGCACAGGCCTCAAATAACAAAATAACAGTGATTTTGGAATGACTTAAGAACGCAACAGTGAACTAACAAATAACAGTGACTAGAATGTATCAGTGATTCAAAAAAAAACAAAGACTAGAATTTATCAGTGACTTAAAAAATATGACAGTGACTAGAATGATTCAGTGATTCAAAAAAATAAACAGTGACTAGAATATATCAGTGACTAAAAAAAAAAACAGTGACTAGAACGTATCAGTGATTTTAAGAAATAACAGTGACTGGAAAATAAGTTTGAATTAACAGTGACTTAAGAATGTAATAGAGACCTTAGATAGTAATAGTGACTTTAAAAAGTAACACAAAAAGTAACAGTGATTTTAGAAAGAAACAGTAACATTAAAATATAGCAGTGTTTCTCAAGAACGCAACAGCGATTTTACAAAGTAACAGTGACTGTTTGGAAAGTAACAGTGACTCTTTAAAAGAAAAACAGTGAATCTTTAAAAAGTTTTATGAATTTTTAAAAAGTAGCAGTGATTCTTAAACATAATACTGTTTACAAAGTAACAGTTACTCTAATGAATAATTTTTAGAATATATCAGTGACTATTTAGAAACCAACAGCCAATGACTTTAAAGAGCAACAGTGACTTAAAAAATTAACAGTGACTAAAAAATATCAATGACTTTGTAAATAACAGTGGCCTTAAAAAAAAAAACAGTGACTTTAGAATATATCAGTGATTAATAAGAAAGAAGAGTTGAACTTAAAACGCAACATTGACCACAAAAAATTAACAGTTACTAGAAAGTACCAGTGACGTCCAAAAATAGCAGTGACTAGAAAGTAACAGTGACCTGCCAAAAAAGATCACAGTGACTCGAAAGAAATAGTAACATTAAAAAGTAACAGTAATATTAAAAAGTAACAGTGACTTCGAAAAAGTAACATTTCCTTTAAGAATAACAGTGACTTTAAAAATGTAGCAGTGTCTGTTAGGAATGTAGCAGTGATTTAAAAAAAGAAAGAGTGATTTATAAAGAGAAAATATCAGTGACTAGAAAGTACCAGTGACATCAAAAAATAATAGTGACTAGAAAGCAACAGTGACTTCAAATAATGACAGTTGCCAGAAAGTAAATATTAATATTTAAAAGTAACAGTGACTTTAAAAAGTAACATTAACTTTAAGAATAACAGTGACTTTAAAATGTTTGAAATGTAAAAGTGATTTTTAAAAGAAAGAGTGACTGTTTGGAAGTAACAATGACTTTTTAAAAAGTTTCAGTGACTGTTTAAATAGTTGCAGTGATTTAAGAAAATTGCAGTGAGTGTTAAGAAATTAAAAGTGATTTTACAAAATTTCAGTGACTGTTCAAAAATTAACAGTGGTTTTGGAAAATAGCAGTAGCTGTTAAGTAATTAACAGAAATTTAAAAATAGTAGGACTGTTAAGAAACAGTGATTTTAGAAAATAGCGGTGACTGTTAAAAATTAACAGTTTTTTTGAACAATGAACTTTAAGGATGTCAACAACTTAAGGCTACAGGAACGACTCCAGGCGTTGTAAAATATCAATGAACTCTAGCAATAATCCATTAGCAAATTTTTTATTTATGAAATATGAAATTTCAAATGACTTATGCACATATTTCTTTAATTTTTTTCCATTTGATACAGTCAACAACTCTCATAGGACCCTCAATGTTTTTTGTTTTACTTAAAGAAATAAACAACAATTTATCATATTCATGTCAAGAAACCAAAACAAAACTGAAAATATATATACTATATATGGAATATACCTAGTATAATATTTATTTTATAAATATGCAACTGAATTTTAAATTTAATTACAGGCAACGCACAACAGCATTAAGCGAAATATACGCATGAGCAAAATTGTACATAAATTTTATGGCATAAAAGGCAAAAGGCATATGCTAAATCAAAGATAGCAAGCAAGGACGTTAAACGCAGCTTATGAAAATGCTATTTTCAATATAAAAATATGTACGCGGTATGCAGCCAGAGATAACATTATAAAGGTATAATATATGTCAGGCAGACAGACAGACAGACAGACGTATGTATGGTATATGATGCTACACCTTCAACACTGCTCTCTCTCTCACTCTCACTCTCTCTATGCATGTTGGCTGAATATTTAAGTACAGCTGACTGATTTAGATTTATGCTCAGCGACTTTTTGTTGTATACTTTTAGGCGTTGAACGCAACTGCTGCGTTATTCACACGCAAGCGAACCAAAAATAAGCAAAAAAAAAAAAAAACAAAATTTAAATCAGCTAACAAGCTGGCAGCCAGGCAGCCCGTTGAGCATAATGTATAACATTGAAAAGTCAAAGCCTAGACTTGTTGAATCAACTAAACACGCTCTACTTTGCACGATTTTCATTTTCATTTATTTTTTTTTTCTTTTTTGGTGTTTTTTTTTTTTCGACGTAAGCTGTTGCTATTTTTGAATTTTTTCCATATAAAAATATACTGGGTAACTCATTAATTTCATAGAATGTCACAGCTGTCTAATGGTTTTATGCTTCAAATCATTTTAGAAACTTATACACATGACGTCGTTATGCTGCTACTCAACAGTTCAAGCATATAAAACGTCACGTTTAAAAATTCTATGCTTTAAGTTTTGGGGATGGGTTGGGAAAAATACGCAAAAAAAAAAAAAAAAGAACACTGAAAATTTTAACGTGAAAGGTCAAAGTTACAAGTGGTTTCGCATTCACGTCGATTTTTTATTTTGCGTTTTTTTTCTTCTTCTACAAAATGTATTAGCAGTGCACATTTGATGCGCTTCTAAACGACGGGAAGCGGCAAATCTCTGATGTGCAAACTGCTTTAGTGCACGTAAATCGACTGTTTCACTGGTTTCACTGGTTTCTTTGCAAAGATGATGATGACGACGATGACGTTGGTAAAATGCATTTAAAGTGCATTAAGCTTTCTGCAAAAAAAAAAAATGGTTGAACTATTTTTAAACTGAGCTACTAGCTAAACTGTTTAAAAATAACTCGAATTTAATTTTAATACAATAAAAAACTATTTGAAACTTTAAGTTATACGAAAATGGATGAGCAAAATCACTGAGAGTGCTGGCAGAGTAAAAGCTAAAAGCGAAGCGATAGGCCAGGTTGGGATGAAGAGGGTGACAGGGTTGGCATCTTTAGAGACCTCACACAGAAAGTTCAAGTCGCTTTTGATGCACTGCGAGTGAATATGAAGCACTTCGCCACATCAGATCAAACTCTTTTTCTCAATCAGAATTAAGAAAAACAGTGATTATTTATTGTAATAGTGATTGTTTAGAAAGAAAGAATGATTCTAAAAAAGGATGTGATTTTAAAATAACAGTGACTGTAAAAAAACAACAGTGATTTTTAAAAACAACACTGGCTGTTTATAAGATACAGGGACTGTTTAGAAACTAGCATTAATTTTAAGTAATAACAGTGAATGTCTAAAAACTAGCAGTGATTCTAAAAATAACAGTGACTGTCTAGAAATTAACAGTGATTCTGAAAGTTAGCAATAACTGTCTAATGATTAAAAGAAATAATAATGACTATTTAGAAAGTAACAGTGATTCTGTTACAAAAAAAGCGGATTGTTAAGAAAATAACAGTTATTCAAAAAAAAAATAAAAGTGACAATTTCAAAAGTAACAGTTCTTCTAAAATAAAAGTGATTGTTTAGAAAGTAACAGTGATTTTAAAAAATAAAAGTGACTATTTGGAAAGTAACAGTGATTCTCGAAAGTAGTGGTTACTGTTTAGAAAGTAAAAGTGATTAATTAAAAAATATAATGGGGACTGTTAAGAAAATAACAGTTATTCTAAAAATAACAAAAATAAAAACCGTGACTGTTTAGAAAGTACCAGTGATTCTAAAGAAGCTGTGATTTTAAAAATAACAGTAACTGTAAAGAAAGCAGCAGTGATTTTTAAAAACAACACAGGCTGTTAATAGAGTCTCGGTGACTTTGAAATATAACCTTGACTGTTAAAAAATTTGCGCTGATTTTATAAAATTACAGTGAATGTCTACAAACTAATATCGGTTCTAAAAATTAACAATGACTGTCTAGAAAGCAGCAGTGTTTAAAAAATAGTAACATTGACTGTTTAGAAAGTTATAGTGATTGTGAAAAAAGAAAAAGTGATTGTTTACAAAATAACAGTGATATAAAAAAATGAAAGTGACTATTTACAAAGTAACAGTGATTCTGAAAATAATGGTTTTTGTTTAAAAAGTAACAGTTATTCTAAAAAAATAACAGTTACTGCTTAGAAAGTAACAGTGATGCGAAAAATATAACAGAGACTGTTAAGAAAGTAACAGTTATTCTAAAAATAAAAGTGACAATATCAAAGTAACAGTTACTTTTAAATGTTTAAAATGGTGCTTGTTTAGAAAGTAGCAGTGATTCTAAAAAATTTCAGTTACTGTTAGAAAGTGACAGTGATTACAAAACAGTCACTGTTAGAGTAAAAAAAAGGAATTTAAAAATAAAATTTTTTTCTAAAAAATAACAGTGACTGTAAAGACTGCTTTAAAAAAACTATTGACTGTTCAGAAAGTAACAGTGACTGTTTGGAAAGTAAAAGTGAATTTAAACAAGAAAAAAACGTTAACTTCGGTGGAACCGAAGCTGAAATACCCCGTTACACAACACTTTTATAGTTTATATGTTCACCAGGTGCTTAGATTAAATTTCACGATGAATTTGGTCAAATTTGTATGGAGGCTTTATGTTATATTTGCCCGATCCTTACCATATCGAAAGTGTTCACTTAGGTGGACATTGGAATTGATTTTACCAAATTTAATTGAATTCATTTTGAAATAGTAAATGTTTTCATATAAAAACTCGAAAATGGGCGGTAAGTTTGTATGGAGGCTATACATAAAAATAGGCGTGGCGTCTAGATTTGACATTGGATGAAACTTTCGTGTAAAAATCTTCTCTTAAGAGGCTCTTAGACGCCTTTTACGACAAGCTGAGTCAGCTGTGTTGGTATTCTTGAAAAAGATTGAATCGAATTAATTTATTAAAACTCGCCTAAACTGTTTTCACTTGTATTGAGTTATATACTAGTGTACATGTTGTGCTAAACGAAAAAGCGGTATATTCAAATTTTCTCAAGTATTTTTTTTCATATCATATCACAACTAAAACCTTAACTACAGTGATTTAGGTGAGAATGTGAAAAACTAAATTTTTATTACAAGAAAATATAAATTTAAGAGTTCACAGTAATTATGTAAATATCAATAAAATGCTAGACACATCAATGTCAATCGAGAGAGTAGGCGTGGCATAATTTGTCGAAGGACATCTCAGGTTAATATAGTTCAAGAACGCAACATTATTGTGTCACTGTGACAAAGGTACACAAAGAACGACAACTTTCTAACTCAAATTGACTTTGTATCTCATATTGCTTTGAAACCTAATGAAATAAAATAAAACATGTAGCTATACTCTACATGTGTATGGTATATCCTGTCTATTCTTACGTACACATTTTTATTTTATTTTTACTCATTTTATGTCATTGCGTACCTTTTGTGTATAGTTTTTATTGAAAACATTCAAAAGAATATTATATATAAAATGGAAAAAAAAAAAAAATAATAATAATAAAAGAACATTTCATGTCTCAATGGAAAATTTCTACTTTGATGTGTATAAAGTTGTCTATGACTTGACATGAACATCGTTACTCGTCGTCGACTTCGTAGTCATCCTCGTATGTATTCGTTACCTTTCATTTTTCTTGATATTTTCAACGACAATGTTCATATGTGTGTGTGTGTGTGTGTGTGTAGCTGCAAACAAATTGAAAGTGAATTTTAACTCAGAAAAAAGGTAAATTGAATAGTTTATAAAATAGTTTGGGGACACATTTACGTTTGTATACACATGTTGTGTATGTTCAAAGTAAAGCTAATTGAATTGAATTTGAAATTACAGTAAAAAATTTAACTCTCATAACGTGCTTTAATTTAATTTTAGTTTAATATGTATTTAATTTCGTATTTTTTTATGTATAAAAACCGCTATTGAATGGTTTTTAATGAAATTTGAATTGAAGAAAACTGGTGAACAATTTGAGAATGAATATATCATGCCTTTTCTACAATAGAACTTAACTACTTAACTAAGTAGCTGGCACAATAATCTTTCGTTTAAGTGTTTTCTCATCGAAATCGGTCCGGTAGAACGCGAGATATATGTTGTTAAACAGATAGAGGTGACTGAGGAGAAAATCCATATTCCACACAGAATAAGCATATAATTGCCGTTTTGCTACCATTGAAACATCTCGGAAGTGAACCTTAGTATGTGATAGGCTCTGAAGGATCATAATCAAACAGTACAGTTAAGGAAGGAACGTAGTTTTAAGAGATATAAGAGAAATATATCGCTCAGCCAGAGGACTGAGAACGTCCAAAGTATCTTAAGACATACATAGAGGAAGTATTTTAGTATTATGGAGTATCCTCTAGGTGCAAGTACTGCATGTACTGTTATAAGGAATACTTAATCTGGTCGCGTGTTTCCCGATGGGTCAACGCCCCGTGATGGTGGCTGTTAGTCTCGCCAGATTTTGGCGCGAGTTTGTCTGCAGAGTTCTGTTACGTTTGGGGTCAATCGTAGGCCAAAAAAGTTAAGCTTTCCTGCAGGTATACATATTTTGCCATTTATTATTGCCTAAAGAGATGAAGCGCTTCCTAATGTAGGCGAATATAGCATTAATTGGGGTTTAGATCGCGAATGGCTGGGATTTATCCGATAAACCCTGTCTAGACAGCGTGTCAGCTAGCTCGTTTCCCGGAAATATCACCATGTTCTGGGACCCATGAAAGGCAAAGTGTGTTGAGGCGACAAACAAAATTTAGCAGGTTTTTATAGTATATTCCCTAACTAGCTTAGATTGAGTAATGTGTTTATCCTGCGCTTCTATTGCTGTCTGAAAAAATAAAAACTGATCTGTCCAGAATCTGCCGCTATACCAATAGCTTTTACGTCACTAATACAGCATGGATCTCCGCCTGAAATACACTGCAGAGATCCGGAAGGCGAAAGTACGATAGAACTTTATACAGATTATTTTTGATCGATTGTTCTTGATACAAAGAATGATACGAAAAATGATAACTCTTAAGAGCATGAACAATTTTTGTTTATACAAGATTAATGGTTCTCGATACAAAAGAACGATAGTTCCTAATACAAAGAACTATTGTTCTTGATATAAGCATCAATTGCCTTGATTTTTAATGCGAAAAACGATTATGCTTAATTCATGAACGATTGTTCTGAATATAATAACAATTAGAATTAAAAGAAAAAAAATTAGAAAAGGTGCTTGATAAAAGAACGATTGTTCTTGATGTAATGAACGATGATTCTTAATACAAAGAACGATTGTTCTTGATATAAAGAACGATTGTTCTTGATATAAAGAACGATTGTTCTTGATATAAAGAACGATTGTTCTTGATGTAAAGAACGATTGTTCTTGATATAAAGAACGATTGTTCTTGATATAAAGAACGATTGTTCTTGATATAAAGAACAATTGTTCTTGATATGAAGAATGATTGTTCTTGATATAAAGAACGATTGTTCTTTATATAAAGAACGATTGTTCTTGATGTGAAGAATGATTGTTCTTGATATAAAGAACGATTGTTCTTGATATGAAGAATGATTGTTCTTTATAAAAGAACGATTGTTCTTGATATGAAGAATGATTGTTCTTGATAAAAGAACGATTGTTCTTGATATAAAGAACGATTGTTCTTGATATAAAGAACGATTGTTCTTTATAAAAGATATATTGTTCTTGATAAAAGAACTATTGTTCTTAATAAAAGATATATTGTTCTTGATATAAAGAACAATTTTTCTTGGATATTAAGAACGATTGTTCTTGATGTAATGAACGATGATTCTTAATACAAAGAACGATTGTTCTTGATATAAAGAACGATTGTTCTTGATATTAAGAACGATTGTTCATGATATAAAGAACGATTGTTCTTGATATAAAAATCGATTGTTCTTGATAAAAGAACAATAGTTCTTGATATAGGACAAATTTTAAGCAATTGGTCTAAAAACTGAATTGATGGAAAAAATTTTCTTAGTTTATGAATGCAGATAGTACAAGAATAAAATTAAATAATGAATACAATATGACTATTTCTTTTATTTTTACTTTTCAACTTTGCAATATTTCTTTTTTTATTTTCATGTGCTACTAACTGACTTATTGTAGTTTCACAGTTACATATTGTACCTACACACACACACACACAAATATATATTACAGTGAATGTGTTTAGAATGGTGCTTTGTTATAAAACTAAACATGACTAGAGTAGCATGCACTATTCATGAGAATTTTTGAGGACATGCATGCTTACATGCACACACATAGTGTGCCTGTGTGTGTGTATATCCTTTAAACCTTTTTGTCGTTTGTTTATCTATGTCATGTTGCCTTTCGATGTCAGTTTGTTTGTTTGTTTTTTTTTGTATCTCTGTACACTGCATAGTATCTCTAACTTTGTATTTAAATCTTTATTTGTTTGTTTGTTTGTTTGTTTGTTTGCATATACAAGTGACCGTACATACAGTAAGCAGCTGTTGTATTAGATAAGTTCATAAAAGTAAAGCAGGCTTTTTGGTATGTGCTTCTTTTTTTTTTTTCCTCTTGTTTGTGGCATACTCTGCCAGCTGTGTGCTACATCCGGTAACTTCCTGTTGCTTCAACTCTCTCTCTTTCACGCTCTCTTTTTTAGTGCTGTTACACGTATCTATATTTTAGTCAAGTGCGCATGTTATTTTTAAAGCAGCTTTGTCGTCTCTACATTACCTACTTCCTGACTGTCACGCTCGTTCGTGCAACATTTCCGCTTCCTTACGTTTTACATTTTTGTGTTACATTTTTACAGATGCATACAAACTAAAAAAAAAGTGCAGCAACTTAATTTTGTTGTTACTGGATTTTTTTTTGTTGTTCCTTTTTTTGTATCTTTTTTTGTATCTTTTTTTGTATCTTTTTTGTATCTTTTTTTGTATCTTTTTTTTGTATCTTTTTTGTATCTTTTTTTTGTATCTTTTTTTTTGTATCTTTTTTGTATCTTTTTTTTATTTTGTATATTTCACTGCACTATAAAGTGTTTACTTGTAAATAAAATTTAATTTTATAGCACTTGAATTGTTTTCTTCTAACTATGTAAAGTGTACGTATGCATTTTAGTATTTTGTTGTTGTTGTTTACTACAAAATTACTTTTTGGTATTTATTACATTTCGTTTCGTTTGTATCTTTTAGTTAGCTATAAGTACACTTGACATGATACTCATTTAATTTTTGATTGCATTTCAGAGATTATCCCAATGTAACCAGAGTGACCAGTGTCTTTTATGCTTGTATTGTTTGTTTTTGACATAAAATATTCGAGTAATATGTCAGTTCAAGTGAGTGTTTTGTGTGTGTGTGTGTTTCCGAATTGCTTTAATTTAAATTAGAAGATTTAAATGTCATCTAAAATGAAAACATTTTAGTATCTCTTTTGTTATTTATTAGATTTATGTATTGTACGAGTATGTGCACAAATGTGCTGTGAATTATATAAAATTTTGTTTAATGAAAATGTCATTTGCATAAGTTGTCGTTAACATGTCAACGTAGTTCAAAGTTCACAAATAGAAAAAATTTAAGATAAATTTGAAATTTTGTAACTCAACTTTTTGCAGTTCTCTGGATGAGCGAATAGTTAGTTAGCGGCCCGCTCCGGCTTTGTTCGCGTTTTTTTGCTTCTCTTTGGTGGCTAAATATAAATTGTTCAAAATATTTGGGTTAAAATTTTTGAGAATCCCCTAAACACAACTAACCATCATTCAAATGCGCCCAGTTTCAAGTCTCTACGTCTATTCAATCCAAATGTATTATTTTTTTTTTTTTGAAGGCTCTCATTAGGCCCCTGGTCAAAATTTTCTAAAATCCCGTCTAAGTGCTCACCTGTAATAAAAATAAAAAAAAATTGGTCAAAAAATCTATATTGGGTCCACATATGGGTCCCAGGTCCAAATTCCGAAATCCCTTGAACACCTTAAACGCCAAAAATGTTTTTTAATCATCTTTCAAATGAGTCCTGTTTCAAGTCTCTACGTCTATTTACTCCAAAGATATGGCTTTTTCCGGTTTCAAGGCCCCCATTAGGCCCCAGGTCAAAATTTTCCAAAATTCCGTCTTGTTGCTCACCTAAATTCTAAAAAAACATAAACATAAATAAATTTTGTAACGTGTTTTTGTTCCAAATATTTGGCTTTTCCAGTTTCAAGGCTCCCATTAGGCCCCGGGCCAAAAATTGAAAATGAAACATAGCCTATGTCACTCGGGAATAGTTTAGCTTGCCAACGGTGAAAGAATTTTTTAAATCGGTCCAGTAGTTTCGGAGCCTGTTCAAACATCTGCCCTTAGCTATGTTTTGATATTTCATTGTTGTTGACGTGTTTCCTATCATGTTGAGTATGGACAAAAACGATTTTCATTCTCTCATAAAACATTATTTTTTGAGTGGTTAAAAGGCCACGGAAACAAAAGAAAAGTTGAATACATATTATGGGTCTAATGCTCCGCCAAAGAGTTTCGAGGTGGCCGAAACTCCTTTACCGATACAGTCCGCAGCGGCAGGCTCTCCAATGCGATTACAGAGGACAATGTCAAAAAAATACATGAAATGGTGTTGGCTGACCGGAAAGTGAAAGATTAGTACTGGGCGCACACGCCATATTTAGGGCAAGATTCTGCATATAAAAAAATTATCCGAGAGCACTTCGGGACGTCTTTTGGTGTCGATTGGTAACTGTTAATGAAACTTGGATCCACTTTTACACGTCAGAAAACAGAATGAGTGCCCAGTAATAGACTGAAGCCGGTACGAGTGCTCCGAAGCGGACGAGGGAGGCTCGATGGGTCGGAAAGATTATGGCTTTGTTTTCTGTGGATTTCCTTCGTGGATTACCACGTAAAAGGAAAAACCATCAACAGCGAGAATTACTGTGCATAATTAGGGCGATTGAATGCCGAAATCGCGGCAAAATGGCCTCTCATGAAGCAAACAAAAAAATTTGTTTTTGTGTTATAATGCGCCAGCGCACAAAAGCATTGCAACCACGGCTAAAATCAATGATTTAGAGACCCAATTCCTTCTGCGTCCAACACATTCGCCCGATTTGGCTCTCTCGGACTATTATCTCTTCCCAAACCTCAAAAGATGGCTCATCAATACAAAATTTAGCGAGGAAATCATCGACACCGCGAAGAATTATTTTGCAGACCTTCCGAAAAATAGCTTTTCGTACGGGATCAAGAAGTTGGAAAATCGCTGGTATAAGTGTATCGAGCTAAAAGGGGACTACATTGAATTCCCAAGAAGATTACCTTTTACTCCACCTAGAATCTTTCAATCAAAAGACACAAGATTGAAAACTGAAATATTGTTTCATATAATAGAGGCGACCTCTTATGTAAATCGGTCATTATTATTTCAAGGGAAAAGTATCAAAAAAAAGGTGTTCCACTTTATCGTTGTCCTTGCAGTTTCTGAGAAACTAAGGTTCCAGCCATTAAGCTCTACCGCCAAAGGGGATTTCCCTTCTCCTCAAAATCGTCAACAAATGCTTCCAGCTAGGACATTTTCCCACTCAGTGGAAATGCGCCGAGGTGATACTGATCCCAAAACCTGGAAAACCTCCAGCCAATCTTGCCTCCTATCGCCCGATTAGCTTATTGGCCATACTCTACAAAGTGGTTGAGAGACTACTTTTGCGTAGAGTTCGACCAATACTGGAAGAGGCCGGTTTGATACCACATCATCAGTTTGGCTTCAGGGAGCTGCATGGCACACCGGAACAGTGCCATAGGATCGTTCACAAAATTCTGGAAGCTCTTGAGGAAAAGGAATACTGCTCGGCCGTCTTCCTAGATGTCAGGCAAGCATTTGACAGGGTTTGGCATATAGGATTGCTTTACAAGCTGAAGCTAGCGCTACCAGCCCTCACTTTCTGCTGCTCAGATCTTACCTAACTGGTAGATCTTTCTACGTTAAATGCGGCGAGGAGAGCTCAGCAATAAGAGAAGTCAGAGCTGGAGTACCACAGGGAAGTGTCCTGAGGGCCCTATACACACTGTAAACAGCAGATATACCAACCATCAGCGACCCTAGAATGCTCACTGCCACTTATGCCGATGACACCGCCATTGATAAGTCCCCACTCGTGGCGTCCAGCATAATCCAAACTCAGCTGAACCGCCTAAACACATGACTAAGACGGTGGAATATCGTAGTCAACCCAGACGAATCCACACACATTACGTTTGCCCTAAGAAGAGGGAGACTGCTCTGCCGTCAGTCTGGATGGCGTTGCCATACCGAGCAGCGTCACTGCAAAGTACTTAGGCCTGGTATTGGATAGGCGCTTAACCTGGAGAAGTCATCTCACACAAAAACGTTCCCAGTTGAACGTGAGGTTGCGCTAGCATCTGTGGCTGCTTGATAGAAGATCCACCATCAAACTAAGGGTCAAACTCTCATTTACAAACCACCCCTTAAACCTATGTGGACGTATGGCATAGCACTCTGGGGCACTGCAAAGAGAAGCAACAGGGAAAGAGTCCAAGTCTTCAAAACAAGGCTCTGCGCATTATTTGTGAGGCGCACCCATATCATACAAATGCAGAAATCCACCAGAAACTAGAAGTCCCTCTCATAAGCCAGGAGGTGGCTAGGCTCACTAAGGCATATCTGGATAGGCTGGACAACCATGTCAACCCTCTGGCCCTAAACCTGCTGGATAACAGTACAACGACTCGGCGACTGAAGAGGTTACACCCCATGGATTTGCCATACACATAAACTTTTAAATCCTCCTCCCTCCTCCATCACCCCACCCTTTTTAAACCCCAATTACAACTCCCCAAGTCATGGAATAAAACATATTATATAGATAGTCAATGTTATGCATTATAATTCGCTGATAGTCCTCTTAGGGACTGATTGCAAATAAAAGATTACAGCATTAAAAAAAAAAAAAAATAAAATAAAAAAATATTTCAGTTTTAAATTGATTTACTTTTTTTCTTCGAACCAATCAAAGTTTTCTTGGAATTGAAAAAAACTGAAAAAAAAATGATATTTCGCGTTGAGTAACGTTTTCTGTTGACACTTAAAGCGTATATTGCGTAGTTTGGCTTGACATGTGCGCCACTTAAAGCACACAAAATGCCATTTAACACCTGAAATAATCCAAGATACCCAACTACTCCAACTCTTATCTTTCTTTAGTAAAATAAAATATAATAAATATTTCTGTGCTTTACTTTACTCTCCGATTTTTATCTTTCTTTGTAGTAAAAAATTATTATTGTTGCTTATAATATTTGAAAAAATAAAGAAAAGAATGAAGGTGATTTTTCAGTTGCGTCTGCTGTTAAGCTTACATTTTTTCTTTTTTTTCATATTGTCTGATGAGAAAGAAAATTTATTGCATATTGAAAGGTAATTTTAACTTTATTTAAAAAAAGTTTATGCGAATATAAATTGAAAATATTAACTGGTGTGTGCCTAGTAAAAATTGGTAAAATGGTGTTTCTTTATTAAAAAAAAGGAAATTTATTGAAGTAGCTGTTTTTAAATATTACAGCACAATCTTAGGTGCTTAGGTAAAATGTTAAACAAGCCGTATACAATTTTAGTGTAAAATGTTTTCAAATTAAATACACACATATAGAATAGAAATGTTATAACTCCATACATGATGCATTTATTCCAGGCGACGTATTCTGCCGCTGTCTCTTTCCTAATTTGGTTACAAATTTTGTTGAGTATGCATGTTATGGTGAGTTTTTATAATTTTACCTCAAGATGTCCCCTTCTCTCTCCTGTCGTGGTGTAATCAAATATAATTTACCAAAACAAAGCTGTCAAATTTATGTAACCGAAGATATCCGGAGTACTTCACCTGGTATAGTCTGCATCATGACTCCATACTGCTCGAAAAGTTCAAGTTTTTTCTGTCCAAAACAAATTATAAAATAAAAATCGTTTCGTAATTGAATGAGTTATAGCTCAGATGCCTGGTAAACCCTAAGCATACAGTTTTTTTAACTCAACCATATCTGTAACCTCTACTATCAACTACTAAATAATATAAGAGGTGCTCTGGTAGTCGTGTTCTTCCTAGGAAAATACTCCGAGGCATCTGATAATTGAAAGCGAAGTTTAAAGTCAGGTAACAGATGATCAGAGAGAGAGATGCTTTATCTGAAACTCGCCAAATCCAAACAAACTGACACTGCTCTCCTTTTATGGTGAGCTGTAATGAGTACTCTATTTTTTGAAGTTAAATTACTTTTACTGTTACTTTCACTGTTACTTTTCACTGTTAAATTTCGACATTGCTTATTTTTAGTATTTCACTGTTACTTTTCATTTTCATTTTTCATTGTTACTTTTAACTGTTACATTTTACTGTTACTTTTCTTAATTACATTCTTTTTTTTCACTGTTATTTTTTATTTGTAATATTCCCAGTTAATTTTCGTTCTTACTTTTCACTGTTACTTTTACTTGTTTATTTTTCACTGTTACCCTCCGTTGTTATTTTCTATTTTTAAATTTTACTGTTACATTTAAGTCTTACTTTTCACTGCTGGTTTTAGCTATAAACGATGTTCACTTTTCGCAGCTCTTCTCTCTATTATTGCTTTTCACTGTTACCTTTTCTAGTTGCTTACTATTATTATATGACTGACATTTTCTTTTTTCCCTTCACTGCTACTTTTCATTCTTAATACTTTCTGTTGCTATTCAATTTTACTTTGCTCTGTAATTCTTCGTTCACTGTTACTATTCACTGTTACTATTTTTTGTTTCCATTTTTTGTTACTATTTATTGTTATTATATACATTTACTATTCACTGTTACTACCCACTGTTACTTTTCACTGTTACTTTTCACTGCTACTATTCATTGTTACTATTCACTGTTACTATTCACTGTTACTATTCACTGTTACTATTCACTGTTACTATTCACTGTTACTATTCACTGTTACTATTCATTATTACTATTCACTGTTAATAATCACTGTTACTATTCACTGTTACTATTCACTGTTACTATTCACTGTTACCATTCACTGTTACTCTTCACTGTTACTATTCACTGTTACTATTCCAATGTTACTATTCACTGTTGCTTTTAATTGTTACTTTTCACTGTTACTTTCATTGTTACTTTCACTGTTACTATTCACTGTTACTATTCACTGTTACTTTCCACTGTTACTTTTCATTGTTACTTTTCATTGTTACTCTTCACTGTTACTATTCACTGTTACTATTCACTGTTACTATTCACTGTTACTATACACTGTTACTTTTCACTGTTACTATTCACTGTTACTATTCACTGTTACTATTCACTGTTACTATTCACTGTTACTATTCACTGTTACTATTCACTGTTACTATTCACTGTTTTTATTCACTGTTACTATTCACTGTTACTATTCACTGTGACTATACTCTGTTACTTTTCACTGTTACTTTTCACTGTTACTTTTCATTGTTACTTTTCACTGTTCCCTTTAACTATTACTTTTAACTGTTACTTTTAACTATTACTTTTAACTGTTACTTTTAACAGTTAGTTTCAACAGTTACTATTCACTGTTGCTATTCACTGTTGCTCTTCACTGTTACTATACACTGTTACTTTCACTGTTACTTTTCAATGTTACTTTTCACTGTTACTTTTTACTGTTACTTTTCACTGTTACTTTTCACTGTTCCTTTTAACTATTACTTTTAACTATTACTTTTAACTGTTACTTTTTTACAGTTAGTTATAACAGTTACTCTTCTAATTATTTTTCTTTTCCGTCATTTCCAGCAACTTCAAACCCTTTTTCAAACCATTCCTTTCGGCTGTTTACTTTTTTTTTTTAATATTTATTTCATAATTAGTATTTTTTGTAACCCAAATCAAATTGAACTTTGTTTAATTTCCTCATTACATTTTCTTTTACTTAAATATTCAATTTAATAAAAACAAAAGTGCTTCCGTAAATTTACTTCTACATAAATTAGTATAATTTTTTAGCCTGGCAACAGTGCGTATGCATAATAAGCAAAAAACCATAAAATAATTATACAAAAAGTGTATTCAAAGCCAAAGGCATTAGTTTATGTTTGATTTTTAATCTCGTAAAACATCTTTAATGCTATCAATTTTCATTAGAGCATTAAACTGAATCTTATAAAGGTATAAAAAGTTTTGTTTTTGGAAATGATATATCTATGATTTTGCGTTTTTTTCTTTTTTTTTCCAATAAAATATGCCTCACTGCTGTCAATTGAGTTATCAGTTATAAAAAAAAGAAGCTAACAACTTTTAGCCTTTGACAAAAACTGCAGCGTTACTTTTTACAACAAAAAAAGTAAAAACATTTCAAAGTTTTTTTTTTCCGTATTACTAAATTGTCGCTCCATAATAAGTTGAAGAAAAAACATCTTAAAGCATAGCATTGGATTTACTTAATTGGAAATTATTTGCTTGAGAAAGTTTGACGACACTTATTGGATCGCATGAAAAGTTTTGTTTTTGTCATTTCGAATAGAAAAACTTATCCAAAAGAAAGGTCAGTAAAGTACAAGTTGTGTGTTTTATGTGCGCAAAAAAGAAAAAAAGTTGAAAGAAGTTAGAAATAGAAAGAAATTCTATGGAAGCTGTTAGTAAATGCACAGAAAAGTTGTGCTACAAAAAATGCATACAAAACTGAAGAGTGTTGAGATAGAATGCGCCACATATAATCAGATACATTTTATAAAAACCGTAACCAAACAATTTGTGTTGCTATAACAGCATTTTATATTTATATTTTTCTAATATAAAATTTCTCTTTTAGTTTTATAAAAGCCATGAAGCAATATTTTAAAATAAAATTATATATAATATTTATATCATTACAACTACTGACTGCATTGCTTCAAACTTCAATTGCGAGTATTTTGCCCAGGAAATGTGGTCCAAATGCAACAGTAGGCATTGCTGCGCCCTGTCGTAGATATTGTGGCTATAAACCAATGTTTTGCCATCGAATTAAGCTTAAAAATCAATGCAGATGTAATAAAGGCTACATTTTTGAAACGGAAATAATTGGCGGTTATTATCCGGAGGTGTTTCACGTTGCATACGCATCAAGGATTGTCCAAAGGATAATTCGAGTTAAGTTAATTAATTTTCTTAAATGTAAATTTGTGTAGAGTTAAGTGAAATATCTGCAGCTATATCAAGAACGAAATAAACTTACATTAAACATGAATTATACATATATCAAGAACAAATTGAGCTTATATCAAGAACGAATTGAACTTTTAAGAACGATTTGTAACTATAACAAGTATGATTTGTATTAAAATCAAGAACAAATTGAGCTTATATCAAGAACGAAATGAACTTACACCAATAACGAATTAAACTTCTATAAAAGAACAAGTTGCCTTTATGGCAAGAACAAATTATTCTTATATCAAGATCGAATTAAACTTCTATTTTACTTATATCAAGAACAAATCATGCTTATTATCAAGAACGATTTGTATTTATATCAAGCAGGAACTGTACTTATGCCAAGAACGAATTAAACTTATTTTAAGCACAAAATATACTTATATCAAGAACGAACTGAACTTGTGCCTAGAACGAATTGAATGATTTGAACTTATACTAATAACAAATTGAACTTATATTGAAATCAAATTGTATTTATGTATATCAAGAACGAATTCAACTTCTTTTTTACTTATTGTATATCAAGAACAAATTGTGCTTACTATCAAGAGCCTCGGCAGTCATATTAATATATTTTTTTAAGCTTTCATCAAGCTTTTGTGTCTCATAGATCACTTCGCTTAGGTAGCTTTAAAATAATGAGTCAACTAATTGATAGCATATTTTCTAGAAACGATAAATAAAGAAAACAACATAATCTCAAAGGAGCAACTACAATGCAACTCTTAAGAACATAAACCCTTGTTGAATTTTTCAAAAAAAAAAAAAAAATATATATGCTATTTATATATTTTACAAACATTACAATTCCATTACAGCTATTTCTTTCAAAATCAGATTTATGCAATTTCAAAAGAAAACAAGTAAGAACGCTGAAGTCGAGTATGCTCGACTGCAAGATACCCTGTACCCAATCTTTATGTACCTTAAGTTAAGTTGTATCTTACTACCATAGCTCATTGAATTGGATTTTCATAGAAAAAATTTAAAAAATCGGGTATATCTTTGTAGGGGGGCTATACCTAAAATTTGGTTGGTCCCACCCACATATTGGGATATTTCATTGGAACTATAATAGACATAATTTATATTGATTTTGAACTTCCTAGAATAAAAAACAATTACATTTTTATGCAAAAAACCCAAAATTTTGGGGTACATTTGTATGAGGGGTGCTCCTTAAAATGGGTCTAGAAAAAAAACCGTTTGCAAGTGTCCACTTGACGGTTCAGAGGAGTCTAAGATTCAACCCTCTGGCCATAAACCTGCTGGATAACAGTACAACGACTCAGCGACTGAAGAGTCTACACCCCCTGGATTTGTCACACACATAAACTTTTAAATCCTCCCTCCCTCCTCCATCACCCCCCCCTTTTTAAACCCCAATTACAACTCCCAAGTCATGGAATGCAACATATAATATAGAAAGTCAATGTTATGCCTTACAATTCGCTGATAGTCCTCTTAGGGACTGATTGCAAATAAAGATTACAGCATTAAAAAAAAAAAAAACAAGGAAAATCGTTAACTTCGGTAGAACCGAAGCTCAAATACCCACCACACAAAATTTGTATGATCATCAGTGATATTAAAAGTATATATGTAAAATTTTACATAACATAACAAAAATTTCATGAAAAAATAAAACGGTAAGGGTTGTATAGGGTCAGTAAGCTAAAGCGACCCGATCCTTGTCATATCGGTAGTACTGTCAAAAGATGACAGTAGGAGTGATTTTACCCAGATTGGAGTGAATATCTTCATAAATATGAACTATTTTTTTTACAAAAATGGGCGGTATATTTGTATGGGGACTATACCTATAAATGGGCGTGGCATCTTGGTATTGATATTATATGACATAGGAAGTGTTTTTAATCAATTCGTAGCAAATACATTCCTAAATAACAACTATTTTCATAAAAAAAAAGTGGTAAGTTCGTATGGGGCTATACCCGCAAATGGGCGTGGCACCTTGATTTTAACATTAGATGACTTTAGAAGTGTTTTCACCTTATTTGAAGTGAATTCATTCATAAATAAATACTATTTTCATATAAAAACTTAAAAAAACCTGTAAGTTTGTATGGGGGCTTTACCAATATGGGCGTGGCACCTTGGTTTTAACATACAAAGTAGTCGTTCCCGAGAAAACCCTTAAGTTTCAAATTTCAGCTCATATTTTAATATCTTCACCGAAAAAAATGCGTAGAAATAAAACAGACGGACAGACAGACAGACGGACAGACAGACTGACGTATGATGGACATGGCTAGATCGATCTTCGGACGGACAGACAGACAGACGGACAGACAGACTGACGGACAGATGGACATGGCTAGATCGCTCGGTCCGCGAGCTGATCAATAATATATACCTCCATACTTTATGGGGTCTCCGATGCCTCCCTTAATGCGTTACAAACTTTTTATACCCCTTCACACTATGTGTGGCTGGTATAATAAAAACATTTGTATTGGGGGTACCCCTTAAATATTTAGGGCTTAGAGCAACCCGTTTGCAAGTGAATACTTGACGGCTTAGGAGAGTCTAAGTTTCAAATATGATGGCCCTATATCTCTTATAGTCTCCAAGGATAATCTTCGCATACGACAGACAGACGGACAGACAGACATAGTTATTAGTTCGACTCCTCTTCCAATGCTGATCAAGAATATATATACTTTATAGGGTCTATCTGCCTCCTTCTGCCTGTTACATACATTCGCACAAACTTAATATACCCTTACCCTCTTTGGGTAAAGTGTATATTCTTTAAAATAACTACAATTGAGATTCTTACTAACGTTACTTCACAACTGAGTTACTTATAAGTCGATATATTGTACATATATGCATATGGTATGTGTACACCCCCAATAGAATAAAAAAGCAATAAGGGAAGAACGCAATAATATTCAACATAATTCTAAACATTTATTAGTATTAAAAACTCTACTACTTTATTTATCAAGAAAACAATAAATATATTTCCGTTTTTATACGAATACGGGAAAAAGTCAAATGTGGGTGCAGATTGAAGTTAAATATTATTTGGCAACTCAACAGAATTTCCATTTATTGTAATACAAAACGCAAACGCAGTTGACAAAATTTGCAGAAGAGTTGAACAAAAACAACCAAAAATACAAAAAGTCAAGTCAAATAAGTCAATTATGCGGCGGCGGCGGCATTATGGTTTAGAAAAAGATATAGTATGTGGGTGCGCTTTGAATGAAAATGGAAAATATATATGTTATTGTATATACTATACGAGTATGTAAGTAGTTTTACGTATATTGTAGTGATATGTGCAGTCTCTAGAAATGCGTAGTATGCCATTTCTTTTTATTGTCGTCGTTCTTAGAAATGGCTAGCAACGTGGCGTATGCGTAATATACAATATAAATTTTCATTCATAAATGTAAAATTGCTGCTGCAACAAAAGTTCACACTGATTGAAAAACAATTTATGACATTATTTATTTACGTATGTGGGTAGCACAGTAAATATGTATTTTCTATTTTCTTTTTCTTTTTTTTTTTTGGTTCGTTTCTTGAAGCTATGACGTATACGTATATACAGTGGAAATCAGTCATAACGAAAAGCGGTAACAACGACTTAAATCACTGTGAAAAATCACCGAAAGTTATTTTTTTGGAATAACACTACTAAGATGTATAAATAAAACAGATATCGTTTAGTACAACATATTGCTTATAGCGATAGCCAAGCCAAGGTACGCGGCCAAAGAGATTGTTGATTATACTAAATCTCGGAGGCAAACTTGGTACGATGAGGAATGTCGCACTGCTACGGTAGAAAAGTTATTAACATTGCCTATAAGCGAACCTACAATCGGAAGCAAAACGAGCTGTTGTTGAGC
>JAEIFJ010001006.1:0-39041 GCA_018903435.1 Leucophenga varia
ACTTTTACAATCAACAAACATGACAAAAACTGGACGTCCCCGAAACGAAAGCAAGTGTCAAATACAAAAAAAAACAAGGAAACAAAACGACAGCGACAACTTGCTGCATAAGTTTAGGCGCTGTGCTGTAATACTATGCGTGTGTCTGTGTGTTTGTGTTTGTGTGCGTGCATGTGTTGGTACCTTCTGTTCGTAAGCACAATATGCTGCAGGGCCGAAAGAGCAGAACAAGAATAGCAACAAGGGCAGCGAGAATTGTGCAAGTGGCATCGCCCAATTTGTCCGACATTCCCAAACTCCGTCCACCCTGCGTCCCGGCGATACAAGTGTGTCGCGTGTTAACATGGATGTGTTATGGAAAAACCCAGAAATAAAATTAACCAGCAGATATTCTGTGTGTACTCTCCGCAGTCTCCGCTCCCTAGTCTGTTGGCACAATTAAAATGTACATGTATTGCTCGTTTTTAGTTGGGAAAAACAAAATTTCAGCAACTGTGGCGCGATTTCACTGACAGTTAGTGTTGCTATTGTTCTTGCTGTTGCTGTTAAGTAGCTGTAATTGGAGTGAATTAAAATAGGGTCGGAGTAATCGGGCAATTGCTGAGAACAGCAGTTGGTCTAATTAAAAGCAAGTAAGCTCGATTCACAGCACTAAGTACACACTCACAATCTGCTTGTGGCTGTGCAGCTGCTGCTGAGTGCGCTTTCATAGATATGTTAAATAGTTAATTGCCAGAGAGAAAAATAATTTGTCTTAAGCATCCCGTTAACATACATATTTTTTACTCAACATTTTTCCTTTACATCACTCTTTTGCATCATAGTCTTGAGATTTTACTGTTTAACATCGCCTTATAGCACTTTAAAAATTTTAATATTCTTCGAACTTATTTTTTTTCTTCTAAATGTGATGCAATAATCATCGCTCAAAGTAATATGCATTATAGACGTAATATTTTTCAGTTTAACATCGCCTTTACAGCACTAGTTAGATGACAACATTAACATTTTCTGTTAGCCTTAGGTACTCATTTGTTTCTGCTAAATGTTATCGGGTAATCGATCAAAAGTAATTAGAATGATGGAGTTAACATTCAACTGTTAAACATCGCCTCTTCAGCACTTTAACCGATATTCTGTTATGAAAAAGCAGTAACTGCATTTCTGTTAGCCTTAGATACTCATTCTGTTCTGCTAAATGTGATTCAATAAACGCCTTTGTTCAGCGTCATTACAAATAGAAATAACCTTTTTTATATATTGGTGTGAAAGGTTCTTTAGTTTTCTTTCCATTTCGATATGTTGACATACATAGTCATATGAATGTCTATGCTCAAAAGTATAATAAGCTTCAATGTCGACACTTTTCCATCTAAAATCTCTCACTTTGCTAGACAACTGCTGCTGTCGCTGCTAAGAGCTTGTCCCGCATTGGTTCGCACCGCCCAATTGTTGTAATTGTAAACGAGTGTAAACCTGTTCCACGCCCCTCTCTATCTCTCTCTCTCTGTCACTCTGCAGTTCCGCTCTGTCTCTGTGTCTCTATCTCTTTCTGATCTGGAATGTCAGTCTGTTTTGCGGCAGACGGCAGAGCTGTTGTCACTGCGGCTGTCAGTTGAATGACAATGCCATTATGCCCCGAGCAAAGAGTATAACAAGTTGGAATTGCTGTTGAAATGGAATTTTTAGTGCACGGACATGAGTCAGCGGCAAAATGCAAGGCATGACAATGAAAACTGCTGCTGCCTTTGTAAGTGTGTGTGTGTTTGTGTCTGGGAGTGGGTGAGTGTAATGTGAGACTTGCGTGCGCTAAACGCAAATAATGAAAGTGGAACGACGCGCACAGGAGAAGAGCAGAGCAGCGAGGGGAGAGAGAGAGAGAGAGAGAGAGAGAGAGGAATGGGAAGCTGCAGTCAACAAGCGAGCGCCAACAAGCGAGCAAATGAAAGTGGAAAGTGCACTCCAAGAGAAGTGTGTGCATGTGTGCCTTTGTTTATGTGTGTGTGTGTGCTTATGCAAGTGTGTGATTGTGTGCGGGTGTCTTAGTGCAACGCACACTACTTAGACTTGATGCAGCATACTTTGAGGCGCTCGCGCGCTTAAGATAAATAGCTGCAAGCGTCAAACAAATCCCTGCTGCGAGTTTCTCACTTCACGCCGCCACGTTCACCCCACAGCGAAATTCTCACTTTCTTTCCGCTCTCAGCCCCACACCCCCCTCCCCCTCCCCTTCCCTTCCTTTCTCTGCTTCCGTTTTTGCAAGGCTCCCCCCGCCCGCTGCGAGTGCAATTTGCGCAAAGTTTGCAGCCAGGCCAGAAACTTTACATGCCAAAAGGTATGCGAAACTTTTTGCGGTACTGAAAATCAAATGGAATTCATAGGGCTTTCGTTTCAAAATACCCTTGAAAATATATATATATTATCAAGGAGTTCCTTTGACATTCTGTAGAGATTTCATTCTGTTTTTTTGTATTCTGTTTACATTAAATTAGTTAGCTTTCATATTGTTATACCCTGTAAACTAATTTAAAATAATAGAGTGGTACGTTTGATAAGTCCGTGACTTTTTTTTTGTATTTAGCCGAACTGAATTAAAAAAAGGGCATTGACAAACAATGATGAACAATATTCAAAATACGAGGGTCGTTTGATAAGTCCGTGACTTTTTGTATTTGCCGCGCACCTGCTCTAAATACAACACTGCTCCTGTCAGCAGTTATCGATTAACAGCTGACTGTAAAATTTTGAGAAAGCTGCGTTTTTGGTTTGCGTTTTATAGGCATTGAAAGCAGACGATCTCGTGAATTTTAACGAAAATGGAGATCGAGATCGTCTGCTTTCAATGCCTATAAAACGCAAACCAAAAAACGCAGCTTTCTCAAAATTTTACAGTCAGCTGTTAATCGATAACTGCTGACAGGAGCAGTGTTGTATTTAGAGCAGGTGCGCGGCAAATACAAAAAGTCACGGACTTATCAAACGACCCTCGTATACCTGCAAAATTCAATAAAAATAAATTATGACTCCAAGTTGGAGAACTTTCGTATAGTTTGAAATAGGCTAATAAAATGTAGAATTTTCTTTGGTAAAAAAACGCAGTTATAACAAATGTCTCGGACTACCCGTGCTGCTCTTCAAGCGTAAGTAACAACGTTGCGTCTCTCTCGCTTTTGTAGGTGTTGATGTTGCCTCCCTGCCTTTCTATTTCTGTCTCTCTCTCTCCCTCTCCTACTTTCGGGCTGTGTGTGCTGTCAGAGACATTGAAATTTAAATACAAATGTTGCACGTGCCCCATAGGTAGTTCTATAGAGATGCTCACGTTGTACGTGTGTGTGCGAGTACATCCATATCCATTGTGTGTGTGTGTAAGTGCGCTCATTTATGCGAATGCGTCTGCTACGGTTTAATAAAGCAACGTCAAGACTTTCCGTGACGACGCCAAGAAAGAAGACGCAAATTTTCAAAACGACAGCCATTTGAGAGATGGAACTGATGAATAAAGGGCGCAGTGAAAAGGGAACGTGGGGAGGGAGGACACGGTGCCGCTTTGGCTGAATAATAAAGCAACTTGGTGGCGTAATTGGCAGCGCCATCAAAAAAGTGTGGCATAAGCAAAAGAAGCGCGCAACTTAAAATGAAATTAAATGAAGTGTGAAGCTAACGAAGTGGAATTCCACAAATGCTAGAAAAAGACGGCTCAGCAGGTGACGAGATGCTGTCTATCAGTGTGTGTACGTGTATATTTAGGTGCGCGTGTGTGTGTGACCTTCTCTTTTTTCCCACGCTCTTCTGTCTGTGTGAATTCGTTTGCTTAGCCTAATTAAAATGCCCAATGCAAATGCGAAACGTGCGGTTTGTGTAGCGACCAAAAATTAAAATTGTTTCTCTTTTTTAGTTTAAGGGGTGTCTTTAATTTTTGAACTAGGTTTAATGTAGAGTATACAATACAGAGACACATACAGAACTAAGAGAAAAGAAACTATTTTCTAAAAGTAAAAAAAATATAAATAAATCAACGTCAGAATTCTTATAAATTTATAACATATGTACATATACAGGTATATTATATTTATCACAAATTAAGGAAAATGTGCTTCAAATTCCTTAATGAAAATGTATTTAAATTAACATTGATATCTTTTCTAGCTTTCGATATTCTATAAGCAAAAATAAATCATTTTGATATCATAAATTCCATTAAAAAGAGAATACATTTTCAGGGGCCTTTAAAAAGTTTATTTGAGCTCTGCAAAACCTGCTTTGGAATACACTTAAATGAAAGTTTAAGCTAGTAAGAAAATGGCTTCAAATTGAAATTAATACCAATAAAACAAGAAAATATTTCTTTACTTCTTTTTCTTTGGTTGCGCGGAAAAGTATGCAATGATTCCTTACGCACAACTTGTCTGCGCTGTGCTTACTTGATTGATATCGCATTTGCTATCAATCCCTTGTCTGTTAGAGTATCAAAACTTCGTCAAATTATCTTTTCTATTATATTCGCTTCTCTGCTGCTTATTTTCGTTTTTATTGTTGATTTTGCGCTGCATTCACTGCGACCCGACGCCGTTCACCTGCTGCTAACCACGGGTCCTCTTTTTTTGTTGTAGTCAGCAAAAAGCAATTTGGTCTGCCAGCAACCAACCACGCTACACCCCGCCCCGTCTGCTACCCCAGCTGCTGGTGCTGCTGCTGTTGCTGATACTCTTTAGCAGCCGCTTTTTGTTGTTGTCTGTCGCTCAGGAGAAACTCAAACAAGGCGTTCGCTGTTGTTGCTGATACCCCCCGCTGGCTTTGGCACTTCAATTTTATAACGACAGCAACAGCAGCCGACGACAACAACAACATCAACAGCAGCAACAACCACAACAATGCGCCAAACAACAGTGACAACAACAGGGTCCGCGAATGGACCAGGCACCTGCCTAATGGTCTGCGGCTTCTATGCTGGCTCCCACATTGAAGCGTTAACCAGTTGGGGGGGAAGATTGGGACTGCGCACACATTAAAGTCCACTCTTAAGGTTAGATTTTCTTTAGTGGCCATCGAGAGAGCGCACATCTTTTCACTATATAATCATGGCCATTAAATTTGTTTTGGCTGACAGAGCGTATACTTGATGGCCCGAGATTATGCCAAGTGGCTTAACAATGAAGCTGGAGAATTTATTGCGATAGTTTAGCTTGAAATTGCGAATGCAGCAAGTCGCATTAGCTTACTTACTAAGCTCTCTTTTATTTCCAAAAGATGATAAAAAATAAAGGGAATTCTATTTGATGTTCCTCTTTAAAACTGAAGATAAATCACACATATCACTTGAAACACTGGCTGCCATATTTGAACATTTATGTACCCAATCTCCATACATAATAGTATAATACTTCCGTGGCATATCATTTATCAAGGAACATTTGAGGCGACCGCAAACATATCATAATTTAAGCAAAGAAACTAGAGGAAACTAGAGGAACTTTTGCTAATGATTGCGTGTCTTGGCCGTAGTTTACTCCAGACAATAATCAAGCAAGAGACCCCAAGGCAAAAGCCAGAGAGAGTGCAAGAGAGAGCAAGTGATAGAGGGAATGTTTCACACTCGCATACTTATATAAATTTGTTTTTCCTGTGCCCCAAAGGCACACGCACACACTGGCAGCGACCACAGCAGCTCAGCAGAGCACTGATTAAGCTTGCCACAGCTTGATGAACAGCAACATGACACGCCCACCGCCCACAAAGCAACACACAAAGCAAGAGGGAGAGCAAGAGCGAGTCGCACTTTAATTAAAGGCGAACAAACTGGAAGAACGCCCCGCGCCACAAAAAATGTCAAGCTTATGCCATCAATCAAAATGCTTAAATAAAATGTTTGTTTTAGTTGTTTGTCACAGCAGAAGCAGGCAAAAACATGTCCAAAGGGAGGGTGGGATGGTGCGGGCGAGCATGGCGTATACTTAACATCGGTTCATTATGTGTAACGCCACGCCAATCGAGCGTTGAATTATTGTGCACTGCCTGGCTGACTGACTGACTGAGTGAACGCGCAGGCGGAAAGTATGCAAACTTTGCGACAGATGCCACAACACTTTTCCCAATTTCCCAAGCATTTCCCAATTCACCCACAGCGGCGAACACAAACGAAAAGACCATAAAATTGTGAATGCTGTGTTGTGCCATGCTTGTAGCTTGAAATTTATTGCCCTGTTGTGATAAACGTGATGGGGAGGCACTGTCCCCTCAGCCCCCTCTTAGAGAGACAACAGGACACTTCAAGTGGCAGCTTCACATTTGATTTGTGTGAGTGTGTGCGCGGCCAGCGGCAGGCCAGCAGCAGCAGGCCAACAGGTTAATGTGCCTCCTGGGCGTATGAGTAATGTGACAAGCCATTAGAACTACACAAATTGTGCGCGGAGTCAAAGCAAAAGTTGCGACTTGCAAGTAATAAATGTTGTGCTCAAAACTTTTCTCACTCATATTTTAGCGCAAAATTTCCATAGGATTTTTATACATATATCTTCTTGGACAGTATATCACAACTTGAACTCTCTTGCTTCATTGTTCACGAAAGTTAACTCAATCTAAATTTATGCAGCACATTTTGATGTGCCAATTGAACCATTTGTGCACATTTTATATGCATATTTTAATTGTTATCAAATTGGATCATCCATCAAGAGTTTTCCGTTCCTTTAAAGTTTGCGCGTGCTGCAGATTTCTCAAGCAAAGCCAAATTAAATCCGAGTTTCATAAACTTTTTAATTCGTTTCTTATATTCAATTAATTTTGAGCTTTCTCATGTCGATAATATAACGAAAAAGTTTGCCAATGACATTAAAAAGTCTCTCTTCTCTCTCTCTCGACTCCATTTTCATAGCTTTCTCCGCGACTTTTCACCATTCACAATTTCCGGCAAGCTGTCTCCGCATTATGGTCCCCGCAACTTGTCTATAAGTTGGATAAGAAAAGAAATAACTGTATTTTTGGCCAGCACGGCATTGAAAGTTCTTCCGCAAACTGTCGTTGGTAGAGTGCAACAATTTTTGCACGTGCCACTGGGCGTATACTTGATATCTATGCGCTTTATTAAAAATTGCCATTCTTGTGCACAGTGTTATGCCATTTCCATTTTCATCATCATTCCCATTTCCATCACCATTTCACGTTCTGCAATTTTCATGAATTTCCCGCCATCGTACTACCTTTTTGGCCTCCGTCAGCTGCCGCCATAAGCCAGAAATATTTTTGCTGGCCAAAATCCCATGGACAAAACTGTTCCGTTAGTTCATCCAAATGCATTTGCATTTTTTCCATCTCTCTCCCTCTGTCTGTGGTTTTTTTGCTGCCCAGGAGTTTTGTTCATTTCAAGCTTGATAGCCCAACTGGTTGGCCTGTTTCAGGGCTTAGATAAAGACTGGCGGAAATTAAGGCGTAGTCAGTGCACTTACATTTTGAATACCCTGTAGAAGGTTGATTGTAAGGCTTACCAACTGTAAGAACGGTTAAACAAGGAGGAGTAGAATTGTTATATAGAAAAGTTCATTTTCTTACACTGTCTTAAAGGATTTGATTTCTTTTTAGAATATTTAATAAGTAAAAATATTCATTTTATTAACCATTCCTTGCCTGCTTCATGGAGCGGATCTGCAAGTCGAGCTTGTCCGATTTTTTGAAGACTTTTTTTTCAAAGAAAAATTTTGGCAGCGAACGTAACTCGCTGATGCTGATAAAAGTTGGCCGCATCTTCGCGCTGCCCGGCCAACGGCCAAATTGGCGATTCAGTCAATGGGCGGCAAAAGACGAAAATATGCGCACAATTCCTTTGTCTGTACAAAGCCTGCTTCTGTTTCTCTTCCCCCCCCATTCTCTTACAGCTCCTGAGACTGCCTTCAGCTGAAACTTCCCTGTGTGTCTGGCTGTCTGTCCCTTTTGTGGGTTTAAATTTAACCTCAACAATTTGGCGCTGTAAACATGCCTCTCTCACGCATTTCGCCACACATTGCTTATACGTCACGTTAACATTCCTTTACAGATACCCCCATAAATGTGTACGTATATATATATATGTATTATATGTAGTATATATAAATAAATTTGAAGCAATAATCGTAAAACAGAATCACGTTCGGCAACAGAAGGTGACCAAGCGTAAAATATTGTGTATTTTCGATACTCTGATTTCTCATCAATGTCTGAGTTGCTAACCTGAAGAACTTGTGAGTCGGATTGGATGATAAAAAGTACTGTATCTAAAAGCAATTTACAAAAACAATGACAACAAACAAAGACAATGTTGTTCCTGCTTCAGGCTTAAAATAATGGTTACAGATTTCTATAATACGTATTGTTAAGAGAGCTTGGTGAAGTTAAACATTATTCTATCTTGACATTTTAAGGTTAAACCAAAGTTAGTATAGCTTTTTTTCCATTCTCATTAGCGAAAGAGTATAATAAGTCTTTTATTTAATATGAGTAATATATATGATAATAAAAAATTTTAATTAATAATATATACTTTCAACGTCTTCTTGATTAATGTTAAAGAACCTTAAACAATTATTTAAAAAATAAATTTGATAAAGCTGATTTTCCTGATATTTGTTGATGTTTGATTTAAGTTAAACCAAATTTTTTTTCATATATAAAGTAACATTGATTTCTATATGATAACATAAATTAATAAATATTTATTTAATATTTTTATTAGCTGAAAGTAAGGTAATCAAACCTTCATTAAGTAAAGTAAGTTACCCCAAGAAGTAAAACAATTTTCGACCATAACTTCAGCGAGTTTCCCCACTTAGAAAACTGAACCACAAGCCCTACTGATACTAAATTCACTTTAAAGAAAACAGAAAGAATATCAGCTGTAGCAGTTGTTGAAGCGATTTACTCTTATCAATGTGTGAATATCAAATTTGTGCTTTCAATTTAAAGCGAAATCCGCACAAGGCGCCACATCCTGCTTCGCACGAAGGCAGCCAAAAAGGGTATTAACTGGAAAATGCCTAACAAATGCGAACCGCGAAAAGTTCAAAGCACCGAGATTCGATGGAAAATAAAACGGGATACACTTAAAATTAGTACGAAAATTAGCGAAAATCAACCCGAAAGGGATAAACATGCAAACGCGTTCAAATGTTAAATTCAATCGGCGGGGCGAGTTCGGGTTAAGGGACAGAAAGAGTCTGGTTGAAAGGCATGTTGAATATTTTGGGTAAATGCTTGAGGTACGTGCAGGTTGGCAGCTTAATTCTAGTAGGTTAAGACCAAGTGTATGTGTGTTAGGATATATATATATATATGTGTATTCAATTTGTTTGTTGTTTGTGTGCCTTGAAGGCGGCTTAAAGTGTCGCGTCGAGAAATCGGGGCAACTTACCACAATGCGCCTGACACGTGTCATTTTGCGGTATTCGCCCAGTTTGAAGCCGAAACTCGATTAGCGTCGGCAATGCGAGTGAGTGCACAGATTCACAGTGAGTTCCTCTTCAGGTTTGTTCACAAACTACAGTCAATTGTTGTTTAAATAGTCACCAAAACTTGCACTTTAACTCGCTCTGTTTGCGATTCTTGTTTGATATTTGGGCAGCACCAAAGTTGCCCAATCCCAGAGATACGCGTTTCACGCTGCTTTTTTAGCTGCCAAATCGTTTGGTTTTCTTCAATTTTCCCTCTGGCTTTATCGACCGCTGCGCCAAACGTCTCAGATGAAACTGAATGTGGCCCGAGATTGGCACACAGATGAAATACACCCTGGAAAATGTGAAAATGTGTGGCCAGGCAACTTGGTTACAATCGAAATGCGGCAAAGAGCGCCAGCCCCTGGCCCGCTCGCTCTCGTTTTCACGTTGCTCTCTCTCTGCTGTTGTTTGTGCTCTGGTCGCTCACGCTGCGGATACGTTATAATGCCACAATGGCATTGCCAGTGCACAGTGGTTGTGCATGTGTGGGAAACTTCATGTAAATATTAGTTGAATTAAACAAGGTTATTTTAATATTAAAATATGCAATTTAAACTTTAATTCTAATATTGTTGGAACTTATTTGAAATTATTTCTACAGTGTTTTAAGTTGTAAAGATATAATATAAGGCAATTTTGTAGATTATGTTTTTAATTAGTAAAGCATCATTTTTTATCTGTTACATTTTTTTGTGATATTTTAAGATAAATCAAAAAAAAAAACAATTATTTTATTTCAATAATCTTACTTAATTATATTTATAGCTTATTAATAACTGATATTTTTATATTAAAAAATTACTTTGAAATATATTTGCTTTGAAAACGAAACTAACTTTTTAAGAATATAATAAGATTATATGTTGAAAATATCTAATAGCTGCGATACTTAAATATATTAATAATTACATCTTTTAAAATATTCAAGTTTTTATTTATTATATTTTTATCTTTTTATTAATTTTATTATTTATTTATTTTTTATTTGTAGCATTTAATATTATTATGTTTGTAATTTTACTTATACTCAATTATTTAATTTTAGTTCACTTTCCACTGCAACTGTCACACTGTGCACTTGCAGCTGATGCCAGAGAACTTTGCTCAACATTTCGTGCAGTGTATGCGTAACGATGAGGGCTAGCGGCAATGAGAGAGCAAGAGTAAGAGCGAGAGAGAGCGCACGCCAGAGAGAGCACGCGGGAGAGAGCATTTGCTCTGGGAGCTGCGTTTGGTTTTGACATTGCTTTGTTGCTGTTGCTTTTTTGCTGTTGTTGTTAGTGTTGTTGCTGTTGCTACTGCTTTTGCTTTTGCCTAATAAAAGTTTTATTTGGACAAACGCAAAAAGCACGCGGTCCGCCTGTCACAGCGAAAAGACGTTGAGGCAACGCTGGCCAAAAGGAAAAGAAAGAGAGAGGTATGCAAAGAGAGGGAGAGAAGAAGCTGAATTCGAAGGCGCGCTAAGTAGGAGTTGTCTATGTATGTGTGTGTGTGTGCACAGTGCGTGTATGTGTGCGTTTGTTTATTTGTTTGTTTTGTTACATTATGTTTGCGAGGGGAACTGTGGCAAAAGAGGGGGAAGGGAGAAAGGGGTGCTATGGTAGCCAAGCGCGGACAGCGTCGCGCAAGACAAAAGTCAAGAAATTCAAAAATCAGATGCTGCAAACTTGTTGAAGAAATATTTGTGCAGGCACATGTGTGTGTGTGTGTGGTGAGTGTTTATGCCTGTGAGTGTGTGTGTGTGTGCCAGCAACTCTCAGTTGCGCTTAAAGCCTGCGGCAGTTGTTAAGGGGCGAAAGATAGACATACCTGAAGGGAGGAAGGGGATGTTGGAGAAACTGCAAGGAAGCAGAGCATGCTAGTACCTATCTATGCGTACTCACACACACACACAGACTCACAAATATATTCTTTATACAAAGCGCAACATGTTGATTTTACACGTGTTCCCAGCGCACGTGTGTGTTTACCTTGAGTGTCGTATCTGTATATGTGAAAGTGTTCGCCTTTCTTGGCATGCGATTGTGTTAACTTGACTGTGTGTGGGCGGATGAGAGTGCAAGGGTGCAAGAGTGTTCGTTATAATGACTGCATGAGGGCAAAATGTAATTAATTAACTGTGTGCTAATTGCAATTTGATTGCAAAAGGCAGAACTGTAGATAAAATAAGTAAGGGACAAGAAAAACACTAGAGAAATTAGAAGCTGAGAAATTAGGACCCTATCTTTCACATTTCCTCCCAGCATAGGAAATGAATTCATAGGAAAGTCAAATTCCTTTGCAGTTAGTATAGAAATAAAGTTTATATTATTTTGCGATGCAACATGTGTGATATTGATGTTAATATTAAGGTTTTTATGCATGTCAATTTATTGCTTAAATTAAATCTTTATTATTTATTTATATCTTCTTTTAATTTTCACAATTTTTCCCTTACTTTCCATTAAAAACATCCACTTATGTATATGAAATAATCTCAAACCTAATTTATTATCTGCGCTAAAAAGTAGGCAACATTTGTTTGTGGCAAATGGGAAGAGAATGGTTAGTGTGAGAACAGTTGTGCTGTGTTAAGTAAATAGGGCAAAGCTTATACCTTAAGAAAGGGGTTAAAATAGCTTTACTTAGAAAGGTATGTGGTAGTCGAGTACCCAGTTTCTACAGCAAACCGACATTAGTTTCTCCTTTATTTGCAACAGTCGAAAATTGTTAATCAAGTATTTCCTGGTTCTTTTTGCGATTGTGCGCGAAAGTATGCATGTTGTTGCGCCTTCTGCGCGGCCATTTTGTGTGTTTTGTTGTCTTTGGTTGGCAACGTTTCCGCCATCGGGGCCAGCATTGCGTGCCCAAGTGGCCACCAAAGCAGATTTCACCCGGCTGCCACGCGTAATCCCCGGCTATAACCAGCATCCGTTTCAGCCTCGGCAAACTTTTTCTGCCATACGTCGTCACCATGTAATGCGGCCCTTTTCTTTTTCGCATTCCTTTTTGCTTATTTCTTTTGCACCTATTTCTTTTCAGCCGTATTTTTAGTTTTGCATTGTTTTCTTTTCCCTTTTCGTTTTTGCGTTGAGCCTCCCCAAGCCCAGCGGCTTTTGGGGGGTTTTTGTTTCGTCAGCTTGCGATTGGTTTGAGTTCGCAGGACGCCCGATTCGGCATTAATAGCTCTTTGAACTAAATGATACCCTTATGCATATGTACGTGTGTGTGTGTGTGTGTGTGTGTGTGTGTGTGTGTGTGTGTGTGTGTGTGTGTGTGTTAGAAGATGAGTGGGGACAGAGGAAGATTGAGTTAAGTCGGGGTATCGACAGACTAAGAGCATACAAATCGCGGGCTTTGATACTTTTGGGCTGGCATTAAGTGGGTTTAAGATGCTTCGCATGCGAAAGCGTATTTACATCAGCCTTGAACTCAGCTTTAACTCAGGACTAATGTGTGCATAACATAATGCAAGGAGATTAATCAGTTTATGGCATCTAAAGATCCACACTTGCCATTAAAATTTGCCAATTTCTTAAACTTTAATTTCAACTTTTATTTGCCTCGATTGGCAATCAGTAATCGATTGTTATTTATCAACTATTATTCCCAGACGCGATAAATGTCAACAAGCCGATGGGGCTGCTATAAATGCGCAGTTTATTTGCCGTTTTTATCGCCTAACTGCAACGAGCTGCTGCTGCTACTGCTACTACGCTGTGCTGTGCTGTGCCCAATTAACAATTTATGGCAATTTTATGGCGCAGCTCAACTGTCAACTGTCCCCATGGGGCAGGGAGGCATCCAGCAAAGCGATGGATGCTCTCTCCCATGTATCATGGGGACTTTCCACATGGCATTATAACGAATGTCCAGCACAATTTGGACAATTAGCCAAGCAGCTGCCAATTGGGCAACTCTCTCAATTTATGCGCATACAATCAGTACTCACTGTCGCCATGTTTCTGGGCAGCGCATTACAATTGCAGCAGCAGAAACATGTGCAAAAGCAAAAACTACAAATTGCCAAGCATTGTAAATCGTATCAGATATATATATGGCATATATGTTTATTAATATATTCTTCTATCTAACCTAGTATATTCACTTTGCTGCTCGACTGCTCTTGACTTTCCAATTTCAATTGCAAATTAACTTTGAGTGGCAACAACAATTTAGTGTGCTGCTTATTGTTTTCTAATCTCTTCCTTCCTCTCTCTGTCTCTCGTTCTGCAATGCTTACTAACACACACTGAGCGACAGATATTCCTGCACACATGCACCACATGGCAGCCACAAAAATAAACCCAACTGCAACCAACCTTACTTAACCTATGGACTTCTCCTCCCTCAATTCGTGGCTTCCCTGCGCCTTCCACTCTTAAGTTATTTCTAATTAAAGCGTAATTGTGTAACGTAGTGTAGGGCATGTACATATATATATGTGTGTGTATGTGTGTGCAGACAACTCCGTCCATGTAGCTTGAAGCACAGCTGCAGCTTGTGCCGTAAGAAAGTATTTATGTTCAACAAGGAAAATACCAAAATCTCTTACATGTACTAATGCTTACAGCACTGTCCATGCAATTAGAAGCAAAACAGCAGTTGCTAAAATATCTAAATCTTTTAGATTTCTAAACACTATGCCAGAGAAATTATTTTGCGACATATACAAAAAGTAGTTAATTCTGTGTGTGCCTTCACAGCACTGTGTATGCAATTAGAAACACTTTTATGTGAACAGCAGCCCAAAAATAATAAGTGCGTGGCCAGGCACATTATGTACCTATGTATGTGTGTATGTGCGTGTGTCTTTGTGCGTGCATTTGTCTTGCTTTTCGTCCTGAGTGGGATTAGTGCACTTGCCACAAGTCGCCCCCGGCCCTGCTGGCTGCAACAATGCCAACAATGACAACAACGGCAACACAAGGCAGCCTGGCATCCTCATCCTCAGCCAGAGCCACAGCATGAGCCCGAAACCAATGCTGCATCCACATATTTACATAGAAAGTCGACGAAAAGCCAGCAAACGTGGCCAAGTCACGTTTATCGGCCACAGACGTCGCACAAATTGAATCAGTTTGTTATTGCGGCAAAGACGAGTGAAAAGGCACCCAAATGCAAATGAAATTTAACTGATTTAAAGAGGCAACTTGACACAAAAAGTCCCTGTAAAGTCTCTGTGCTTGATAACCTCAATGCTGCAACTTACCGTTTAAAACCTACTTTATTATTACGTATTAGAACCTTAAGCTTTGATATGGATACAAGGAAATAAAACTGACAGGGTCTGAAGTTAAATAAAATGTTTTAAATATACTTGTGTGTATTATTTCTTAGCTTGCAATTCCATTTTTTAATACCAATAACAATTATTGTTTCATTATTCATACAGTGTATTTGTAGGTCTTTTTATAAAATATTTTGATTCCGTATGAACTCCATGATTTCTGGTAGACGCACAAGTTTTTTAAGCAAATTTTCTGATTACTTTGCAAACGCTTCAAATTAATTTAATTTTAAGTTAAAGAAAAATAAAAAGTATTTTAAAATATTAACTAACTTTTTGACTTTGTTCTACAGTACAAATTGCTGAACCTTATGAAAACCTGTAATATGTAATGATGTATGTATATGTAATGAAAAAGAAGCTAAAAAATAATTAAAAAACAAGCTAGGAAAAGGCTGGAAAAATACTAGGAACAGAGCAGGTCTAACAATTGAATATCTAAACACCATTTAATGCACAAATTCCCAATCAAACCTGTTAAATTTTCTCTGCAGCTGAACTTAACTATCTAATTTATGGCACAAAGTTGTTTGTTTTAAATTCGATTTTCCCGAAGAATCAGTTCCATTAGCTTCTGATTGTGCCTGAGTGAGGACTTGGCCAAAGTTGCGCATACGCCATGTGGCCACAACTTTTGAGTGCTGTCTGCTTGTTGTCTTGTCGTACAGCCCGTAGCAGATGCGTCCAAGTGAGAGCATCATCTGTAAACAATGCAGCAAACACATGTGAGCATGGGCAGAACAATAGATAGGCGACAGAGGCACAGCACAAAGGGGTGGGGCACGGGCACACTGTAGTTCGTTTTAAATATGCTGTTAGAAATTAATTGAAGCTTGAGTAGAACGCACATATGTATATACGTGTATTTAGATACCTTATGAAATGAAAAGCATTTTAACATAGGCTTAAAATGGGTTTAATAGCTTAACATAGTCATCGTGTTATATAAGTATCGATATATCAGTAAAGTTCATTTTGGGGCCATTCATCAACGAGTCAGTTGGGCATCCGTATGTGCGTGCGTGTGTGTGTAAGCGTATGTCATAATGGACAGACATTGAAATAATATACTTTTTGGTTGAGCAAATTGCACTGGACAATGGTGGAAAACAGCTTAGGCTGCAAATAAAACTTTACCTATTTTATTTTCTGACACATTTTCAAATTTAAACAGTAAGTTCTAAAAACACTTTGCAAGTCATTTTTGCAATTATCAATGGAAACTATTTTTAGTTGTGCTGAGTTTTGCCCACAGTGGAGCTGCTGTCACCTACTTCCCATGCACCATGCACCCCTCTGTGGAGAGTTTTTGTTTGTTGCCACTTCTCAGTGTGTGTGGTGTGGTCGAAAAACTTCTGACGGATTTTATTTTTGGTCTCGCTATCGGTTCTTGGGCAACAATTTTGTTTTCTAAGGCGTCCAAGGCCTGTCAGCTGCCGACATGGGAAATTTTTGTGATTTATATCACAATTTACGGGCATTTGTTACTCGCATTCTTTGTCCCGACTGCTCTCTCTTTCTCTCTGCTTCGCTCTCTTGCCTGCTCAGTGCTCTTGTTATTGAATTAGATGTGGCTGAGTTCCACCTTTGCTTGGCATGAGTCCCGTCCGGCCTGTCGATGATAAATCAACGTACTAACAAATTCTTTTAGCCTGCGCTTTTGCTTCTGCTTTCATTTTTGCCTTTTGTTCCGCAGCAACAGCAACAACAACATCATCACCAACACGGGAGCGCTCCACGTGTCTTTTGCTTAACAGAACTTTAAGCCTTTTGTTTTCGCATTGGTCCGTCGGTTTTTTCCAAGAGATCCTCTCTCGGTTTCATAAATTGCCGACTCCTTTGTTTCCTGGCGTTTCGCTTGAGTTATTTTTAATTTCATGGGTGCAATTTCTCAGTGTCAGTTGTGTGAGTAGTCCCGCCTGTCACTACCAGACGAAAAGCAAAAGGCAAAGTCAAGAAAGAAAGAGAGAGAGAGAAAGGGGACTCCAGAGTATGGGACTCATTAGCCGGCCATTTTCTTTTGTTTTGTATATAAATATTTCATTATTAAGCCCTCAGGCTACGCCGCAGAAATCATTCCAAATGTTTTCTGCTTGTGTGAAATTAAATTAGAAACGCCTCAGTAATTAAGTTAGCTGATTTTCTGTACCCTTTCTAAGGCATTTTTGATTCATTTTCCAAAAAAATGTTATAAAGTTTAAAACAACTTAAACTTAAAAAAACAGAAGTAATATGAGCTTAAATTATATTAAAATTTGCTTTTACAATAATGCAATTTTCATCTTAAATTTTAATAACTTTTTTTCAGCCATTTTCATTTACTTTCATGTGGAAAATATTTACTTGGCTCTTTTTTCTTATCCCTTCCTCTTAACTCATCTGTTCCAGTCGATTTTCCGTTTTTTGCAAATCTAAAAAAGTAAGTAAACTATCTGCTAAGTGCCTCTATTTCCCATCAATCTACTCAAGTACACTTTAAAGCATGCAGAGAACACATCAATCATAGCAAAGACAAATAGAAAAATTTTACTCCGGCTAAAATAGACCCAGAAATTTGCGAATATTTCAAGAGTGTGTGGCAAACTTGCAACTTTTTGTGATTCTTTGCGCTGCCACGAGAAGATTTATGGCCAAATTTAAAGACTGGGGACACATGTGAGAGCTGCAATTTGTGGCAGAGTACGACAAACAAAAGCCATTAAATACCCCCACAGGGACAAACAAATGCAGTTTTCGATGGACACATTTGGCGGGTTAACGGATTGCTTAAATCAGGGGCACGAGCATTGAAAAGAAGTATATCGATTTTATAGACTATACACTCTTAAAACTTATATTAAAACCGAAACGCCAGCAAAAGCTGAGGAATATTTGAGTGTGGAGATAAGCCTAAGGAAGGGTATTCCGAAACGCGTTGTTACAGTATTCTGTAAGCTAAAATATTGACCTTTTTTTCAAGTTTTTTTCTTATTTATTGAATCTTCCCTTTTAATTAAGAGACTAACAATAAGTTTTCAAATCTTATTCTTAGCTCGCTAATTATCATTTTATGAAATGATTCGTACTATTTAACGCTGGGCTGGTTGATCGTTGCGGTGTTGTTGACTTTGGCTGCATACTTGAAGAAGTTTTCTTGCAAGGGGGTTTGGATGTGGGCCTAGTTTTTCCTTGTATTTTACTTTTTCTCTGATATTGTCTCAATGACAAGTTTTATTTGTAGGTATCTATGTATATTCTCGTTCCGAAGATACCAAGGAGCTCCAGTTATGATTCTCAGAATCCTAGACTGTGCTCGCTGTACGATGTCGATGTTCCTTCTCGATGGATTGCTCCATTGCTCGGACCCATAGGTCGATATGGGTTACAGAACGGAGTTATACAAAAGGACTTTGCAATATTGAACTTGAACTAGATTACAAAAATATATTGCTTATTTACTAAGTCATTGAAAAGTAAATATATATAGAATATGTTTAATTGTCAAATATTATAAATAATTTATTTTATTGATACATATTAAATTTGATAAGATTCCAAATTTACTACTTTATCTACAATATATAGAAAAGTAAGAAACAGTCCTTTCCTTAATAGTGGACACCATCATATGCTGCCTTCATTATATGTACTATCTAGATCCAGCGACTTATGATCTTCGTGCCAAGAGAAAATGCTGTGAGCAACAAGGAGATAGAGAGTCGCCAACATCACGGTCACTAGCATAATGGGAAGGCCAATCGCAGTGAAATGTTTAATATTTATCCGATAACCATATTGAGCGGCCAGGCCAGACATGACTAAATTAGACGTTGCACCAAGCAAAGTGCCATTGGCTCCAAAAGCGGATCCGTAGATGAGACTCCAAACAAGGGGTGTAAGCGAAAGTCCGAGATCACTTAGGACCATATGAATGGGTACTTTTAGAAACACGACTGCAGTAGCAACATTATCAATCACACACGAAAATATGGCGACGACCCAGAGCAATAACACCATGCTAAGGTTCATTTGATGTTTAGGGCTTACACTTTTCACTGCTGAGATAAGTAAGTTACTCCAGAAGTCAAGGAATCCTAGTTTATCCAACACTTCCACTAAGACAAACAGCGATCCGAAGAATATCAGAGTGCCCCAATCGATTCTATCCAAAATTGACTCGAAATCCCTTCTATTATCCATGATAATAAGAAGCCACGCAGCCAAAATAGCAGCCCATTCTAGGCTGGCGCCTTTCATGCCAGGCAGCGAATGCATGAAGGATATCAATACGAAAAAAAGGAAGGCAACAGCGCATTTTATCAGCAGCCGCTCATCGCGAATTCTATATTTCTTCTTCAATTCTGCCAAGTTTTTCTGATAGATTTCTTCTCGGGATCCTTGCGATTCTGCTTCCTTTTTCACAAGTTCTCGAAGTTCAGAAATGCGGTACCTAAATAACCGCTTTAAATGTTTTGATTTTTGTCTTGTTTCTAAATCTTCCAAAAGTTTTTTCAGCGGCATCTTTTCACTATCGATTTTGAAGCGAAACACATAGTAGATTAGACTAAAAGTCACGATAAAGGACAGAAATACGCCTGGAAACATATGGAGTGTAAATGCACCATAATTAACACCGTTTGCGCTTATATATGGATGGGTTGCAATCAGCATGTTGGGGTAATCGCTCACAGGTGTCAAGGCGCCTCCGATATTTGCAAAAATCACGATTATAATAAGTGCAGTTCTTGTATTTAGACCCATTATCTCAGAAATTCGTATGGTTACTGGAGTCATCAGTAGAATTACAGTCACATTTATCAGCACGGTTGAACAGACAGTCGTGAATAAACAAGAGATAAAACATAAGACGCCACGTTTTTCCCTCTGACAATTCAAAGGCAACAACGGCCATATAGTCAAAGAAACCCGTATCGGTAAGTATCCCTACCAATATCATCATTCCAAAGATTAGCATTATTGCGCTTACATTTATCCATTCAATGATTTCATCTACTAAGACACGTTCGTGCAAAGCGCTCATAATTGCTAGGCCGAAGATGGAGGTAAACAAAGCGGCGAATGTACGATCCGTTAATTCGAATCCGATGAGAACATATAAGAAAACCAGTAGAAAAATGCCAAGCCAGACGCCTATGAAAAAAAGTGTGAAATATACATGAGGTATAAAAGAAAAGAACGTGTAAGGATTTGATTAAATTTCAAATACATAAGAAAAAAATAATTAACCAATTTTAATCTGAAATTCACTTATTTTTAAGGGCGTGTTAGGTTAATCTATTATGGTTGTAATCGATATTTATATTGGATATTTCAGAATTTAAATTGAAAATAAATACCTTTTGATGTGTCGCACGGATTGGCAACAACTTTTATAGAAAAACCATCCGTCATACCATGATGGTTGATAAATTTAACACGACCTTTATCATCACCGTCATCGTCAGCTTCACTGTCATAAGTCGTCAGATCGAAATTGTTAACAACTTTGTGTACAGTATCGTCGTAATAAACTACCCAGTCTTTTGATTTCCAAACGATTTCATGTTTTTTATCATAGATCTCCACGTTTACTATAACATTGGGATCACCTGGCGATGCTAGATTAGGGTGATAGGTTTTGGGCTCATCAATATTACCCACAAGTTGAACTCTGACAGTATTTCCGGTTGGGGTTTCCATTTCTACATTAAATTCCTTGTTGTCTTCAAGAGGTACCACCATCTCCACCTTCTTGGAAGGTGCCGTTATCATGAATAAAAGCGTGATGAATGCCCATACTATCAAAAAAATTATTAATTTTACAAGTATATATATATATTCTCGTTTGTTTTCTGTTCGCTCTTTGTCAACGCTACTTTCGGGTGGCTCCATGTTGTTTGATGCACGAAGAAAGAAAATTAAATTATTCAAAAGTCTTGAAAAAAATTTTAAAAAAAAGGTAGTATAGAAAAAGACACTTCAGAAAAAAATATAAAATAAATTAGTTCATTAGTTCTAGGCATTCTTGGTTTATTTGAAAACTAGAAAATCTAGAAGGTGAAAAATTTGAAAAGTAGAAATGGAGATTTTTTTGTCCTCATCATAAATTTTATACAATATTTTGATCTACGTGATCTACGTAGTCTGCCTATTTATCTCTTGGCACAGCAACTAGTCTCTCAATATCTTTCGCCCTAAATGCTTATCTTATCATAAACTAACATTAAAGGAGGAACCAGTTCGATTTATTAGCTTACAAGAAATCGGAAGGGACTGCTTATTATTTTTTATTTTATTGTTATAGGTTTAAAACGAATCAATGAAATTGAACTGAATTATTAAGAACAAGATCTTTACTGAAATCACTACACTTTTAAAGCTTACATACACTTATTACACTTCACCCTTAAAAGTTAACCAAGAATTGAGGAATTCTCCACTGTCTTTGAATCAATTAATCCGTAAATTTGCAGTTGTTATAGCATTTATAAGGGTCTAATTTAAATCTCCAGAGTCTGTCATCATCTGCATTGTCATAGATTTTTCGTTCTCCCCCCAGTTCTGAATTGATAAAAAATCGCCATCTCCCAGTTTTCATCTGGTCATGTTAACTCATCTCAATTTACGCCTTGTGCCAATGGAATAGTCCGTGGGCAATGGACAGATAAAATGCGGCCCCCAACGAGGTCACCAACGTGATGGGGAATCCGTATTTGAAGAACTCCAAGAAGGAGATTTTATAGCCGTGCTGACTGGCGATACCGGCTGCAACAATGTTGGAGGTGGCAGCAATTAGAGTGCCATTGCCACCAAAACAAACGCCATACGATAGGGCCCAGACCATTGGTAGCATGGACACATGAAGCTTATCGTTAGTACTTATCTTGATGACCAGCTTTAGCATCATGGTGACGATGGGTATGTTGTCGATAAAGCAAGAGAAGATGAGCGAGATCCACAATACCAACATGATTGCAGTTATAAGGCGATGTTTCTTCTCGACGTCCTCAATAATGTTATTGGTGCATTCGCCAACAAAATCGATGAGACCCAGTTCCGATACGCATTCGACCAGCACAAAAAGACTGGCAAAGAAGAGTAAAGTCGACCACTCGATATGGTCAAAGATGTCCTGCAAGTCTCCTTTATTAGCCAGTATGAGCAACAAAATGGCAGCCAGCAAGGCTGCCCATGCCAGGGTGATGCCCTTTAAAAATGGCAAGGAGTTTAATGTAAAAAGTAGAATGGCAAATGTCAGAGCTATCCCACACTTGATCAGCAGCGGCATATTTGTGATCTTATACTTTGACTTCATTAGTGCCAGAGTTTCAATGTATTGCGCTGTAGGTGTAAGACCAAATGACTTTGATGCCTGTTGATGTTTCTTCAGCTCATCGATGCGCTCCACGATTTCCTCACGCAGATCCTCTTCACTTTCCCTGGTCGCTAACTTGTCAGCCACTTTCGCTAGATTTTTGATCGATTCGCGCATTTCATCGTCGCTCTGATGATATAGTTTATTTCGCATAAACCAATACATATAAACCCACGCTATTATAACGCCCAAAACAACGCCTGGGAACATGTGCATCACGAATTGGACAAAATTCACGCCTTCCTGCATAACGTACTGGTTCGTGGCAATAATGGCATTCGGAGGATCTCCGATAGGTGTCAACGCCCCACCGATATTCGAAAATATAACAACATAGATGAGCACTGCAGTTGTCCGCAGTCCCATGTTCTCGGTCAGTCGTATGATCACCGGTACCATTAGCATCACGATTGTGACATTGTCCAGGAATCCGGAGAGCACTACGGTCAACATGCATAATAGGAATATCAGCACCCAAGCTTGGCCCTTTGACACACGATACGCACACACGGCCAGGTAATCAAAGACCCCAGTCTCAGCCAACACAGTGACAATGATCATCATTCCGAAAAGAAGCATCAATGTTTCCATGTCGATCCACGATATAATCGTTTTCAACGACGGCCGTATGTGCATCATGCAGAGTACGCCTATGCCCAGGGTGGCTGATAACAGAGCGGCAAATGTACGATCCGTAATATCGAATATGATCAGAATATATAGAAATAGCAGCAGCAATGCGGCGTAAATCACACCGACGGCGGTTATCGGATTCGAATGGATTTTTCAAGGAAAAGGCCGTCGACTCTGTTCCCTTATTCAGTAGATTTAACTTCACGTCGCTATCGATATTTCGAAAAAACGAAATAGTTTTGCTATTACTCTTACCCAATTTCAGATTCGTTACCACCGACGAAAGTTTGCGCTCTTCTGCTTTTTCTATATATACAACCCAATCGCGTGAAGTCCAAACTGAATTGTTATTGCTATTCACACCCTCCAGTGAGACCAACACATGAGATTGATTTTGTTTCGCTCTATTGGGATTATAGGTGGCGTCCTTATCGATATTTCCTTGCAATTCAACGCGAATCTCAGATCCCTCAGGTTTCTCAGGCAGCTCAAGGGACTGTCTGGCGTCTGGATCAAGCGATATAATGCGTTCCTTTATCTTATGCGGCGTAGTTGTTATAATAAATAGGGTAAAATATAACCATGCGATGAGGAAAACACCAACTTTGATTCTTTGAAAGATACGCTGGCGAGAAGTTCGACGCCGAAGTTGGTCTTCATTTAAAGCTTCATCGTCTTCATCTTCGAAAAATGAACGGCGTGCCTGATTTTGATGTGGAAGGTTCGGTGCCATATACAGGGTATATTGACCGAGATCAAACTGATAATTTAGAGTATATCAGCAATCATAGCATTAGCAACGATGTGTATTTATAATTTTTTTTATGACTATTTTTAGATTACTACTGAAAAACAACTTAAGATTCTTGAATATTACATATGACATTATTCTAATATATTTTTCTTGACAAATATTTCAAGTCAATTACAATAAACGTTGGGAAAGAGAAACAAAGATTACACCCTTGCACCTTTTGGAAATGTGTTATACCGTTTCAGGTTTTGGCTGATGTTTCTTTGCATTTTTCATGTATTTTTAGAGATTCAGGAATCGCAATTAATGTTTAAATATTAGTTTTCATTTAAAAAAAATTATTAAAATATTCACAATAAAACGTTTTGCTTGGTTTCTTGAATATCTTCCAAATATGTATATTATCCAAAACGAAATTCACAAAAAAAATCAGCAATATAATATTCAAAATGTTTACAGTGATGGGCTGGGTAAACTACATACGCAATAATGGAAATATCGATATAATAAATAAAAAATTAATTTCATCGTCTTTGTATACTAATCGTAAAATTAGAGATGTGAATTAGAATCAGCTGTCTTCATCGATATTTTGTGCAATAATCGTAGCTAACTTAATCGACATGCAAAAAATAAAACATTCTGCATATTTTGTAGTAGTGCCATAATTATTATTATAATATATTATTAAACATTAAAACATTAAAAAAATATTTTTCTAGCTTCAAATACGATAAACATATAACTCAATATTAATATACATATCAGTATATTATAAAACATTTGTAAACGAGGTATATACATACATATATCTAAACCTTAAGAGCTTCATTTTGATGATAAATTTTCTTTTCTTCTCGTTCATGAAACTTGCCAATCCTCACACCGAGCACACACTGCGCTACAAATATATGTATATATATTTAATTTGCTGTCTGTCTTATTGCCTCGTCGTCAGCAGACATAACTTAATTACAAGGTTTATAATTGAACCAGCTGCGATAAGGACCTGACATATGCATTGGCAAGCGTGTGTATGAAATATGCATGTGTGTGCCAGGGGGTGGCAAGCAATATGTCAGGAGACGACAACTGGCAACGTGGCAAACGGGACTTGACTGGCTGCTCGGGTTATGAATTACATTTCAATATGCTTCAACGTGTTCATCATTTATTAAAGCGATTCGCTGCAGCAGGCGGAGAGAGTGGAGAGTAGAACGACGAGAAGAGGGGGTACAACTGCAGAGTGTATGTGAGTGTGGATGCGAATGCCAATAAAGTGCACAGCATTCGGGCAGGTCCTTGGCGAATTCCTCGACTCGGCCGGCACAGGATGTTGAAATGCTGTTGAGAGCGCAGTGCGCCGATTGCAATTTCCGTTTGTCACATTTGTCTAAATGGAAATTTATGCACGGACACCGGACAAACGACAACGAGCGCAAGCTGGGATCCGGTCCCAGGCTCGGACTCGAACCCGGCCTCAGTCTCGGTCACCAGGACGATGACGGGAAGGGAGCAAAGTCGGGAGTTTGGATTGTGAACTCAGTCGACTGGGGCTGCCTGTGCGGCGTTTAATGCTTTATTCACGCTCGACTGCCTAATGAAAGAGTCATTACACTCATTCATTCGTTTCATTCATTCATTCAATTCGTTCGCTTCGCTCCTTGGTTCATTCATGAGAAGACGCGCGTTTCTCAGTTTTTTTTTTTTTTTTTTTTTTTTGTCTTTGTCTTTCTGCTGCTGTTGTTTCCTGCCATTTCTACTTTCTCTTTTTTACTTCTTTTTAACGTTTGCTTAATTAATTGATTCAGTTCTGCCTCCAGAATGCATTAATCATACGCCCTGTTGGCGTGCGAAAAACGCAACCATCAAGCTGCCTCTGCCTTCACCTCTGCTGCTATTCGTGTTCATGCCGCTTGCAACTGTTAACGCTTTTCAAAGTTTGATAATAGCTTTTCTCCACTTTATCAAAGTTTTCTATTAATGCTTCAGTTGCAAGCATGAATCGCTGCAATAGACTCTGACAGACTCTTGGGTAGTTAAAATGAGGCAATAGAGAAGAGGATAATATTTAGGAATTTATAATATTTTTTGTGCTTCCACAGGGTATTCACTCGTCGACTCCCAGTATTTGCTGCACTCTCAGTGCATTGAAAAGTTTTTAATTAATGGCGGCTCGCAAATTGAGTTGCATCAATAACCAAATTATTTCAATAGATTAAATAAATTTAATGAATTTCCTGTTCCTTTCCAAAGAACGGTTACGGATAAACGCTAATGGTAAACTTATGTTTGTTGTGTAAACACACACACATATTTCATACTCCACGAGGACTTTTCGCTTTGATTTATGCGCTCAATTATTGCGGATATTTAACTAATATATCTATTATTGTATTGTTCTTTTTTATATATATATATCAATGTGTTTTTCCGCCTAGTCTATCCACAGTTTATATTATCACTGGCAGTCGGAAGCTGAGCTGCCATGCGGGGATTAGTCTGAATCAATTAAAGCAGCTTTCTGGCCAAGGCTTTGGGCACTGACATTTGCAGCTTTGTGGTTTACCGTTACGGGCCTAAAGGCCCCGCCCGTTTGACATTTGGACAGTTTTATTGTTCGGCCCATTTATCGCTACTTATTGTTTCACTCTGTTTGCTTGGTCTATGCCAGGCCTGGATTTGTGCGATAGCCTTTTGAAAACCCAATAAATATAAAATAGATGCATTAATAATAGTTTCGTCTGCGCCTGACTGGAATATAATGAGAAAATAAAGGGAATACAATTGTGGAAATTCAGCTTAAATACAAACAAAACTATAATAGGAGCATTTTCCGTCTAAATTTGTATTAAAATTCATCATAATTCACCAAATGCTTAAAAAATTATTTTTTTAACTCAGAAGCAACCTCATCCACACTCTTATTTACCATACCCCAAGTTTGTTTATAATAAAATCATTTATTAATTGTTTGACAATGCCTTTCGATTATTATTAAAAAATAAGTCAATCATTTTGGTTTCTAGCTAAGTTCAAATTTATTTCAAAACTCAAAAGAAATAATATCGTGACTAAATGATCGTAAGCTAAGAGTGCGCATATAGCTAACTGTGATAAATGCACACTTTACACACACTATTATTATCATATATTATATATAGTAAATGCAATGTTTACATTACGGATCGAAGCGGAGGTCGTTGGGTCTATTGAACCACCGCGCGACCAGCGTAACCTGTGTTGAACCTGGAACTGACTTGCAGCGATCTTAGTTTTTTTTCTGCACACGAAACGCCAGCATACAGCTCTGCAAAAGAATGAGGGAAGAGGGGAAACTGTGGTTATCTAACTGGCAGAGAGCAGCATAGTAGAGCGTGTGTACTTACGATTGTAAAGCAAAACGTAATCATGAAAACAAAAAACGAGCTAATGAGGACGGCACCACGGCAATGTTGCGTCAAATCGATTAGAAGTCCCACCTTTTTATCTACCTGTCCCGGCATTATAACGGTGTACTCAATGTTCTCTTTGAATCTCTTGAACTCTGAACCAATTGAAGTTGAATCATTATTACCATTGTAAGCTCGTTGCATCAGTGTTGCTGATGTTGTTGTGTTTGTGGCGACACTGCGTCGCTTTCGACCATGTCCAGAGGGTTCATAGAGGTCGACACAGAAATCGGGTGTACAATCGGCCAAATCGATGCAGGCTTTGATCTGTGAGTGTATCCACAGTGTCGCCTTCTCCTTCATGGAGCTCAAGAGAAATGCCTCGAAGTCCAAAAATACCTCATTAGGTCTATCACGATATTTGGCCGGGGCGGGGGGGAAATTATCAGAGCCAATTCCCGATTGCGACAACCGTTGTGAACGAGAGATACCGATCCAGAGGCGTGAGGATTTTCTGTTATTAAAAATAATATTAAAATATTATCATTAATTATTGTTATTGATATTCGTAATAAAATTAGGTTTCGAGCTCTTAAACTCACCAGAATCTGGGGATACAGTCACCTCCATAAGTTTGACATACTTCCAAACCGATTGACTTATGCGTGCACGAAGTTGTAGTTTAGTTCCCAGGGGAACTGCCTGATCTACGGTCTGCTCTTTGGATGCCGTCAGAGAAGGAGGATCGTTTGATGAACTAACTGGATTGTTGGTGCCACTCACGCGTGCAATTGGCGGTGCCTCCTTGTAAAGCGCTACTTCGTATTCCAATCTATTCGGCATCTCTTCAACGACACCCGATACACGAGCTCCATGTGGACTGTAGTGTAATTTCTTACTTAGTCATGATAAAAATTATTCCAATTAGAAACTCACAATGAACCCGCAAATCCGGCTGCCTTATTCTCGATTATCGTTGGCTCTGGAGGTTTGCACATGATGATCAGTTCCTGATCTGATTGCATGACCACGCCGGGAAATTGGGGGAACCAAATGCTACATGAACAAAACCCTTTATTACAAAATGACAAAGATATGTCAGATATGATAATACAACATCTATTTAGAGTACTTACATTTCTTTTTAGCACGCCACATCGGGTAAAGTCATTAATTCTCAGATTGTAAGTACGATCATCCTCATCGCTGGTGTCCCTTGAGATAATACAATGCGGATTTGGTTCCTTAACGCCAATTCTATCGTCAGCAAACATGGGACTGCCCTTGAAACCATCGGGACGCTTAAGCGTAGCCGTTATTAGATCTTCAATATCCGAACCAACAGTGGAAAATGTACACTGAACATCGGCAACTAAATTACGGAAAAACCATTTAATGGGACCTATAGTAAAGTGTATTCATAGTATAAACGCCTTCGTCGACTCACGAAGAACTAGATCTAAAAAATTAGATCTAGGTTATATATTGGCAAACGAAACTCCCAAGGTAATAAAAGGAAAGTGCACATTTCACTGCAAACCCACTCATGCACATATAAATAGATTTGTACAAAGTAAGTATGCCATTTTCTATAGTCGTGTAATAATATATTTAATTTTCTGCACTACATACCTTCATAATCTTGGGCAATACAGTCAAGCGGTAAGACCTGGCGAAAAAATTATAATTTTATTTTTTTATTGATTCAATAGTACTTAAAAATGTATTCTAATTTTTGGGTTTTTTAACCAAAATTAAAATATATCATGAGATTCAAAATTTTATTAAAATTTATTTGATGATGCACTATAATTTTCAATTAGTTTCTATCATCCACTGATGCAAAGTTATCCGCAGTGCATCCTTAACACTAAGTTTCCCATGCATATCAACTTACAAAGAATATACAAATTTGCAAGAAAATTAAGTTCTTCATATTCCACTGAATCATTATCATAATACTCATTGTAACCGTAATACAGGCTGTTATTATCGCTCTTGTTAATTAATTATTTAAATCACGATACACGAAAACGGTGCACTACGGAGTTATATTTAAATCGCGCTTGGTATCACATCCAATCGGCTTGAAAGAAAATCGCAGAATGAAACTGGAGTGGCAGTTGGGAAGATGCAATTACCTTGATCTTGGCTGCGTGAATTCTAGTCCAACACAAATACAAATCGCTTGTGAATACACAGAAGTATACATGTAAGTGGGTAACATGTGTGTAAGTCAAAGCATATTGGCTTAAACGTTCTAATTTTGTGGTAGCATAGGCCGAACACAGTCAAGCAATACAATTCACATGTATTTACAATGTGCATATTGGTCTATAAGTGTACAGTGGTGGCCAAAAAATTAGTAGACCTTGTGTGTGAGAATTTACGTTCATTGTTTTATTTGGGTCGCGTTAACATAACTGCGATAGCTGTTTTATACAAATTTCCGAAACATAATTTTTTTTGTTAATTTTCATTACAGAGTTACAAAATATATGGTAAATTAACGACGTTTATTGCATATCGTATTATTTTACATACCTACATATGTAAACAACTTATTAAATTGAACAAAAGAGAATGAATATCCATGACATTGTGGAGATATTATTACATTATATTATGTTATAAAATACAATACTTTAATAAATACGAATTATTAAAATTTTGTTTTCAAAAATGTCGATTTGAATGTCAATTATACGGATAGTCGCATGAGCAATCATCGACCGATAGCTTCCATATCGATATATCAGTTTACCGATGTTGTTGTATTTTGTTCATCTCTAAGTTAATATACTCGCATCACATACGTATGTTTTTTTTGCTTATGAAACTTGTAAATTAAAATAGTAGTATCTCGATCAAATTTATTTGCTATGATTATTTGTGCCTAGGGCGAATACACCACGGCCCCAGATAGCTGCTTTGCGGGATTTTGTGAATCAGATTGTTAAAAGTAAACACCAACCTGCCACTATCATGTTGAGGAACGCCGGCAGTCTATTATTTCGAAGCCTCTCCGTGAGTATAATATAGTACCCACCTTAATCAGTGTTATTGAAGGTGAAAATCACAACATTTATTTAATTATAATATAGGCATCATCCGGGTCTCAAGGACCGTCGGTGAGGGGCATCAACCTAATACCAATGGTGGTTGAACAAACAGGACGAGGAGAACGGGCCTACGATATATTCTCTCGTCTTCTTAAGGAGCGTATCATCTGCCTTATGGGCAATATCACTGATGACATAAGTTCCACGGTGGTTGCCCAGTTACTATTTCTGCAGTCCGAGAATGTGAACAAACCCATCCACTTGTATATTAATTCTCCTGGTGGCGTAGTAACTGCTGGTCTGGCAATCTATGATACGATGCAGTATGTGAAACCACCTATTGCTACATGGTGTGTGGGACAGGCATGCTCGATGGGTTCGCTCTTATTAGCAGCCGGAGCCCCTGGTATGCGCTATTCCCTTCCTAATGCCCGTATCATGATACATCAGCCGTCTGGAGGCGCTCAGGTAGGCTCACATACCCATAAAAAGACTCATAGCTTTCACTTAATCGAATATATCTTTGTCTACAGGGTCAAGCAACTGATATACTTATACATGCGGAGGAGATTATAAAAATAAAACGCCAATTGACCGCCATATATGTGAAGCATGCCAAAAACTCTTATGATGAAATGTGTTCCCGCATGGAACGCGACCACTTTATGACCCCTGAAGAGGCCAAGACCCTAGGCATAATCGATCATGTGCTTGAGCATCCGCCAGAGACAGTTTCAGATAGTAATCCATCCTCAAGCTCTCCCGCGTCTGGCAAATTGATGTCAGACTCGGACAGTTCTGAGTCGGGAAAAAAACGATCAAAACAGTCGTCATAATTTAATAAAAAATTCGCATTTGTACAACAGAATTATCGGGCTTCAAAATTGTATAACGTATAAAGAGAGGAAAGAGAAATAAAATTAATATTCATAGAACAGGGCTATTTTTTTTATCACTTTCATGATAAAATAAATGAAAAAAAACAGTGCAATTGAAACGAGTTTTTTTTTAATGTTTTCATTCCAAATTCATATTACGTTTCATGAAAAACTTTATTTAAATGCTAAATCCATTTCAGACTACGCTAACGCGAAACATCAAATATATCGAGATAATCAGTAGAAAACATTTGTAAATATACCCGTCATATATTTGGAGAGTTAGTGTGTGAAACAGTCTTGAAAGGATGTCGAATTTCCTGACGCGTATATTTTCATTTGTCTTAAATGCTTGGCATAAGCGAAGTAATAAAAACTCAGATTTTATTGCTTAGTTTAAAAAACTAATGGCTGTACCAGGATAGACGATACACGATCTTATTACATTATGAAATAAAATTAATATTCATAGAACAGGGCTATTTTTTTAACACATTTTAGGTCTGGTCCATGGCAATAATGTCTGAATTGCCGGTTATGGAATCCTTCTGCACATATTCATAGATTTTACACAGTTCCGGAGTCTCCTTAATTGACTTTAAGAAGTCTAACAACTGTTGATTTTTATCTGAAAGAGTTAATAGTTTTAGTGCCTGAAAATATTTCCAAAAAGGATGACATCGTATACTTACTTGCTTTGGGTATTTGCGAGAGAGCAGACACAGCCCGTAGAGCAGAACGTTTCAGCTCATCTTGTTTCTCATATTCCTGCTTAACCGAGTTGGCTTTGACCTTGTGGGTGCAGGTGTCGCGCAATTGTTGAACAAATTGATCCAATCCTAGCGGGAATAAAAGAGAAATGTTTAGAACCAAATGGGCGCAATCAATTGAAAATGATATTCCACATACTCAGCAAAACCTTATCGGGACAGAGAACTGCCAGTCGCGCCGTCATTAGGTACGTCAGCATTTTGATGTCATAATGATCACAAAGGCCAGCCTGTACGTGATCCATAAACTGCATAACGTCCACTCGCTCGAGGCCCTGTTCGAGCAGTGTGTACATGCACTCGAAAGCCGCTTTTCTTATATCGAGACCATCGTCGACTGTGTGCTTAAAGGGTCCCATCTCGACCTCGCGTATTAGTTCGCTCTTGACCTTTGTCTCCGAGTATAGCCAGGGCAGCAGGGTTGGCAAAAGATCACGGACCAAACTGGGCTTGTTGTGCACAGCCGAATTGAAGGCAACCAGAGCAACACGACGAACCTGCGGTTCCGGATCGCGAAGGGCGAACAGAAATTCACCGATGCTCTGCTTCAAGAGCAAATCGATTGGTTGCGGCTGATCGGAGATGGTGAACTTTACAGAAGAGACAACAACTGTGCGCATTGTGGGACTCTCTGAACGCAGTGCCTGCTGTAGCTGTGGCAGCAGTTCCTCTGGATTGACAAGTACGAGTTTTCCAAGGCATTCAGCAACCACATTCCGTGATCCCTCCTCCGAGCACTCGCAATGTTTGAACAGCTGCGACCAGATCGATGGTACCGATGGGAGAAGCTGGGCGAGGCCATTGGGTGTGACAGATAGCGATGATATGACCTCCTTCAATGAATGCAACAACAAATACTGTCGCTTTGGCTGTGCCTCGATCTCCTTCAGAATCAATGGCAAGTAAGTGTGCAAACTGCCAACAGAAACGGCACCAAGAGCATGTGATGCAGCTGCCTTCACATCTTCCGACGTGGCACCGAAGCATTCAATGATTGTCTGAGGCAACACATCAATGGAGCTAAGATCGAAATGACGACCTATTTCGCCAATTGTTAGCAGACAGAAGATGATCTGTGTGTCCTGATTGCGCTTCTGCAGCTCGGACATCAGTTGAGTGGCCAGAGGAGTTGCCACTTGTGGACATTGTTGCGTTAAGGCCGCAATGCATTTGGCCAATGAATGATAAGCCTGTTTGTGCAGCTGCAGGTGTTCATTTCTGCCACTCGGGTCATTCTCCCTCAGAACGGGTTCCATAAGCTTGGAGACCAGCGAATGGTAATCCAATCCAGCTAACTGGGCCTGCACCAATGCCTGGAATAGCTCCAAGGTGCATTGCAACGCGGTGCCCTGTAATGGTAATGGTAAATAATCATCAAATAAAGCATCTCTCTCTAGAACGGATGCAATGGATGCTTACCTGTAGCAACGGGGATCGCACTAGAATTAACACAGACGGCAAAAACTTCTCATGGATGCCAACTAAAGCCTGCGGCTGTCTACGAGCTGTGGTGCTCAAGAGTGTCAATGAGTATTGGGCAACATGCAAGTCCGAGTCGGAAATGAGTCCAGGAATCTCGACAATAGCTGACTGCAGCACACTCGGTTCAAAGTTCGAGGAATAGTTAATGACAATCTTGTTGATTAGGTCTAGTGAGTGCAATTTTAGTGCTCGATGATTCTTGCGCAAAAATGTTCCCAAAGTGGGCAGCACATCATGCAAGATTGGGGACAGGTCAATGCGCAACGGCGAAGCGGCAATCATAGTGAGTGCTTTGACACTGCTCAGGCGTGTGACCTCGTTCTTTAAGCGTTCCATAAAGATGGGCAGACAGACGCCCAACTCGCCCTTGAGCAAATCGCCCATATTTGCAATTATTTGACCCATGCAGGCTATGGCACGCTCTTTGACCTCCTGATCAACGTCGGTGACCTTTAATTTCTGCAAGGTGCACGAGTAAACCTCTCCCACAAAGGGTGTCACATCGAAATCGGATTTAACGGCATTGGAACCCAGAGGGCGTACGACTTTAACAAGCTGCTGCAACACAAGTAGAGCTTCGGTAGCGATCTTGTAGAACGGATCGAACACAGATGTCACCACTAGTGGCACCAGCAGCGGGATGTGGGGATGGAAAACCTGTGGCTGATGTCCCATCAGCAGTGAGCAAAGGAAGCCCAAGGATTCGATTTTCATGTTGCTTGTTGAACTCTTGTCGTTCAGGGAATAACTAATACCAGGCACAATGCTCTCCAGATGTGGACCCAGTGCACCTGGTAGAGAATTCAATAGCTCGCGCAGCAAAAGGAAACAGTCCTGACGTGTTTTCATAGATTTTTCACGCATTAACGGCTGTATGGCTTTGATAATCTGTGGCAACTGTTCGATTAGCAACAAAGTTGGTCCCGATACCTGATCCATTGAATCGGGATCATGAGCAATATCTTCAGCCGGACGGGTGTTCCTTAGCAACGCAACATAAGCATGGAATATATCAGATTTAACATTCTCCTCGCGCTCCTTGAAACGAGAAATCAGAGCGGGACTCAGAGTGCGATAGAATTCTTCAATCAGTTCCTGGCGTGTTGCTATTAGAACCTCCAAGCATTTAGCAGCAGCACGGCGCACCTTCCAGCTCATATCATCATCATCGCTGTACTCCTCGCTATCCACATATTCATCCTCCTCGGTATCCATTGCGATCCCGGTATCACCATCGTCGGCCTCATAGTTATAGTTGGGATCGTATGTGACGTATTTGAGACACAATTCAAGAATCTTAAACCAGAAAATAAAAGAATAGATTTAAATACATTTAATTTTTACAAAAAAAATTTAGCAGTAACCTATTCATCCGATAATAATTATTTATTACACACTTTAGTAAAAGTTCTTATCTCGTGCGTTAACTCACCATAGGAATGTGTGGATGTATTGCGTCTGGGCAACGCAAGACGAACGCCTCGCAGGGCCTGCAGACAGAATTCGCGCAGTTCGTCGTCATCACGCTGGCTATATTGCTTGAGCAACAGCATTGAGCGATCGATGTGGTTACACAGGCGATGTCCAGCCTGGCGACTATACAAGGAAATTAATTAATCACATGTTAATGAAGTTGATTTGTATTACCTACCATATCGAAGCCAAACATTGAATGTAGGTACGAATGGCACCGGGATTCTGAGGATTCTCTAGTCCTTCAAGCAGATGATCAACAACTCCATTATAGGCATTGCTATTTGCTTGAACCAGAAGAACTGAGAGTGCTACAATGGTGCGCTTTCGTACAGCTTGACGTGTCGAAGCCAGTTGCGGCATTAGGGCCTTCAAAATTGTACTATGAAATGGTACCAGAAATTCGCCAAAGCGTGACAACAGGTCTGACAGTATGTCCAGAGATTCCAATTTCACAGAAACATCTTCCTATAAAATCATTATCAAAAACGATTAATAAATACGGAAATAGTTAACATTAGTTAGCTCTTATTATTGTATTTACTAAAAACGAATAAATACAAATTTATTACTCATTAAAACTAAAGAGCACGATTACTTATTAAATCCTAACAACTGGTACTAAATGGCAAAACAACTAAATAAAAACAACTTATTATGGAACTACACAGCAATGGTATAATAGATGTGGGGTTAGGTACGTACCTTTTCTATGGCAATGCTTAATTTGCCGGTTATCCGCTGACAGACATTTGGGGCCAGCGAATTGGAGGACTGTGGCAGCTCGGCAATAACAGTCTTGAGACCGATACTTGAGATGTCGCGCAGCTGTTCCACATTGGACATCATATTACCGCATAGGAGTCGACAATTGTCTCAACTTGATTCTCCTTCACCTTATTGACCAGTGGACCCAGGCACTTTACAGCCAAGTTCTGCACTTCGCCGTTCTTGTCCTCGAGCAGTTTTAGCACCATGCGTACCACCTTCTTTTCTGACTCGTCGTCCAGTATAATACTGTCCTTTTGGAGCTCAGTCATTAAGTCATTTGTTGCCATGAAACGGAAATCTTTGTCCGTCGACGTCATCTGTAGCGCACAAATAATGTGAATTTCATCAGTTTGCAGGTCTTACCTTAAATTCTCGTGTACGCTTCAATTCTATACATACCTTTTCCAGCAAATTTGCAATTTGATGATATTGATGCGACGCCATGATCTATCTATATTTTCGTGAACGGTATGTATATATGAAATATATGAATTATTTTGCACGGTAGCCGATTTGTTAATTTTGTGACCGCCTCACAAATGCCTTTTTGTCTTAGACAAATATAATTATATTCAATTTTTTTCCGGCACAAAAATTTGCGTGTTGAAACTGGAACTGGAAAATGCACAAGTAAAACTGTGCTATCGATATATGGAAGCTGAGTTTGCGATAATTTTTCAAGTATGTATCGATATATGCGAATGAATTAATGCGGTCACACTAGCGGCCACGTTAACAGAGTTACATAAAATTAATACCAAATTAATGAATTCTGTTAAAAGAGCGATCAAGTACGGAATTTTATGTAGACTTTATTTTAGCTTTATAAACAATTATTTATTAGTTGCAGGTAATCTTATTGAGTATCAAAAATTCTATATTAATATATAAAACATTTCATATTATTTCCAAGCCAAAGGCCTTTCCGAAATAATAATCATAAGTTGAATACACAACAAGATATACCTACAACAAAAAGAAAAATTGTCTAAAGAGTAACCCCAATATACTCGACATTCTCTGATAAAATGGCGATCGATTTTTCAGATTCCACAACTTTACCAACAATACATGCTTTTTGTGCTCCATTAGTGACTTGCTCAAATTCTTTGCAATATTCTTCAGCTGATTCTGAAGATAGACAAATCAGAAGTCCTCCAGATGTTTCCACTGATTTTCCTGCAGTCAACTTTGTGCCTTGACCAAGTAATTCACCAAAATTTAAGAATATTTTTGATGATGGGTAGTTTTTCAATTTTGAATTGGAGTTTTTGTTTCTGAAACTCGGCCAGGTTCTTTGCATGACCCAATAAACCGAACCCGGTTACATCAGTAGCAGCGTGGGCTTCGTATTTGTGCATTAAAAGTGCAGCTATGAAATGGAATAAAAAAAAGATTAAAAGAAATAAAGAAGTAATAATTAAAGAGTTTTTTAGCTTTACCATTTCTATTCAGATACGTCATTGATTTAAGTGCGATATTGAAAGATTCCAATATATCATCGTCTGAAAATGCAGAGAGGAGTTTTTGATATTTCTCATTTTTCTCCATTCGCCAAATTGATGCACTTGTTGCCAGTTGTGTTCCAAGGGGTTTCGTCAGCACCAAAACATCACCAGCTTTTGCATTAGACGGTCTTTAAAATAGATTAATGACAGATCTCTTCAAACAAATATTAATAAACTTACAAAATTATATCTTTCTTTGGGCAAACAGAGCTCGCAATTCCGCCGATAATGCACCAAGGGTTAACAACAATATTTTTGATCGTTATATTCCCACAACATCCGCTGTCTTTTGAAGCCTTTTGAAATCCCTTTATTATCAGTTTAACGACAATATTTCGCTGCTTTTCCGTCATATCCGATGGCGCACTTATCAAAATTTCAATCTTATCAATTTCTGTAACCCCCACAGCATAAACATCACTCAAAACATTTGCCATGGCAATCCGACCCATTATCTCGGGGTCATCAACAAGTGGGTAGAAGAAATCAACCGTTTGTACCAGCGAAAAGTCTTTATGTCTTGGTAGAGGTATAACTGCACAGTCCATCCCAGATCCTACACAGAAACAATATTATTCACTTGTAGTTTGTTTTTTGTTTTAGAAACTCACCGATAAAGTCGTCATTGTTATTAGGAGCCTTACTAACTATTTCTGTTCCCCTGAGATACCGGTTTAGTTTCTCTTCGGGAACTTTACAACCTCACCCTCGAAGGGTAGAGAACATAGTTAGCCTAAAGTCGGCCTCCAAGCCATGATTTTCGGGTTGAAACATTTTAAAAAAATAGTTTTATAAAAATCACTAAGATCGTGTTGTCATCAAGAGTGCGAAGAAACATATGTTTCTAACAGTGAATTAACAGAGCTTTGATTAACAGCGCTGTGGCTGCTAATTTAAAAACAAACTATACAACTAAGCATCGAACATACGGCGTACTCAAACAGCGGTTTTTACTCATTGATAATATAGCGATATAGCAATCCAGGCCCGAACTGTTTACGAGTGACCGATCGGCTCACTTCGTTAGCAACCCCGAAGAACCTCACAGCGCCATCAACTCAGTCGCAGTTCTTTGCGATGTGTGCGTGCATGCATGCACAAGCTCGCAAATGAATGTGTGAAATTTGACAGCGGCTTTTTTAAATAATTTCTTGATTAAATTGTTATACTCGATATTTTAAAAAGGAAAGGATGCAATTAAACATTTTAAATCATGCTTAAAATAACTAGCTATTATGTTCTCAATAATAAAGTGTTACTTGATTTATTTATTCTTTAATATCTTATTAAAACGGGTACTTCGAAATTTGATATTAGACTAGTTGCAAACACCAGCATTATTCGAATATACCTCCAGGCAAGTGTGACAAATCCGTAAACTTTGTCCTTTTTTGGTGCTTTTATCGTGTTTGTTGTCTCCAACGAATAAAAAAAAACACCCCTAACACCCATAACGGGAAAAAGCGAAGGGCGACAAAGGACACTGACATTGTCGGCAAACAAAGTTAAAAAAATCGTTGGAAGCTAAATAACGTTTTTGGATAGTATTTTTGAAACAATGAAATCGGGAACGGCGAAAAACTAATACAGAAATACCTTATAAATCTGAATCGTTGCCACAAAGTGTTTTTGCATCGTTTGCAAAAGTCGATAATATTAAGGGGAACACCACAATAAAATGTTCAAAAGTAAAAACGAATGTAATGTTGTGTATAAGTGCACGGTTCGTCTGCTTGACGATTCAGACGTTTTGGAATGTGAATTCCAGGTGTGTGTAAGCGTAGTGTACTCACAATAAAATAAATATTTCTATTTAAATATGTCAAACAATAACGCTGCCAATGCATTGTTTTGTTGTACACACACACACGTACACAAGTTGTGCGTGAATGTGTGTGAACAATGTGGAGCAACTCAGAGGGTAACTTCCTTATGTGGGGACCGTCTCAACGGAAATATGCAAATTCGGAAAAGGGTTTGGCCAGATTAAATTTCGTCGCGTGTCACGAAGAGAAAGTTGTGATTCAAACGGAGTTCTTATTTGAAATAGAGATTAAAGTAAAGTTTATATTTTTTCACACTTCTATATCATTTCAGCCATTTCACAAAGGCATTTATCTAGTCGAACACATTTGTAGGCAATTAGATATTAAGGAAAAGGACTATTTTGGTTTACGTTACGTGGATACAGGAAAACAAAGGGTATGATTTGTTATTTTGTTGATTTTATTGATATA
>JAEIFJ010001009.1:0-36531 GCA_018903435.1 Leucophenga varia
TTTTCGTTTGTTGTTGTTGCCATTTACTTGATTGCTGCTCAACTGCATATGTCAGCTTATTTCATGGAATGTATCTATAAATGCTTAGGCAGGAAAAACAACGCACATGTGGCATTTTTCTTCTTTAAGCAACTTTGTCTTTTATTGTTTATTTTGCACTTATATGTGCTTTTATGATTAGTTTTTCTTTTGATTTCGAGTTGCATTTTTTTCTTCTATTCTTTTGCTTAGGCATTTTTATAGAATATTTTATAATCGTAAACTGTTTGCATTAAGTTATAAAAACATTGCATCGAATAGTTTAAATGACCATCTTCTCGTAAAAAATATGAGCTTTACTTTACTTTAAAAGAGGAGTCAAACATATGCTTTTGTAAATAAATTTAAAATCACATTTGACGCATATTTGCGTCTATTTTTTGACATTTAATCATCAAGCTTGATTGAATAGCATCAAAATTGTCGAAGTTTATGCATTTATTTGTAACATTAAAAAGCAATCAGAAACGAAATCAAGTTTAAATATTTGTGCCAATGACAGTTGTAGATAGACAGACAGAGACAGACAGATACATCTGTCACGCTCAAAGCTTCAACAAGAACAATGTGCAAAACAGCTGGACAGTTGGACATGAATTGTAAGGAACAAGAATATGAAACGCGCAGCGATGCGTGCTTGTGCGAAACGCACGTAATCTGCTGTAATGTGACAACACAGCAAGCCAAAAAAAAAAAAATTCAAAAAAAGAAAATATATTTCATAGTAGTCGTCCGTTCATTTTAAATAGATTTTAACAGCATGATTAAATTGTAAAGAATCTGTTTTGTAAGATTTTATACTTTCATTTTACTGATGATTTGCCATAATTTTATATAGCTTAGTAGCAGCGGCAGCAGTAGATGGCAATGAAAAGTTCATGCGCACAAACTAAAAAACACCTGGCCTAAACTTTCAAAAGCGGCTACGACTTTTGAGCTTCGGGACGTCGCAGCCATTAAACTAATTGACGACTTTTTTCATACAAAAAAATAAAAAAATTCAGGATTACACGCATACTTTATAAATTTATCCTTATTAATCTTATTTGCTCTTTTGCTCTCTATACTTCTTCTACTCTTCGTTGTATTTTAACTTAGTTGTATGCTTAGCGCACAAAGGTAGGCAACAGATTTTTATTTATTTATTTATTTATATTTTTTTTTTGCTTCACTGCCACACTACGCTCTTTCTTGCTGTTTCGTTCAGCTTTTCATTTAACTGGAAAATAGGTTCTTTTTTTTTTTTTTTTTTTTTTTTGGTTTTGGAGTGTTTTGATTACATTTTCGGCTTGTCTAGGCTATGTTGCGCGGGTTTTTTTTTGGCGTATTTGTAGCAACCCTGAAAATGGCTTTTTAACTTGACTTAGGCGCTTCAGTTCTTTCTAATTTTTTTTTTTTTTGTCTGTCTGGCTGCCTGCCTTTACCAACTTTGCCACAAACATGCTTTGACTTGTTAACACTTTTATTTTTTTTGGTAGCAAACATTTTTTTTTTTGTTTTGTATCTGTTTTGACAGCCAGCGGGCTTTTCTTTTAAGACCGATAAGTTTTTTGTTGTTCGTTTTAGCCGCTTTCCATAATTTCTTTGTAATTTCAAGCAGCCCAACACCTTTTCTAACTAGTTTTGTACCTAAATGATTTAATCCTTTAGTTTAGCTGTCTGTTTATCCCTTTGACTCGTACTGCCTCTCTCTCAGTCTTGATGTATCTTTGACCCAACTCAACTGCTTTTTGGCTGTATTTATGAACGAGAATGCTGGTCATTAGTTAATTACCCTGGGTGGTACTTTGTAATTTTGTTTCGTGTAAATGGTAATTGAATTCTTGTGTGCCATTTTGAAAACATTGAACCTTAAACTTTGCAATGATCTTCTGTATGTGTTAGGCGTATTATGTGCATATACAGACACTAAAATTGGCTAATTTTTTTTTGTTGCTTAAATTCAAATTATTGTTTTCTTATCTTAGCTATCCATTTGAGCATAAAGCCAGCAACATTGAATTTAGTTAATGTTTGATTTTGAATTTACATAATTGATTTTAATTGAAGAAGAATTGTGTAGAGTTTCATTATCCTTTTTTTTTTTTTTTAATCTACAATCAAGTAGCATAAATCCAAAGATACTTTTTTTTTAACTTATTTTTTTTATTTCATATGCAACTTGTACGCACTTAACAACTCAAGACGTTGTCATTGCAAGCAAAGCAAAATATATATAAAACAAACACAGCGTAACGCAGCAATATTGTTTATGCGGAACAGACAGACAGACATACTTCTTCGCGTCACAACAATTGCAAAGTTTTCTTTTACTTCCTTTTTATTTTTATTTTAACTCTTGATTTATCCCTTGCCTTCAGGGCAACAGGAACCACTAACGCGCAATTCAGGCAACAGAACCACTAAGGGCAGTTTTCCTCAACATAGGCATGCATGCATATGTAGCAGACTATACCACATCAGTTGGACCTTGTTGCTCACTCGACCTTCTTACCGAGTTTGCTTTTAACTGCTGGGGCCCCTTGTACACAAGGAAAGAGACACAACCCAAAACAAAAAAAAAAAAAAAAAAAAAAAAAAAAAAAAATATATAGTTTTACATGGCAACGTAGCTGCCGCAAGGCAACTTGTTCAATGGTTTTTCATATTTGTATTTTCTTTGCGTCACACTTTTTTTTTTTCTTTTTTAAAGACAAGTTTTTTTTTGTATTTTTTTTTACAAGTTTGTTTTCCTTTATTTTTTTCATAAAACAGCTGCGTGCAGCCGTATTACATCCTAGGGCGCTTATGCAGCATCATCAAAGGTGCTTGTTTGCTTATTGCAAAAGCTATTTTCCATACATAATTTTCCAAACGCATTTTCATAAGAAAATATTTTCTATTTTAATACATGAAAAAAAAAAAAAGTTTTGCATGCTGCATACTAAAGTGGCCGCAGTGTAAAGTGTCTGAGTGGTAAAAGCTTGTTTCAAGAGTTAAAATTCAAATACATCGAAGCTTTTATTTATCAAAATTTTTCATAAATTTTTACAGCCAAGCTGTGTGTAGTTTCTCATATTTAAATTACTTGTCGCATTTTAAAAATATTTTTTAATAAATTGATCTTTTTTTTTTGTTTCATGACAAAATGAAAAGGCAAAAGAGACTTTGAGTATCTTTAAGTATTAAATGAAATATTTAATCGATAAAATAGTTTATGCTTGACCTTGCTATTGAAAAATATTATATGATGGCTAGTTCGTTGCTAGTAGATTTGTAGTAGTCTATTGAACCCACTTGTTATAAGCTTATGAATTTTTTTGTTATTATGAAATTGCATTGATTGAGTAAATTGCTACTAGAAGCTGCAAGGCATAAATATTTTTTTTATCAATAGAAATATGCATAGTACACAGTTTATTAAATACTTTAAAATATTTAAATATTATTAAGCAAACATTTTATTTAAAAAAAGAAAATAAATCAAAAATCAAAAAAATCAATACAAGATCTACGTACACTATGAAATAAGGAATTGTTTTGTGTCTTAATTTAAAAAAGAATATCGAACAATAATTCAATTTAATTTTCTGACAGATAGCATAAAAATTGTAATGTTTTTTTTTTTTTTTTTTTTTTATATATTTTATTTTATTTATTTGGTATTAAAATTTGCTTTCTGCTATCATCAAATCGACAGCTTAATCAAATTGGTGGTAAAATTGTAATGAATTTATAAAGAAAAATGTTGCATACCTTGTGGCGTTAGCTTTATTAATGAAAGTTTCAAATTAAAATTTTTATTTTCTAACTTGTTGTTGTTATAACAGAATTTCATAAATAACTTTTTAATCTTGTCTCGGATACTATTTGGTAAAAAATATAACGAGTGTATTCTGAATTTTACTGTAATGCATGGAAAAGACATTAATAATGCAGCAGTACTATCTATAGGTGTGTTCTTCGAAAAAGCAGAGAGAGAGAGATTACAAGCGGTATACATGCTTAATTTTTTTAAGGTGTTCAGTAGAACTTCAACAAATTCTGGTGTTCCAAACAGATCTTTGCTGTGGGTCCATTGGGTGTACCTCCAGGGGCTAACCGAATTGCTTTATTTTCAGCACTTATTCAAAACTCATTTTGTCAGTTTTGGAACTAAGTCTTAATAAAAAAAAAAAAATTTTTTTGTAGGGGGCTAATGTAGGTCTATGGCAGGTACTGAATAATATCACAGTGTGGAGGATACTTTAATTTTGTAAATCAGCATTAAAGGAGACATCGTAGGCCTTATATATTCTTAATCAGCACGACAAAATGAGTCGATCTAGCCATGTCCGTCTGTCTGTCAGTATGTACTTCCGTCTTTCAGCATTTATACGATACATTCGCACCTTTTCTCAGCACCTTTTTTTCTATGCAGTTCAAGTGTTAAAATCGACCCGTAGAAATCTAAAAGAATATTGTGAAATTTTTGTGTGAAAATTCTAATGATTTCTGTTTTTATACCCGACACACATAGTTTGTCTGAAAGTTTGTAACGCATTGAAGGAGACGTCGTAGACCAAATAAAGTATATATATTCTTGATCAGCTCGACGAGACGAATCGATCTAGCCATGTCTGTCTGTCCGTCTGTCTGTCCGTCTGTATATTTCTAGGCATCTTTTTCGTTGAAGATATAAAGATATTAAGCTGAAATTTGTCGTAAATTTGTCAGCAACGACTATGTTAAGTTCGAGAATGAGAGTGCCACGCCCATTTTTAGTTATAGCCCCATACAAACTAACCGTTTTTTTCCGTTTTTTTGTATAAAAATACAAATCATTTATGAATGTATTCGCTGCCAATTGGGTAAAAAACATTCTAATGTCATCCAGTGTCAAAAATAAGATGCCACGCCCATTTTTAAGGTATAGCCCCCATATTAAGTTACCGCCCATTTTTGAATTTTTGTATGAAAATGGTTATTATTTGTGAATGTATTTACTACAAATTGGCTAAAAACACTTCTTATGGCATCCAATGTCAAACCAAATGTGCCACACCCATTTTCAGATATATCCCCCATACAAACTTACCGCCCATTTTTGAATTTATGCATGAATATGGTTACTATTTATGAATTTATTCACTTCAATATCAAAAGCAAGGTGCCACGCCCATTTTTTTAAAGTTCCCATAAAAATTTTCCGCCCATTTTCGAATTTTTGCATGAAAATGGATATTTTATAGTAATGTTTTGACTCCAAATTGGGTAAAAACTTTTAATATCATCCAATATCAAATCCAATGTGCCACTCCAATTTTTTGGCATAGGCCCTACACAACGTGAGTTGTATCAGATCGTTGACCCCGTCCTATCCCATCTCGAAGTTCTATGAAAGCCAATGATGATAACACAATAACAATTTAAAAATACGTGTGACGGGTATAAAGCTCGGTTCCACCGAAGTTAACGTTTTTCCTTGTTTTTTTTTTTTCTTTGGTTCTAAAATTGTTCGTATGTAGGAACCTCGGTGACACGTCTATTTTGAGGTCATACCATACATAAAAAGCGCCTACTTTCGAGTTTTTGTACGAAAATTGTTATTAATAATAAATGTATTCACTTCATATGATACGTATCTGGCCTCCTAAAATACACAGTCTCCATACAAATTCACCATAATTCATTTTTTTTTAACTTTATCAACAATTTGCTGAAAATCAAGAACAAAAATCTTGATATTTAAAAGGTGAAATTATATAAATTCACCATTACAATGCATTTTCAACAAAATATGTTAGCAAATTAGAAAGAGACAGTCGAAATACACATGCTGTAATTGCAATATGGTTGCTTTCTATTTTTTACAGAGAAACTATTTGAAGTAATTCCACTGCACATTTTCTCATTCTCTATACAAATTTTCACAATTCAACAAGCACAATTTAAGCTACTTGTATTTTTTTTTTTCGTTTTATTTGCAGTTTATATAAAGTGAAAGTAATTTGTATGCCATATTTTGCACTTGACTTTGCTCCAGTTTTTTTTTTTTTTTTTGTAATATAATTGAATGTTCATCGTTCATTAGTAACTAACTACATAATTATGTATTGCACACTTTAAAGACTATTTACAAAGTTCAATAGCACAAACAAACAAACACATACACACCACTGTATATATGTACATACATATATATACACTACAATTGCGCACTTTAAATCAAGCCGCTGAAGTGAACCACCAAGATATTCAGGTGCGGAAAAAGTGCTGTTCAAGCTTAATCGCAAGCAAATGCGCTGAGTGAAGTTTCGTATTTTAGATGTTAGGGAAAACGGAACTGTTGAATTATAGTTGCTGCTGCTATCGTTATTGCTGCGCTGTTGTTGTTGTTGTTGTATATCATGTATGCGTGAAATTAGCATTAATTGTACACTTAATCCCAACAGCAACGGCAGCAGCAGCAGCTGCAGTTATGGCAACAGCAAGTGAATCGACGTCGGCAGGCAGTCAAGGTGTCTAACGTCTGACGCCTTGAACGTCTTTATGCGAAAAACATATTAAAGTCGTTGACACACATATGGCGTATAAGTATTTTTAATTAAGCATCAAAGTGTGCAACTGCAAAGGAAAGTAAGAAAATGGGCGTAGAAGACGTCGTCGAAGACGTCGCATCGTTTAATTATAGAGATAGACAGAGAGACAGAGAGAGCGAAAGAGAGAGAGAGTTAGCGTTGTTTTGTATTAAAAGAAAGTTTTACTTTTAAATATTATGAAAAACTTAAATTTAATTTACTTATTGTGTGTGTGTTCTGCTGCAAGTTTTGTCGTTGAATATATGAAATATAACGTAACGTAACGTAACGCAACGCAACGAAACGCGACGTATACGCAATGTATGCCATCTGTGCTGTTCTGTGCTGGTCTGGGTTTATGGAAATGAAAGATGGCGTCAGACGGTGTACAATGTATTTGCATAAGCGTATGATTGCGTTACATATGTGTGTGTGTGTGTTTGTTTGAAATTTTCGCATAACGCGAGCGCACAGCAACTACAACAACAACAACGACAACAAAATGCCGCATCGTCCACATTGCGCTTCTTCCGTTTCCGGTTTTCCACTGCAAAGTGTCGTAAATATTTTGTGTATGACAATTTTTTATTTTTTTTATTTTATTTTACTTTTTATTTGTTTATTCATTTTATGTTGTATTTTTCTTGTTATCATTTGCTGTTTTCTCAACTTCCTTTACATACCTGCGCTGTTATCTTATTTTATTAAATGCTTTCATATATGTAGTAGGCATTCTTTCTCAATGAAACACCCTACGCCTCTCCCAGAATTTGGTTTGACATATAAAAGCTCAAATGGAGCTTAAAATTAAGGTAACTGAGTGTTCTTTTAAAAAGCAAAGTGCCACATTTTTGAAATTCTAAATGGGGGATCTAAAAGGCCGAAAGAAAAAAAAAATTAAGTTGCTCGGATCGGGTTAAAGCAATTTTTTAGAAATTGAGCTGAAATTAGAAACTTAAAACCCAAAAAACATGGTCAGGCCTTCAGAACAGATCAAAACTTTTTTTGACAGACAAACGGACTTTGCTAAATTGCTACATGACCTGAAGTGATAAAAATGAATACTAGATTAAAATTCAGCGATCCTCAAATTTGGACAATAAACAGCGCCAAAATTCTAGGTCAGCCAAACAAATTTGTGGATACCCGGCGTATCCTATCATATTTTACGGGCATTTCGGCTGGTCTTTCGGCGCTTTTTCGTTTCGCATCTACTGTTTTTAGTAGAATTGCAGTTTTTTTTTAGATGGCATTTTTGTACTTTTTGAATGCAGCGCAAGCAAAATTGGTTGGGGTTAGTATAAAAACATACTAAAAAATACATTTTTTTTTTTTTGATTGCAGCGAGACTACAATATGTTGAGCGCGTGGGGGGGTGTGTAAGGGGGTATTTTGTAGGTCTAATCTTACAATATGTTGGGACTAGTATAAAAATGTTTTATTTAAGACATGTTAAAGAGAAAAATATTTATATATTAAAATTAGAAAATGGACTTCATGAATGAACCGAATATGCCTAATGCATTGTTTTAGTGGTCTATAACTATACTTGCATTGTTGTCTTTCAAATGAAACCAGTTTGGGACTCATCGGTTAAATGGTTTCAATGTCCATAGCGGACATAGAGAAACCTTGATACTGAAAATTGATTTTTTTAAAATTGAAACCATATTCTGCAGTGAGAGGGCTCTACATTGAGAAAGAATGCCTCATATATTTATACAAAAAATCTTTTGTATTTGTAACTGCTTTTGAAAATCGTTTAAAAAGCAATAAACATTTTTTTTTTTTTTTTTTTGCAAATAACTTCACTCTACTTCTTCTACGGTCTTTACGCAATATGACATTTATTTCGAAATATTTGCATCACTTGCTCTCTGAAAAAGTATTTAAATATGTACATTTTAAAAATGGATAAAGAGCGCCAAATGCTGTAACTTTTCCTTTTCAAAATTTTTTTTTTTTCCTAAATTTTTTTTTAAATTCGAAGTTTTTTTTAAAATAAAAAAAAAAATATATTTCAATTTTATTCAATATATATGGTAGCAAAAATTTTGTCTTGTTGCAGGTCATTGAATCAATATTTTGTGTTGTTGTTGTTGTAAACTTCAGTTAAATGTTCTGTACTGTTCCGTTCTGTTCGGTACGGTACGGTTTGGTTTCGTTCCATTATATTCTGTCTACCTGAAATGTTAGTCAGTGATGTATGCAAACGGCTTGTACTGATTTTCTGCTTGAATAGCGCCTATTTGATTTGAAAATTTGAATTTAAATTGAATATACAATATGTATACGAGTATGTATTGAAGTCAATGTTTGAAGTTGTTTAAAGCTTTTGGATAGAAATTTTATTTTTAAATTTATAAAAAAAATATTATACATAAAAATGTTAGGCAGCAATTGTAAAAGGTTAAAGTTTATAATTTAGAAATAAATAAAAAATATTAAAGAAAAATTCTTTGTTAGCATTTTTATTTAATGCCAAAAGCTATGCTTTCAAATGCACAAAAAAAATTCTTTATAATTTTTTATTTATTTAATAAATTTTACGTTAATCTTCGCATAGCGTATTTTTTATTTTTAAAACAAAGTTAATACAATATTTACGCAACACTTAAGTTTATTATAGAAAACAACAACAACAACATCGAGACTATACAATCCCCTTGAGCTATGCTAAAGTAGTTAACTCATCAAATTCACTAAACGCCCTCAAATCAATCTTCTAGCTTTGAAAAAAAAAAATAAATAAAAAAAAGGTCATGAGAAAAAATAAAAAGAAGAAGAAAATCAAGTAAAGAAAACCTCAAAAGCGTATAAATCTTTTAACGCTTTCAACTTTATTTGCCAATGCAGCAGAACCGCAAAATTTGCTCAAGAAATTTTTTATTTTCATTTTTTTTTGAATCCTTTGGCTCTAATGTAGTTTTTATTTTGACGTTATTCACTATTCAATTTTTTTTTTTTTTTTTTTTCAAAACATTTTTTTCTTTTACTATTTTTTTAAATGTGATTTTCTTTTTATTTTATTAAATGCTGCGCAACCCTTTTATAGAGCATATTTATTTGCTCATTAAGTTTGTTACATGTGCTGCAGTTAATATTTTTAGAGTGCATAAAGCATTTATTTATTATTAAAAAACTAGATAATAATAAAATTGACCAACAACATAAGTGACAAGTCTACGTCCATATAGAACTATTGGATGATTTTTTATAAGATACGAGAGAACAGAGAGAACCTAGTGAGCCATGGTTGAAGCATGAAGGGAGCATTAATCAAAAACACGAGCGAGCGCATGGGACGAATGGAATCCAGTGTTGGATAATTATTAGGCGGAAGATTACTGCTCTGTTGCCCAGTTATGGTTTCTTAGGGCAGAAATGATAAAATGCTTTGATTTTGGTGGGTTTTTAAAAATAAATTGCAAATTTCCAAATGAAGTGCAAGAAAATTACGTCAAGTACAGCTCATATTAAGAATTATGGTCTGTTTGAGTAAGCCAAACGGCATACTTGTGTGACACCCCTAAATCGTTACTGATTTACTTAGGCCACGTTTCCATTAGGCCGCGTTCCGTGTTAGCGTTAAAAACTCGACAAACTCGCGTTAAATCGTATACAAAAAAGATAGGCAGTTAGGTATGGGAAAAGTCGCGTTAATTTTGAACGCGACTTTTGATAACACGCGTTCAAACCGATTACACACCGATTTCAAACCGATTTCACTTATCGGTTCGAATAATTTGAAAATCGTAAGTTGCGCATACTTATGAAAACAGCTGACAAAGTAACCGCAAACAAATAAACATTTCTACTTAAAAGCTTCAGCTGCATATATTCAAATGACGTATTACCTTTTCATGTTCGTATTGGACAGCAGTAACTAAAGGAACAGCACCAACTTCCATTCGATCTATAAATAATCTGCATTTCAAAAAAAAAAAAAAAAATTTTTTTACCTGTACAATTTTTTTACTACATAACAAACAAAATCAGCTGTTTTAACTTGAACGCTAACGCTAAAACGCAATGGAAACACCGTTCCGTGTTTTTCGATAAATTGTTAACGCGATAACAAAACGCGGCTCAGTGGAAATGCGGCATTATATACGTAAAAATAACTCGGTCGATTACGAACCGATTATTATTTTTTAAACTATTTGGATGCAAAAATGTATATCTTTCGAAATAGTATTTATGTATATTACTAACTGAACTTACCGGTCTTGCTCGGGTCATGTACATATACAACATTTTATTTGCCTAGTTCAATTAGTTTCAGAAATATGAAGAACTTTCTTGGCTCGTTTCTATGGTGCACAGTCCACCTACAATTTTTCTACTGCATTACACTTTTTTCGGTGTAGTAATATGTGTAGCGAATTTAATTTTTCTTGTTCAACTTTTTGCTTCCAACGGGGCTAAACCCGTTCCGCTTCCCGCTTTTTCATGTACTAGGTGGGGTGAAAAGAAACCTTCATGGGAATGAAAACATTTTTTTAGGTGTTTTTTTTTTTTACACAACGTAGTCCCCTTTAGTTCTTGATCCTCGAAATCTTGATCATCGAAAAGTATTTTTCTGGAAGGTCTAAGGTTTGGGAAGAGATAATAGTCCGAGGGAGCCAAATCGGGCGAATACGGTGTATATGGAAGCGATTGGATTTTTAGCCGTGGTTGTGATGCTCTTGTACGCCGGCGCATTGTCTTGCAAAAACAAAATTTTTTTTAGCTTCATGTGATACCGCACAGCAAACCTCGCTGCTAATGGCTTTTCCTTTATCGAGGTAGTCCACGAGTATGCCACTAATAATTCCAGAAATCCGAAGCCATAACCATTCCGACCAATCCAACTTCCCTCTGCCACTTCGGAGCACTCTTGCCGACTTCAGTAGATTCTGTTTTCTTCTGTGTAATTGTGGATCCAGGTTTCATCAACAGTTACCAATCGACGCCAAAAATTTGCACGATTCTGCATCAGCAAATTCAAACACTCTTTCGAAGTGCTCTAGCTTTTTTGTGTTTTTGGTCCGGAGGGTGCATGGGATCGCTAATAATGAACTTTAAAACCTTGATCAGTACAGATCTTTTCAAATAATTTCAGCATAGTACACAATTTAGCATTATGTCTCTATATAATTCGAAACATCTAACTTGTTGCTCTTATTGAAGAGAGAGGAAAATAAAAGATTATTCTTCAAAGAAATAGAAGCAAAAGAAAAATTTGTAAGACTAGTTTAAAAAAAAAAAGAAATTGAAACAAATTAGACATCTAAAAACCAGAGAGCGCAACTGTATTTTTCTGGGAAAAAAATTGAATTACATTTTATAGTAAAAAAATTTTCTTGTGTAGCGCATAATAGCTTCGTTTTAATAAAAGTCGCTGCCAACATTTTGCCCCATTTTTTTTTTGTTTTGTAAGTTTTATTTAAAACTTTGTCCGCGCCCATCAATACTTTCGATAATATCCAACGATGAATCCCTTTTGCGTTGCATGGTGCTGTTGCTGCTGCTGTTGAAAAGGGATTAAAGTTGGTAGAATCTTTTTTATCTTTTATTTTACCCCAACTTAAACTTTTGTGCAGCAATTCGCAAACGAGTTACTTCAGCATTTTGTTGTCTTGTCTCGACTCGTCGTCGTCTCTGCCGCAACCTTTTGCGCAATCTGTATGTCCGTCTGTCTGTCTGTAGCAACGCGAATTCTCCATTGAATATTATGCGTACTACTACATACTTTTATTTATTGAGTGCATTTCGTGGTAAATATGTTGTAAATATGTACAATTTATATATATACTAACTATGAACACCTGCTTTTTTTCACGCTGTCAGCTTAGCTGTTAATGCTGCACTTTGTATATCTTTTTTTTTTTTTATAAACTTAAAAAGGGGTGCCTTTATTTAAAATTCTATGCTAAATATATTATGACAGTTGAAAACGCATTTATGTGTATTTTGGCAAAATACATTCAAAAAAAAAACAAAATGTTTGTGCGGATTTACAGCGAAAATCCTTTCTCTTTTATTTGTTTATGCAGATTATTATATTTTTGTGCTTTATTCAACAAAAATCCGTTGAAGTGATCTCTGGCAAATCAAAAATATTTGCACTAAGTCCTTTGCCAATTTGCCAATGTAAAAATAAACAAATAAAAGAATGAATGGTTGAATATTAAATGAATAAGTGGTTTTAGTTTAGCTATTTATGCTTAGAATTTGAATGTTTTGAACTTTTGATTTGAGATTTATTTTTTTATTTTTTGGATTTTTGTTAAGCCTAAAATAAAGAGCGAAATTTAATAAAAATTTTTATAGTTTTTACTAGCGAAATTTTGGTGGTTAAGCAGCATAAAAGCTTTAAATTTAATATTTTTATAAACTAGCCGAATTAACCGGCCTTGCTCGGCTGTTGCAAATAGTTGTTTTCAAATGTTTCATGACAAAAACTAGCTTTTCCGCATTGAAGGAGGCATTGGAGTTTCAAAGATATTGAACTGAATTTTTTAACTTAAGCTTTTCTCAGCACGACTAGGTTAAGTTCGAAAATGAGAGTGCCACGCCCATTTTTAGGTATAGCCCCCATACGAACTTATCGATTTTTTTCGATTTTTTGTTTAAAAATAGTATTTATTATGAATGTACTCTATCCCAATTGGGTAAAAACATTTCTTTTGTCATCCAGGGTCAAACCAAGACGCCACGCCCATTTTTAGGTATAGCCACCATACAAAATTACAACTTATTTTCGAATTTTTGTATGAATATGGTTATTATTTAGGAATTTATTCACTCCAAATTACCTAAAAACACATCTAATATTATCCAATATCAAAAGCAAGGTGCCACGCCCATTTTTAGCTAAAGTCCCCATACAAACTTACCGCCCACTTTCGAATTTTTGTATGAAAATGGTTATTTTTTTAGTAATGTATTGAATCCAAATAGGGTAAAAACCTTTTTAATATCATTCAATATCAAATCCAATGTGCCACGCCCATTTATTGGTATAGGCCCCACACAATGAGTTGTAGCAGGTGTTTGACCCCGTCGTATCCCATCTCGAAGTTCTATGAAAGCCACTGATGATAACACATTAACAATTTAAAAATAGGTGTGATCTGGTATATAAGCTTCGGTTCCACCGAAGTTAAAGTTTTCTTTGTTTCCAGAAATGTTTTAAAGAGCGGGAAGCAGTAGATGCTTTTTTTTTTTAAAGGTCTTTTTGTTTTCCCCCTTTTTTTTTTTTATTTGCCCCCCCCCCAGGGCATGGGCGGTAATGGGATGGTTGACAAGCTAACAAAAGAAGGCGTTGGTCTGATCCAGACGGTGACTGTAAAGCAGTCTGAAGGAGATGGCCTCAATTGAATTTGGAAAAAATGGAAGAAACAGCTTCGACTGCAGAGTATCCAAAATGATATGTAAGAACCGTAGGAAAAACTATCACAGTACCTCTGCAGCTTCCCAGGAGAGACTGAAGGCTACTGATCAGCATTGGAACAGGTCATTGCCTAGCAGCCGCTCATGCTTAAAAGATATGAATAACCAATGGGGCCTGTTACTTACTCTGCGGCTGCCCAGCAATCGCCAAAATAACATCTTGAAACACCTTGGCTCATCCTGGATGGCATCACTGAAAGATGGGGCCAGACTGATAACAAGTCAGCTTTTAAGAATAATACAGAAATACTAAACGAACTCCGAAAAGGCATCACTAAGGTCTAAAATTGATCTACCCCCAACATAATAGGGTCATCTTACCTAACCTAACCTATGGCTCGTATGTATGAAGCCAAGCCCACCGCTCATTTTTTCTACTTTCCCGGTTTTAGGAACATAGTAATATGTACACCGAATTTCATTTCTTGAGTTCAAATATTTGTAAGAAATACAATGAATTTCTCAATCAATTCTATAAATGCCACGCCCACCGCCCAATTTTTAAAACGCCATATATGCTATTTTTTAGTTAAACCAAAAACTACACAACTACAAACTTTCATTGAAATCGGTTGAGTATTTACGAAGTCTATAAAAAACAAACATCATGACATGAGATTTTTTAATATAAAAAAAGGAAGAAGCTATCTTTTCGTATAAATTTATTAAAATATAAATTTTGCAGTTAAAATACTTAAAGCATACAAAATATGTCTTATTTCGTATGCGTTGAAGCGTAAAATAAATTATGCATATGCGTATGAGTTACCAAAAAAATAAAATCATATTAAACTAAATCCCTGCCAAGCCGGCGTCTAAACGACCGCAACCGCATTTCAAATTAGCAAATAGACCAAAAAAATAAAATAAAATCAAAAAGGAAACGAAAAAAAAAACAAAAATAATATAATGCAATCTAATAAATGTCAAAAACAGCAGAAGTAAAAAGAAAAAAAAATGGTAAAAAGTAAATAAAACGAAACGTATTGAAACAGAAAATTTAACGTTGAGCACCTCTAAAAAAGCAAAAAGTGATAAGTTTGGATTCAAAATATTTTAAGAGTTATGTGGGTGCAAAATAATCTAAATTCGGTCTGTCTGTCTGTGTCTGACTGACTGTCTGTGCGTGTATGTCTGTTGTAGATAACCCTTTTTAACTTTTTACAAAATGTATTGAAAAATACACACACACATTTGGAAAGCATTAACGCTAACCTACGCTACCACAAGTTAAGCAACTTAAATCCAATTTTTTTTGTTAAGCGACAATGTTTTTTAAGCAGACAATGTCACCACTCATTCATTCAGTTACACCCACCCCCCCATGGACGCCAACGTTGCCGTTGTCATTTCCGCTTCCGTTGCACTTGTCTGTCTACGTGATCGGCAACTTTTATTTTGCTTCGTTGCTTTTAGTTTATATTTTTGTATTCATATGTTTGCGCTGTGTTAACTTAATGATATTAAATCCTTATAGTATACGCATAATGTTTTAGTTATCAAATACAAAATGGCGAACAAAAAAACAAAATGGCGCAAAAAGTTTATGCGTTAAAATGGATTCGCGTTAAATTTATAAAAATAATAATACAGTAAAGCTCATTAGATGCTTAGCGTTTGAGGCTTTATATAACTCTGACCGTGTTTATGACACACTTACTTTATATGCCGCTTTATGCCACAAAAGACGCAAAACGCGAGAAAAAAATATGTAACGCAAAATCAAGTTAGTAATTTTTTTTTTCTTTATTCATGAATGACGCACAAATACTTAAATGCTGCGTATGTGTGTGTGTGTGCGTGTTACTGACATACATAAATATGTCGTTGCGTGTTTGTATGTCTTCAATTACAACGCATGTGACATAAAGCGACCAACAGTAACAACAGCAACAACAAAAATGTTAAATAAGAAAATATAAAAAAAAAAAAAAAATGAAAAGTTGAACCCTTTCACCGGAAATCAACGTACGACAACAACACAGCATGCCAGCTGTGTTCCCGAAGGCTTGACGACAGGCATAAAATACGGAAGTTGTATTTGCTGTTTGGGTATAAAGGGTACACACAGGTACACACACACATACATGTCTGTTTGGAGACCACCCTACGCGCTAACGGAAATCTGATCATCATCATCAGCATCCACAGCAACATCATCACCACCACTAACACCAAAACACAAAAACAACAAAAGCACTAAAGCACCAAAAGCAGCAAAGCCGCAATGTTAAAAGCGCGAAAAAGGCAGAAGTACCAAAAAAAAAAAAAATCAGTAAAGTGTAAAAGAAAATTAAGATGAATGTGCAGGCACCACTTCCGTTTCCGTTTTTGTCGTTGCTACCATTGCTGCCATTAAAAGATACAACGCGTTTGTTGCTATACGTTTTGGTAGTTTTTCAACGCATTTTACTCCAGGGAGTAACCAAAAAAAAAAAAAAAAATGAAATAAAGTTAAATGGTATGAGACATGTTACGGCTTTGGTGTCGTGAAAGTATTGGAAAAATCAAATTTCGTTACATACCACCGCTTTTTTCTTTTAGCATCATTTTTAGGCAAACATTTTTTCCATTGCCTACTTTATGGCGCACAGCGTTAGTTTTGGTTTTCGTATGCCTGCGTATTTACGCATCTTTTGTACGTGCTCATATCTTCGGTTGCGATTTGAAGTGATGAGCGTTTTGCCATAAAATAGCTTAAAGTGTGCTGAGCTTTTACGTGATAGAATTTTTTTTTTCGTTAAATTGTTTCTCAATGCATTTGGAATATCAGAAATTTATAAGAAACTTATTAAATATATTAAATTATTTAAATCTCTCTAAAACGTTATGACTTGACAAATTTTTTTGGCTCTTTATAAGCAAGCAGCCAAAATGGCAGACAAACAAGTCCCCACGTGCCCCGCATTACGGCGCTAATGTGCTTGCATACTTATTTTCATACTTATTACTTTAAACAAACATCCGTTTCCCTTCTTTTTCTTTTTCTTTTCTTTCTTTTTTTGCTCAACTACCTTTCAAATTGTGAAAGAGTAATGCTTTTACTTTGACTTATCAATTTGATAAAGTTTTACGCTTTCTTCGAAAACTTTTTACGCTTCGAGAAGTCTTTGAATCAGACAGACAAATGGACTACCGGATTCTGTTTTTTAACTTAGTTTTTTTTTTTAGTTCAATTTAAAAAAAAAAAAAATCTGAAAAGCCGATAGCAAATTCAAAGCTTTTGGAAATGTTGTTTGTCATGTCAATAAATGTAAATGTACTTATTTATTTATTTATAGAGCATGTGCCAAACTGATTTTTGTCTGATTTTTTATGTTAGTACATAAAAGCTAATGCGTTTATATTTTTTTTATTGTTGTTAAAATTGGCGCCATTATTATTTGATATATATTTATGGCACACACACATATATGCGCATACATACACATAAATACATCATTTTTAAATTTATTTTTTTTTTTTTTATTATTTATGCCAAAAGAAAAGTGCAAAGTTTTCTCATCGATTATTCAGGCAGGCATTTTGGCAACGTTTAATTTCACTTTTGAAATCTACATTTTTGGATATTATATTTCGTTTATTTTTTTTTATTATTGTATTTTAAACTTTATAAATACAATTGTTATAGGTTTTTGTTATTTGAAATATGTTTTTCATTTCTTTATTTATTTTATTTTTTAACGTTCAATGACTTTTAAATTAAGTTTTGAAACAATTTTTGTTTCGATTTTTATCTTATAGCCTGTTTCCATTAGGCGGCGTTTCGCGTTAGCGTTATATCGCATACAAAAAAAAATAGCCAGTTAGGTGTGGGAAAAAGTCGCGTTAATTTTGAACGCGACTTTTGATAACACGCGTTCGAACCGATTATGCACTGATTTCAAACCGATTTCTCTTATCGGTTCGAATAATTTGAAAATCGTAAGTTACGCATACTTATGAAAACAGCTGACAAAGTAACCGCAAAAAATAAACATTTACTGAAAAGCTTTAGCTGCATATATTTAAATGACGGATTACCTTTTCATGCTCGTATTGGACAGCAGTTACTAAAGGAAGAACATCAACATTCATTCGTTTTATTAAAAATCTGCATTTCAAAAAAAAAAAAATTTTTTAAAGCTGTACAATTTTTTACTACATAACAAACAAAATCAGCTGTTTTAACTCGAACGCTAAAACGCAATGGAAACACCGTTCCGCGTTTTTCGATAAATTGTTAACGCGATAACAAAACGCGGCTCAGTGGAAACGGGCCATTAGATTTCCTTAAAACTATTTAAGAATAAAAAAAGTCATTATTTAATTCAATGATACATTGGTTCCAAATTCAAAAAAAACAGTGGAGTTAAATTCATTGTAACTTCCTGAAGCCCTGAAAATCAGCTGTTTATTTACTGCAACCTGCGATTGTGTTCGGCAAACACAATTGGAAATTAGTAACAAAAAAAGTATTTTCTTGTAAAATTAAAAAACCCAGAACATTGGAAAATAAACTAAATGATATGTAGAATAAAAACATTGTCAAACAATACATGTTTAATTTCCGCAGACGAGCTAGTGAGGACTGACTCGTCACCCCTATTATCGGCCCTGAACCATTCTGTGGATAGGCCTCTGCAGCACTCTCTATTGAGAGACATTTCAGTGACTCTGTCTCTTAGCACATAATATTAATTTCAGTCGCTCTAAATTAAAAACTTCTTACTTGTTATCTTACAGGTCACAAGGTAGTGAGATTTCTGTTAAATAAAATGTATTTATCTTATGAACAAGAGTGTTGATTCTGTCTGAATAAGATGTTGAATTCAGCTCACAGTTAGATTCATTCAATTTGATTAATGCTTTTTTAACCCTTGAGCATATTAGACATTCATCAAAGAAGAAACATTCTCAGACCCATCAAGGCAGCAGCAAATGTCCTTAAGCTCTTATCTTTACTATTCTGGGTCTGGGTAAAAAAAAGACAATTGTGGTCACAGTGTCACATGTATTCATTCCGCACTATAGTACGTTCTGTTTATCTGTGTCTGTCTGTTCGTCCATCTGTCTGTCCTGCTGTCTGCCGTATTACCAACAATCCAGTTCTAAATAGTGCTTTAAAGGCTTTCTAATGTGAATGTGTTTTTTTTTTCAAAATTAAATTATAACTTTTGACCATTTTTGTTTTGTTTAGTAAAAAATATAACAACAAAAAATGATTCACAATCTTTAGTAAAAACTCGAGTCATATTCGAAAGGTCGAATAACCGAACGAAACGGTTTACTTCGATCGTATAACCAAAACTACAGATAATCGATTAAAAGATTACTCATCTATTCGAGTACAAATATGAGCTAAATCGTAGAATTCCGTTATTCGACTCATCGGCTCAAGTAAGTTGAGGCTCGTTTATATCTGTTTGTTGAGTTAATCGATGCAGCGCTCTATTTTAAAGTCAATTTTTATTCCATCAATTAAGAATTTTGGTTTGATCTTAAATATGTCTGTCTGCATTATAAATACCATCAGTTTTAAAAATATTGTGCTGAAATTTGATACTTAAGCTTGTCTCGGAAATGTTATTATTTCACTAACCATAAAAACAAAATTTTTAAATACTGAACTCCTGGACAAAGCAAACCATTTTTGCGGACAGACGGACATTGTTCAAAAATTACAGCGATCCTACATTTATACAGCAAACAAAGTCAGATTTCTAGTTTTTTTATTACAGAATAGAAACGTTTTTTTAGTTCTTTCGCAATTTTGTTTTTAAAAAAAAAGTCTCAATTTTTTCCTTAATTTAAGCGCTAATTATACTTTCTATGATAAGCCATATTCTGTGGGAAAGGTCTGCCACTAAAAGAGAATGTCTCATATATAAAAGAAAATTATCTGTAGAAAATATTACAAAAAAGGTATGGCCAGCATGAAAGAATTATTAAAGCAGACATTAAAATAATGAAAAGCACAAGTTCTGTTAATCTTAAAGTGGCTCACTTCACCCCATTATATAATCTTAAATATATGCGTATTTTTTTATGAATTTAATAATAACAAGAAAAAAGTTAACTTCGGTTGGACCGAAGCTTATATACCTGTTACACATCATTTGACGTTGATAGACCTTCGTGTGCAGCATTTGTATTAAATTTTATTTCAAAATACTAAATAAATTAAATATACTCTTAAAAATTTAGGAATTCGCGATCCGATTTGGACCAATTTTAAACTGAAGATTTGGCAGGGTATAAGAAACTTTTTAACCATATTTGAAGCCATTCGCTTTATAAATACATTTTTTTCATATAAGAACTTGAAAAAATGTTGTACTTTTGTATGGGAGCTATACCTAAAAGTAGCGTGGCACATTGATTTTAACATAGAAACTACACCGGACCTAGAAAAGCTTAAGTTTAAAATTTCAGCCCAATATCTTTAAAACTGAGCGAATAAATCGCGCAGCAACACACAGACAGACGGACAGACGGACGGACGGACAGACGGACAGACAGACGGACATGGCTAAATCGATTTGTCTCGTCGAGGTGATCAAGAATATATATACTTTATAGGGTCTACGATGCCTCCTTTAATGCGTTACAAACTTTCCGACAAAATGAATATACCTGTTTACACTAGTGTAACAGGTATAAAAGCTAAAAACTAAAACTAGTGCATAAATTTGAATACAAATGGCGTCGAATTGATTGACAGTTAGACCAAGACTACCTACTCAGATAGATATGATATGCGATAACGAGGCTACAAATTCAAAAGATAAAAAAAAATACTACTGCGACGCTCATGCTGCGCTATAATTGAGAATATTTCAACACTTGTAAAAGAAAGAAAAATGCAAGAAAGCGTAAAGACGTTGATAAATGAATGAATGAAAGAAACGCGCCAGATTTCAACAAAACTATTTGTCGAAACTAAAGAAGTAAAGAAATAAAAGGATGTCAGATGAAATAGGTAAAATGACAGCGAGACAGTAGAACAGACAGACAGACGGACAGACGAGATAGTTGCACAGCATGCAGCATGAAAAAATAGCGTTGAACTGCAAATAAATGTAAAATGACAGTCAAGCCAAAAGCGAAATTATTTGAAAAGCTGCTGAGAAATGATTTTATTTATGCTAAAAATTAAATTTCAAAATTACGCACGCAGCACAAAAAAAAAGAAGAAGAATAAAGATTTTATTAATGAGCTTGTCGTCGCTTCAACAAAGCGATAAACGGAAGACATCTAAAAATAAATTTGTTAAGAAAAATAGTTTGAAATTAATCAGTTTTGCTCTAATTGCAAATACCTTGCGGAATGTGAATGGACTTCATTTTTAATACAAAGAAATGCAATGAAATTCGATTTTAATGATTTCCATTTGATTTTCGTGTTCATTTTTAAGCTTGGTGATAATTTTCTTTGTTAAATTAGAAATTTTTTAAATTGTTTAATGAGCAAAGTAGAACATTCGACTGCTTGCTTATATATGGGTTAATTTGTCTATGAGTCCGTAAGTTTTTGGCATTGCAGACTGGTTTCAAATTTAAAATTGGTCTCGCCCAATCACATCGTCCATGTAATCCGCTTGTCTTATACAATTCAGTATCCATAAAAAATTTAATGGATCAAGCCTTTTAAGTAGAAAATCCACATTTTAATTTGTTGTATTAAATTTTCACCTAAGATCCGCATGAATTCTTGATGATTGATAAAAAAATTCCAAGCATTTCAGCGAGACGTACCTCTATATTGTATGATAAATGTGAATTTCTTTTGAAACGGAGCAAAAAGTAGCAAAAGTAATTAATATCGCCGTATAATATACAAATTGAGAAACAATATTATGTTAGTATTTGGAATAATCCATACGAATCCGATATACTTTATGCCACGAAACACGGAAAAATTTAGGTAAGACTTGCCTAGGACCAGCTTTCGGGGCTTTGCGGCACCATTAAATATTATCCGATGAAAAAAAGTACAGGTCTTCTTATTTTTGATATAGAACAGACCTGGGGTGAGCGCATACAACTTTTTTTGGACCTCCCTAATGTATAACCATAATCATAAGAGCTTGACGTAGTGTCTGGATCGCGGTCGCAAGACAAGCGAAGTTGAAAACACAAGAGCCTTCAAATGACAATATTATGCACTTACTATACATACATTGTAGGGTCTATTGTGCGTCCTTCTTTCTGTTACATACATACATACTATACATACCATGTTATCCGATTTATTCGGATCGTAATTAACTGTGTTATAAAAGAAACAGATTGAAAAATAGTTTTTTTGACCACAATTTCAGGTTTTGCAAATTTTCAGAAAATTCCAAGTTCAATTCAGACCTACAACCTCTGATATAAGTTTTGAATGCAATTTTTTTGTCGGAAAGTATTAAAAATTATTTAATTTTTGATTAATCGATTGTTGATTATTGATATAATTGATTAAAAGATTATGTAAAACAATCGGTTGATGCTTGATTCATCAATTAATCACATAGGCCTAGACCCAGTTCTATTTTGCCTAGAGCTTGGTTTTTAAAAAGTATTTTTGAAAATAGAGACCCCTTCAAAATTGTTCTTCAACAAACTATATGCTATGTGAAGCGGTTTCTGCCCGTTGAGAAAGAATGCCTCATATATTCATTTAATTATTTTTTTTTTTTCCAAGCAAAAACTTTTTGTCGCCAAACAAAAAAAAAAATTCTGCTCATTAGTATCACTTTGTGGTTTAGTTTGTTCTTGTTGTGAACAAAGAAAGAAAACAAAAAAAAAAAAAAAAAACAATTTTCGAAAATAAGAAACTTACTTCCGCAGTTTTTTGGTTTTGGTAACAGAAGTAATGAAAATTTTCTGCCCGCGAACAAGTTTTGTTGTGGTTTTCTGCTTCAATTCCGTTTGTAAGCATCTCATCAACTCAGTCATTTCTCATTCGCATTTAATTATTCGAAAACTCTTTAACATTTTAACAAAACAATAAAATTGTAATTCTAAAGCAATCAATCATCATGTTAGTTCTTCATGTATCATCATACAATCCCTCATGCAATTAATCTATGCATGTTCCATACACATCCTCAGCAACATCATTGATATTCCCAACTGCACTTTTGTTCATTAAACCATGAAAATGCTAAAACAGACAAAGCGGAAAAAACACAGAAAGAGTTAACTTGAACAGAAAAAAGTAACAAAACATTTAACTTGAATAGCAACGAAGTTTTGATATTGTTCGTATACTAAATGGATCTATTACGAATGAAAAGACTACTTTCAATACTTTCACTATTTATGAAGTGTATTGAAATAGCGAATATAGCGAAACTTTGTGTTAACACAGCTGCTGTAGTTGCAACAGTTAAGCAAAATAAGTTGAAGAAAATTTCTTTATTACGAATCAGTTAAGCAGCATACCAATTGGACAGATATACACATCAATGAAGCCATTTAGCCATACCAAATTTAAAAAAGAAAAATGTTTGTTAAGTAAAAGTCCCTGCAGCGCTACATACAATTATATTGTAACTCATTCAAATGTTGCTTTTATAGTTTTTACTCTGAAATCGGGTATTGGCATAAGTTTATTGGTGCATTTTTGCAAATATTTTATGTAAAATATATTGCATCCAGCTTCTTGAAACGATGTAGGAAAGCTGAAAAAATATAGAAAAAAACTTTCTCAGATAGTTTTGCGTTTGGCTCGACCAGTTTTGAGTTATAGCGTCTTAAAGGTGTAGCTCAGCAAACAGTAAATTAGTAAATATTTTGAAATTCTTCTTAGATAAAGATGAAAACGCAACGCAGGCAGCTCAAATACCAATAGGGAAAAGGCTTATAGATTAGGACCGGGTCTGTCCAACACTTAGACCAATTGTGATACCATCTGTTTTTTTTTTCCTAAAGATAATGTACAGATTTTCTACCACCACTCGGAATTGTTTACATACTTAACAACATTTTTTATACCCTGTACCCAAAGGGTAAAAGGGTATACATATTAAGTTTGTGCGAATGTATGTAACAGACAGAAGGAGGCAAGATAGACCCTATAAAGTATATATATTCTTGATCAGCATTGGAAGGGGAGTCGAACTAGCTTTGTCTGTCTGTCCGTCTGTCCGTCCGTCCGTCTGTCCGTCCGTCTGTCTGTCCGTCCGTCCGTCAGTCTGTCACGCTGTCTGCCGTATGAAAACGATTATTTCGAGACTATAAGAGGTAGAGCTTTCAAAATTGAAACTTAGACTCTCCTAGGCCGTCAAGTGTGCACTTACAAACGGTTTTTCTCTAGACCCATTTTAAGGGGTACCCCATACAAATGTACCCCAAAATTTTGGGTTTTTTGCATAAAAACGTCATTGTTTTTTATTCTAGGAAGTTCAAATTTAGTAAAAATTATGTCTATGATAGTCCCAATAAAATATCCCAATATGGATAGGACCAACAAAATTTTAGGTATAGCCCCCATACAAATTTTCCCAAAATTTTGGGTTTTTACAAAAAAAGTCATTGTTTTTTATTCTTGAAAATTTAAATTTAGTATAAATTATGTCTATGATAGTCCCAATGAAATAGACCAATATGGGTAGGCCCAACAAAATTTTAGGTATAAACCCAATCAAAGATATACCCGATTTTTTAAGTTTTTCTATGGAAATCCAATTCAATGATGTATGGTAGTCAAATAGAACCTAACTTAAGGTACATATAGATTGGGTACAGGGTATCTTGCAGTCGAGCATATTCGACTTCAGCGTTCTTTCTTGTTTTATTTTGATCTTGAACACCACAGACAGGTCTTCTAAAAAATACTTACATAATACTTTAAATCTAGTTTTGCATAAAGTTGGACATCTGCAAAATAGGTACTCAATGTTCTCCTCCTCGTCAGTGCCATTGCAGCTTCTATCAAGTTTCGGTACCCCTAATCTCCTGGCATGTCTGCATATAGGGCAATGGCCTGTGTTTTCACACTGCTATCAGCAATGAAATAATACTTCTATCCAATTTCAAAATGTACTTGGTTCTCTTTCGATTAATACCCGACCAAGTTTTCCTGGAGACGTTACAACGATTGATACTGGCCCAATGTGAGTTGGTGGCCTTAGTGGCTATTCCTTTAATGATCAGTTTGCATATCGCGTGTGGCACCACAACTGACTACATTTCTAGCCTGTCAAGTTCATCTGCTGTACAGTTTCCCCTTTATGTCACGGTGCCCAGGGATCCAGATGAGGTGTGTACTGCAATGCTGGGCCATCCTATTTAGCGATATTTAAAAAAAAACCCACGAACTTATGCCGCTACCTTTTATTTTACTCTTACGTTCCTATTTTTTTTTTTTTTTTTTTTTTTGGTCCATGTCTATTTAAAGTAAAACAGTTTTTAACTCGTATTCCAATTGTAGATTTCTTTGGTTTTGGCTTTGTTGTTTGGTGTTGACATTGCCTCGCTTGGGGGCATTTTGATGCTGCTGCTGCTGCTGATGTGTCGTTCAAATGCTTCACTGGCTAAAAATAACAACGTTTCGCGACAGAGCTACTGCATGCAGATATGTATCTTTCCGACGACGACAATGTGTCAGCATATAGATATGGCTGCAGTACATTGGCTGGACAGCAACTGGACAGCAACTAAATCGCGTTCTAGTTTGGTTTGGTTTTTATTTTTGTTTGACTTTTCGCTGAGCATGTTTTAAATGTTGCATATCGTTTGCGTAATTGTGACATTGCATTGCATTGCATTACGTAAAGTAATTTGAAATTTGTTGCTTGTTGTTTTAGCGTGTGTGGGCGTGTCACTTTTTGTTTGTCTGCGGCAGCGATGGCGGCGACAACTCAGCTCAAGTTTAGTCGCAACAAAGCTAAAGTTTTGTGGCAAATGTGGCTGCTAAATGAGTTTCTGGAAGAATAAGCGCTGTTTTGTGTTGCGTTGTGTTGTGTTGTGTACTTGGCATGTGTTGAGACTACAAACGAATGGAATGACATAAATATTATAAATTTTGTTTGTTTGTTTGTGGTACGTAGGCGTTTGGCGACACAAGACTAATTTCAAATCTTTTGTTTTGCCCAGTTAACATTTTGTTGACTCGACTCAAAAATTAATTTGCGAATGAGATGCAGAATTAGATGCGAATTAGAAGCAACAAATTTAATAGATATAAAGTCGTAACAATATTCTTGACCATTAAAGTTTTTAGCCTGGGCATCACTTGATACCGAAATTCGGATTCCAATCTTGCGAATGTCTTCCCAGATCTGGTACTTCCAACGCAGTGGCGCTTGATCTCGCTGACGTGCCTTCGATTTTTTTTACGTTTTTTGTGTACGTGAACAGCCTAGGACTATCGTTTATATTTAAAGCGCCTGACTTTATCGATGTCGTTATATAGCTGACACAGCTCGGCATTCATGCGAATACGGTACTCGTTTGCCACACTGATAGGTCCAAAGATATTACGAAGAATACTTTCTCTCAACGCTTTCCCAACTGAACTATCTGGCTCTGACATGACCCATAATGTTGAGCCATTAAACAGGACCGGAAATATCAACGTCTTTTAGAGTTTGACTTTAACTGTTCTGGATAAAATTCTACTTCGCAATTGCTTACCAAGGCCAGTCAGAGTAATTCATCATCTAATTTCCAAGCTGATGTCATTGTTCTTGGAGAGGCATTCAATTCTTAGTAGACGAAGTTTTCACAACCTCGAAACTGCAATTCTTCATACTCACACATTCTCTAGAGCGTGTTGGTAGGCTGCGAGTAGATACCAAAGACTTTGTCTTACTCCCGTTTACCGCTAGTCCCATTGAGCGTGAGTTCTCTTCAATATCTTTGCAAGCCCTGCTGACTGCGCGCTAGTGTTGGCAAAAAGAGTGATTTTGGAGTCGCTATGTAATAAGCGACTGCGGCTTGAAAATCGCAGTGACTTAAACAGTGATAAAAGAAATAGCGATTAATGAACAGGATCACTGTTCGCGAAGAGTGATACCCAAAGTCGCTGCTAACTGAACTGTTGTGCTACACAAACACAACACACCGACTTTGTTTTAGTTCATTAAAAAATAAAACACTGCTTTCATTGTAAAATTTAAATTGCATAAATGTAATATTTGCGAAAGACAAATGAGTTCTTGGTTACTTTCTTTGTAATTGCCGGTGTAAGTTAGTCACAGTCACAGTTCCATTCATATATTCATAGACCGCGCTTTCTGTGAATTGTACGTTTTGGCGAATCAAGTGACAAGCAAACGAATTTGTATAGGTTCGATGTTCAAGCGAATATGAACGATTTGCGAAGAGTGAAAAAAGCGCCAATCACTGATAAATGAACAGTTTCACTGTTCGCGAAGAACGATACACAAAATCGACGATAACTGAACATGTTCACTGAAGAAGAAGAAAATCGCAAATCACTACTTTCAGTCGCAGTGCGACATTGCGATTTTTAAATCGCTGTGAAAAAATCACTAAACGTTTTTTTTGCTAACACTATTGTGCGTAGATTGTTGGCGATTATGTCGATGTCGTCGGCATATACGATTCGTTTAAAGAAAATATTGCTCGTCAGGTCAACGTGTGAGCGTTTGCGAATGAGATTGAAGAACGCAACGCCCTGTCGAAGTGATTTTTACCGACCCTGACAACGCTTTGGGTGTTTGTTAGCGACATCATAGATAGGCGAACGATCTTTGCAGGGATACAAAGTTCAGTCAGTGTTTTGTAAAACTTTGATCTTATTGAAGTATCAAAAGCGGCTTTGAAGTCAACAAATATTTGGGTGTGTCGATTTGTTTTCTTAACAGTTTCTTAGCTAAAACTAATCAGCAACTTCTAAACTTTTGCCAAAGTAGTAAAATCTTTGTTAAGCCAAAGAAGCTTAAGACTGCTTAAGCGCTTAGCTAGTAGCTTTTTTAATTTGTCACACAGCGCATTTGCAAAAAGGTTGCCTGGGCAATGCAAAGCTGTCATGCATTTAGTAGGCCTTCAATCTAAACTTGTTGTTGTTGTTGTTGTTCCTGTTCTTCTGCTGTGTATGTCCGCTGCAATCTTGGAAGTTAAACTATTTTGCAAGTTGACTGAGTATGCATGTTACTGTGTTGCATATATGCGTGACTATGTGTTGGCGTACAACATAGTGTGTGTGTGTGTGTGTGTTTTTCAACTTTTGTGCTATAATTTATTTTGGAAAAATAAATTTGCCTTAGACACATTTCATGGTTGAGTTTTTGTTGCTATTTTTTTTTTCTCTATTTTCTGGCTTGTTTTATTTTTTGCTTAGCTTTTGTTTTTAGCGTTTGCTTCAAATGATGACTGCAACAAATGCTGCCACTTTCAGTGTTGACTCGTTATATACAGTTATATTTACATACACACACACACATATGCAGCTACATACATACATACATAGCCAAACAAACAAACAAACGAGGACTGCGTCTATTTGGCACGAACTCTTGTCTACTTTTAGGCGCTGCTTTTCTTTTTCTTTTTTTTTTTTTTTGTTTTCTCTGTGTAACTATTTCTTTTTTTCTCCCGAGTAAGCAAACTTGGCAAGCAAATGCGGTCAAGCATGTCGACTGTTGTCGCTTAAGTGATTTCTCAACATTTATTTCGTTTTTTTTGTGCAGATTTTTTTGCTGCTCTTAACTCAACTTTTCTTTACTTGAGTTGAGTTGACTTCATACAAAGTCGCCATCTTCAGCGCCAGAGCCATCGCCATCGCCGTTGCTAAGTTCGCTCATGCAGTTGACACATAGTTTAGTCTCAGTTCAGCTCAACTCAACTCAGTTCAGCTCAGCTTGGCCTGGCTTAGTTCAGCAGCTTTGTGGCTCTGCTTCTGTCTTATTGGACATTGTGTGACTCAATGTAATTTGCTCGCATGGGGATTCGAATTGATTGTTACATGGCCTATTATGCTTAAGTGCTTATCATAATTTCTGTTGATTCTTTTTCCTTCAGTTTTTTCTTTTTTTTCCTCCGTTTATCTGTGTGTATGCAATATAATTTATTTCTTTAAATTAAATCCAAGCAGCATAGACGAAAAAAAAAAGAAAGCAAATGAATTACTTAAATAAAGCAACCCGCCTTTTTTTCAACTTCTTCCTTGACACGAGCTGGCTGCCTAACTTTGTTTTAACGTTGATACCCTGGTGTATTGCTAAGGAAATGGATAAAAAAACGGAACTTATATACAAAAAAATGTTTTTTTAAGCAAAGTAAAGTAGCGAACTCTGCAAATACGTACAATGGCTTTCTAAGTTAATCTTAAAGTCATTTTAAGTTTTATTTTCTTCTTTTTGTTTTTTTTGTTTTTCTTAATGCCAACTTTAATTTACTTTTGTCGCTGTTTATGCTCTTTTTGTGTGCCTTTTTCAAACGCTTTTTTTTTTTCAAAAAGATCCTTTTTCATAATATTTATGCAGCAATGTTGACATTTTTAGTGCGTTAAAATTTGCTTTTGGCTAATTTTCTTTGCAAGTAATTTTTGCTTTGACAAAGTTTGATAAACTTTTTCGTTTCTGTGCTTATTTTTGTTTTGGTTTTGTATTTTTATAGCTTTAAATATTTTATACTCAGCACATAATAAAATTTATCTGTGAAGCGTTTGCTTTTCTACCAGAGAACCAGAGAGCTACAAAACTCACACTTTCCTTGAGTCAGCTCAGATGCAAAAATTCTTACTCAATTCCACTAACTGAGCAAAACACAGAATCGCATGAAAACCAGCTCGTGCTGACGATCATATCAATCGTGTTCAACGTAAAACTTTCGTAAATTACGAATATTGATCAAACTCTATGAGTTTACACATACGAGTTGAGTTAGCTCATTTGAGTTTTTTTTTTATTCAACACGATCATTATTGAGCCGAACGAGCAGAAATAAACTTAACGAACAAAACAAATGTGCCAAAGTTGAGTGATTTTAACACAAGTGTAAAAACATATGCGAGCGTTAGCTTGAGCGGTTGAGCCGAATGGGTTGATTATTCGGCTATTGTTCGTGTATGAACGTTTTTGCGCTCAGCGGAAGCCGTTCTCTGATACAGACTGTTTTTGTTATTGCCATTTTATAGGCAACCTTCCCATAAAATAAAGCTACCTCAAAATATTAAATTATTTCATTTAAAATTTATTGTTTTTAATTAAGGAACTCTAAATTTAGTATTTATTATGCCTATTATAGTCCCAACAAAAAATTGCAAAATATTGGTAAGGTCAAACAAAAATTTGTGTATACATATATATTCCATTTATTTCAAATTTTTATGGTTCACATGAACCCACTATGGAGTAAAGCACTCATATAATAAAATTTTACATAAATTTGAAATGTTTGTGAAAATGTTACATATGTATAAAATAGTAAAAATGTGTTTCTATGTCCGCTATAAACGTTGAAACTATACAACCGATGAGTCTCAAACCGATTCCATTTGAAAGGCAACAATGCCGGTAAATTAAAATTCCACTAAAACAATGCATTTGGCACATTCGTTTTATTCAAGAAGTCGATTTTCTAATTTTTCCTTACAAAGATTTGCTTTTTTTTATATTTTTATTATTCTAACCTTCAGCATATTGTGAAGTCGGTGAATTAAAAAAAAAAAAAACAGGTGATTTCAGCGTACCTCAACATACTTTAAATACGTTGCAATAAAAAACTGGTATTTTTAGTATTTTTTGTATGCTAGCCAACAAAAAGAATTGCAGCTTACTTTCTTTCCTCTTTTCATTATATTCTGCATAAATTAAATGTTTTGAACTTTATTAAAATATTTAAAATAAATTCATTGTACTCGAGTTATTCGTGCAACACAAACACACAAATACACAGCATGGGATTCACATAAACAATACTTTGAAAGCTCAAACAAATTCCAAACTAACCAAAGTCCAAAACAATTGCACTAACTCTGTATTTAATAATATATTTTTGTGATTGCAACTAAGACTTGTCAAGGCTCAACCCATGCCACAATTCAGTGTCAACAAATCAAAAGTTAAGTTAGACAGCATAGCCACTTGTAGATACTTTTAAATAGCGCTGCAAAGAATGCCTTTGGGTTATTTGTTGGGACACAATGCGTGAAGTTTTTTCACAAGCTTAAATTAAATCAAACGTAAACTTTATTAAGTAAAATGCTTAAATATGAATTTACAAACTTTGTAGAAATACAAAAGTTTCTTAAAAATGTGAATAATATTTAGACTTAATAATTAAGATAAAACATAAACCTAAGCTATAAAACTTTCCGTCTTATAAAGTTTCATACTGTAATTTTTAAACTATTTAAATTTTTAAACTATTTAATTTAATATTTAAAAACTGATAACTGTTATTTAATTTAATTGTTTATTTCAAAATCAAGTCATGTATTTTTTTATTATTTTTATTTCACTGAGAACTAAGCGAACTCAAATTAAATCAGTAGTACTTTAAAATATATAAATTTTGAACTTACAAAATAAATGCCTTCAATTTTTAACTGCAATCTGCTGTCTCTTTCACACTTTCACATAATATACATACACCTCTCTCACTCTTTCCATCTTATGCCGCATCCTTGCAAAACAATTCGTGTCTGAAGTGGCCAGACTAAATGTACACTAAAATATTTAATTAAATCTTTTGTCACGACTTTTACTTCTTTGTTTTTGTTTTGTTTAAATAATTCATTAGACGAAAACAGCAGCAAAATAGCAGCAGCAAAAGGGTCAAAGAACAAACAAACGAAAATAAAATAAAATAAAAAAATATATACCGAAATAACGTATAAAGTAACTTGAATGCCATACGAAAATTAGAACAAAAAAAAGACATACTTGAAATAATGCGCTCAAGTGTTGAAAAGTGTGCCGTAGACAAAAAAAAGAATTAAAGGAGATTTTAGTTGCCATAGCAAGTCAATAAAATTTGGCATCTTAAGCAGGCGCTGAAAAGGATTTTAAAATAAAAAAAAAAAAATGCAAATGTAAATCAAAATGTCAGAAAAAAGCATAAATAAATTGTCAATCAACTCAAGTACAGTGTACGCTCGATAATGTGAGCGCCCTCAAACCTGATGAATGGCTTAAAGCATTCAAAATAGGTACGGCGTTCAGCTTTTTAAAATATCAAGCAAAAAAACTAACTTCACAGCCTTAGCTAGGCTTTAGAGAATGAACGTTTTGTGCCCTCAAAAGCCATTGAATTTCATAAGTTCAAACTGTTGGACTATATATAAAAATGTTTCTATGTCCGCTATGGACTTTGAAACCATTCAATCGATGAGTCCCAAATCGATTTCAGTTGAAAGGCGACATTGCAAGGAAATAAAAATACCACTAAAATTATTATTAGGCACATTCGGTTCATTCATGAAGTCGAATTTGTAATTTTCCCATAAAAATATATTTTGTATTTTAATGTTATTATTTATGCTAGCCCCACCATATTGTGGTCTCCTTCAAAAAGAAAAAAAACGCTGTACCCCATATTTATGTACCTTAAGTTGATTCTTATTTTAGTACCATATTTTATTGTATTGATTTTCATAAAATGATTAAAAAATGGGGTAAATTTGTTCGGGGCTAAAACTAAAATTTTCTTGGCCCCACCAATCTTAGGATATTTAATTTGAACTATCATAGGCATAATTTATATTTAATTCAGAGTTCCTACAAAAATTAAAAAAAAGAAGCTTTAAAATTTTGGCGTAGATTTGTATAAAGGGTACCGCTTAAAATGGGGCTAGAGAACAAAACCGTTTGTAAGTGACCACTTGACGGCTCAGGAGAGTCTATGTCTCAAATATGGTGACTCCTCTCTCTCTTATAGTCTCAGAGATAATCATTTTCATATGGCAGACAGTTTGACGGACGGACAGATTGTCATGGTAAGATATACTCTCCTATCTATGATGATCAAGAATAAATACTTTTTTGGGGCTTTTCTAACTCCTTCCGTCTTTAACATACATTTGCACAAACTAAATATTTACAATTTTACCACTTGAGAACAGGGTATAATAAAAAAAAAATGGTATTTTTTAGTATGTTTTAATTGCGCTGCAATCACAAAATGCACAAAATTCAGCAGATGCGATGCTGAAAAAGCCGAAAGAGCAGCCGAAACGCCCGTAAAATGTAGTAGCATACGCGGGGTATTCATATTATCGAGCGTTCACTGTACCACTTTCGCGCATTAAATCTGTCTATCTACATTGCGTATACGTAACATTTATATACAATAAAATCAAATATGTATGGCCTTTGTGGCATATTAAATAAAAATAAATTTATATCGACTCATATATGCGAAATCATGACAAAATGTTTATTTCGCGTTGGTTTTTTTTTTTTTTTTATTATTTTTTGATTTAATAAAATTGCACAACAACAACAACAAGCATTTTTTTTTTTGGTATTGTTTATGCTTGTGTTGTGCTGTCTTGTTCGGTGCTGTGCTGTGCAATGTGTCAAAGAAAATATTAAATTAACTTTGCCAGACAAAAGTTCTTAACGAAGCATTTATGTGTATATATGATTTTGATATTTTTATTTTTATTTTTTATGTACGAGTGCAAGTATGTCTCTGTATGTGTCTGGATTTCTTTGTACTTGCTTGCGAGCTTGCCTTAACCATAATTCATCAATAAAACATATCTCAGTGGCATAAACGAAAGCGAATAAGCATGAATTTGACCATTCTGTTTGTGTTCTACCATAGAAGGCATACATACATACATATATGTAAGTACAATAAATATTGGCAAACACACAAACACGACGACATGGACAAGACAATAGCTCGATTTCAAGCTGTGTACTAGGAAAAGCATTGAAAATCATGCCAAGGATAACTGCAAATATTTATTGCTTTATGTTTGTCTTGCTTATATTCAAAAGGGAAAAAAAAAAAATCGAAGCCGCAGGATATTTTTTATTTTTTAGCTTTTGTTTGTCGTCGACACAGAAATAGAAATTGCAAATTCAATTGTGAAATTATCGAGATTTTATTTATGAGAAACAGCAAAGAAAAGAAAAAAAATTTTCAAAGAATTAAAAGCTAAGCAGCAGAAAAAAGTATCTAAAGCAGCTTAAGCTTTGGCAAAATGTTTTTGTAATAAATCTTTAAAATAAATTAAAAAAAAAATTTAAAAGATACATTTATATATATTATAATTATGCCTATCTAAATCCACTTAAATAAATATATATGACACTCAACTTTTTATCTGGCTATAACTAAAACTACACAAAGCTGTGTGATTAATGATATTATTAACATTTATCTGCACAGTAATATAGACAAACTGCTCGTAGCTACAATAAAAAAGTATCTCAAAGTTACAACTATATTTTAGCTGAAAGTGAAAAAAATGATTTCATAAATTTACAGCCGAAATACATAAATTATATTTTTATTTGCTGCTAATGGTCAGCTTAAATTATGTGTATCTGAAAATTTATTAAAGATACAAAATTTTGCGTTCTGCACAAAAAGATATTAATTATTATTTTTACTAAGCAAAGCAAAAGATATAAAAATCGAAACATACACACATACACATGCACAAAAATGAAAGTTTATTTGTAATTTATTGTGTTGTTGTTGTTGCTTTTATTATTATTGTTATTTTTTGCTACATGCAAAGCATCCTTAAGCTATTTGCACAACGCATTTAACTAAATGTATCTATATGTATACATGTGTATGTATCTATAAATTTATTTAGTTACATTTTCATGTTGACCTCAAAAAGTTTTCTACGCGCTAAGCAGTTATTATATTATTCATTATATATAGTATCTATGCATATAACTATATAGAACATTATAATTATTACAAGCATGGCGTTACATAAAACACTTATACAAAAATTTTGCGGGAGACAATTTCATAATTTGTTAGTTACAATGCAATAGAATGCATATATGCATACGTATATACAGCGTATAGCAACTTAATACACTTTCATGTAACTATGCATGGGCGTAGCCAGGTATGGGTTTGGGGGAGCTAAAATTTTTAGATTATTATTTTTAAAACTGAGCGAATCAATCGCACAGCATCATTGAAGTCCGTAATAATTTCCGATCTTTAGCTGAGTTCTATCCAGCTTAACCAATGCTTTGGTAACCTTAGAGTTGAATCCCTCTATTAGCAATTTGACCTGTCGCATGCCTTGCCTTGAACTCCAGTGTTCATCCCTGGCACCTTTTATATCATTACGTATTGTCTCATTAAGTGTGTGGCTTCCAATGGGACCATACGGCTCTGGACCAGTTAGAGGAGTTGCGGCCCCTTCCTGGCTAGAGCGTCTGCTTGCTCATTTCCTGGGATGTTTGTATGTCCTGGCACCCACAATAGTTGCACCTTTTATTTTGCCCTAGTACAATTAGGGTGGCTATAGCCTATTGTACTAGTTTAGATTTTACTGTGTCTGACTGTATCGCCTTGAGGGCTGCCTGACTGTCTGACAGTATTGCTATATCGCAGTTGTTATAGTTCCTGCTAATATTGATCTGCGCGCAACGGATTATCGCGCAGATCTCTGCCTGGAAGATGCTAGTGTACCTGCCCAGGGATTCCCATAGTTTAGTTCCTTGGGCCAGCTACACCCAACCCGGCTCCTCCGTCGGTGGAGTGACCCAGATGTCCAAGTCTTCTTACTTGACCATCTGATGGTGAAGTCTTTGTCAATGTTGTACCTTTTGGTTATAATGTCCATAGGCATTGACAGAAGTTGAGACCCGTCCACGTTGACGTAAATAACATAAATGACAGAAATTAAAGCGATGCCAGCAACTAACCCAATTTTCCACGTCCCGCTTATAGGCCGCCAGAAGTATGTCCATCAGCTCCTCCAGCGAATTTTGTTTGATGGCATCGATCGACTTAAAATGCTTTCCCGAAGAGTCAATTTTAGGCGATAGGAAAGGACAAAGGCAGCCTAAACTGCCAAAAACGGTGGTTTTAACGGTGGATTTAATTATTGAGCTTTGGGCTTTGTACTCCTGTCCAATCACGTCTCGATGAGATGGCGCGTTGCAAAATCCACGAGTTGTCCTTTCACAATTCCATTCTCCTTTCGGGATGCTCTCGCGTAGGAGCCTTAAAACGTATAAATAATATTCTTTATTAACCTTTTGACCTTTGGCTTTGGAGCGTTTTGCATATCATATTCATGCACCCATATCTCTTCTACCGTTATGATGCGTTTCATGAAGCTGAAGTCAGCATTCGAATCGAGTAAAGGCATTTTTCAACGGCCTCCATACGATGCTCTTTTGAAAAAAATTCTTCTCTCTTTCGAAACGAATCCAGCAGCCTACTACACCTGTCAAAATGTTGTGAGCGGTCATATGAGAGATTTTTACCCCACCTACCTATCTCCAGAACTAAAATGACGATTTTTAAGTACCACTTTTAGATTTTATTGACGTTTTCGTTTGTCGTAATAATCGAAGCTCTTCCGAACGAGACAAATCTTCCAGCAGTTCTTGGCCCTTCGTAAGTTTCTGTAACA
>JAEIFJ010001011.1:0-27829 GCA_018903435.1 Leucophenga varia
AATTGTTTCAAAAATAATACCTATTTTAATACTAAAATTCGAGAATGGGCGGTAAGTTTGTATGGGGGTATATCTAAAAATGAGCGTGGCAGCTTGGATTTATATTGGATGACATTAGAAGTATTTTTACCCAACTTGAGTAACTAATTCATATAAATAATAGCTATTTTCATACAAAAAACCGAAAAAAACGGTAAGTTTGTATGGGGCCATACCTTAAAATGGGCGTGGCACTTTGATTTTAACACTTGAACTGCTTAAGACTGAGAAAAGCTTAAGTTCCGAGTTTCAGGTCAATATCTTTAAAACTGAGCGAATGAATCGCATAAATACAGACAGACGGACAGACGGACGGACGGGCGGACAGACAGACGGACATGGCTAGATCGATTCGTCTCATCGAGCTGATCAAGAATATATACTTTATAGGGTCTACGACGTTTCCTTTAATGCGTTACAAACTTTCTGACAAAATGATAATACCCTCCACACTATGTGTGGCGGGTATAAAAACATTAATATTTATTTTAATTTTTTGTTTAAATAGTTTGCAAAATATTTGTAATTTTGATTTAATTGAAACCAATTATTAAAGCGTTTTGTGTATTGAAAGCTGCAGTCTGTTAGAGCAAGAAAATAATCGATGTTCTCGATAGCATTAAGATAAAAGTTTTCGATTGTTCAAAAATAAAACAAGGAAAATTACGTTAACTTCGGTGGAACCGAAGCTGAAATACCCGTTACATGGGCGTGTCGTCTTGGTTTTGACCCTGGATGATCAAAAAATGTTTTTACCCAATTGGGAGCGAGTACATTCATAAATAATTACTATTTTTAAACAAAAAATCGAAAAAAAATCGATAATTGTATGGGGGCTATACCTAAAAATGGGCGTGGCAATCTCATTTTCGAACTTAACATAGTCGTTGCCGAGAAAAGCTTAAGTTTAAAATTTCAGCCCAATATCTTTATATCTTCATCGAAAAGATCGCATAGCAACAAACAGACGGACAGACGGACGGACGGACAGACGGACAGACAGACGGACATGGCTAGATCGATTCGTCTCATCGAGCTGATCAAGAATATATATACTTTATGGGGTCTCCGATGCCTCCTTCAATGCGTTACAAACTTTTAGACAAACTGAATATACCCGTTTACACTATGTGTAACGGGTATAAAATCGATACTTCGATTGTTAAAAAAATCAATACTATCAATTGTTAAAAAAAATCGATACAATCAATGTTTTAGTGAAATGTTTTTTATATTGTTTAAATTAGTAAAACCTTTTTTTGGCTTTCAAGAAGAAATATTTTTTTTTATAATACAAAGACGGACCTGGAACATGAGGTATAAGACAGCTTCAATTAAATTATTCTTCTTGAGTTCCATTTTGGAATATAGTTTAGTTTTTATTAACAAAAATTGGCATCTTCTTTCAGAGATTATTGGTCTAGCTTTGCAGAAAGTACTCTCTGAGTCTACAGATGCAGTCGGAATGCATAAAAACTTTTGACATCAAATTTTAAATGTTTACCCTGACTTTGTAGGTACTTGTCCATAATTATGCTCCAAGCCTTCACACTGCCAACACCACCAAAGATTAAAAACTAACATTTTTATAAAAAATAAAAAAACAAGCTGAATTACCCATCTTTGGTCGGGTCGTGTACATATACCAAATAAAGCTTGTCTAGTTCAATTATTTGTAAAAAATACACATCGTGTAAACGGGTATACTCACTTTGTCCAAAAGAGTATAACGCATTGATGGAGGCATCGGAGACCCCATAAAGTATATATATTCATGATCAGCGATGAGACGAATCGATCTAGCCATGTCCGTCTGTCTGACCGACTGTTTGTTGCTATGCGATTCATTCGCTTAGTTTTAAAGATATTGAACTGAAGCTTAAGCCAAACTTAAGCTTTTCTCGGCAACGACTAAATTAAGTTCGAAAATCAGAGTTCCACGCCCATTTTTAGGTATAACCCCATACAAACTTATCGATTTTTTTCGATTTTTTGTTTAAAAATAGTAATTATTTATGAATGTACTCGCTCCCAATTGGGTAAAAACATATCTTTTGTCATCGAGTTTCAAAACCAAGACGCCATGCCCATTTTTAGGTATAGCCCCCATACAAATATACCGCCCATTTTCGAATTTTTGTATGAAAACATTTATTTATTCTGAATTCAATTAAAATTTGGAAAAATCAATTCTAATGTCAACTCCATCGATATGGTAATGATCGGGCTAATATTACAAAAAGCCTCCATTCAAATTTGATTAAATTCATCGTGAAATTTAATCTAAGCGCCTAGTGAACATATAAACTATTAAAAAGTGTTGTGTAACGGGTATTTCAGCTTCGGTTAATTTTTTTCCCTTGTTTTAATACCCGTTACACAAAGTGTAAACGGGTGTATTCAGTTTGTCCGATAGTTTGCAACGCATTGAAGGAGACATCGGAGACCCCATAAAGTATATATATTATTGATCAGCTCGATGAGACGAATCGATACAGCCATGACCGTCTGTCTGTCCGTCTGTCTGTCTGTTGCGATGAGTGTTACTCGGAAAGTTTTAAAGATATTGACCTGGAATTTGAAACTTAAGCTTTTTGTGCTCCTAGTTAGTTTGTATGTCAGAACCAAGGTGCCACGCCCACTTAGATAGAGCCCCCATACAAACTTAACGCTTTTTTCGATCTTTTGTATGAAAACACGTATTATTTACGAATATATTTAATCCAAATAAGGTAAGAACACTTTTATGTAATCCAATGTCAAATCTAAGGCGCCACGCCCATTTTAATGTATAGCCTCCATACAAACTCACCGCCCATTTTCGAGTTTTTATATGAAAACATTTATTATTTCTGAATGAATTCAATTAAATTTGGTAAAATCAATTCCAATGTCCACCTATGTGAACACTTTCGATATGGTAAGGATCGGGCAAATATAACATAAAGTCTCCATACAAATTTGACTAAATTCATCGAGAAATTTAATCTAAGCACCTGGTGAACTATTAAAAGTGTTGTGTAACGGGTATTTCAGCTTCGGTTCCACCGAAGTTAACGTTTTTCCTTGTTTTTTTTGTTTTTGGCTCGTTTATATATGGTGTTCTCGGAGTAGTAAAATGACTACCGAATTTCATTTCTCTTGTTCTATTAATTCCAAAAAAGGATCAACTTGTAAGATACGATGAATTTCTGAATTGATTCTATAGGGGTCACGCCCATCACCCATTTTTATAAATCGACATATATCCTATCTTTTAGGTTGAATCGAAAATCACATAGACATCTACAAAATTTCATTGAAAGCAATTAAGTTGTTTCGGTTATATACAATGAACTTATGATCGATTCTGTGGGAACCACGCCCACCGGCAGTTGTTTCGGAAATTTACGATTAATTTATAATCGATTCAATCGGTGGTAGTAAAAAAATATCGTTTCTGTCGATTATTTGGACTTTACACTCTAATTTTATGGCTCCGATAGCTAGAACCAGGGGTATTGTATGTAAGGCGCCGTACTGAAGCAACATTGCCAACTAGTAAGCAAGCCTCTATGTTGATATGGTGACGAAGTCTAATACGATGATTTAGTTTTTTACCTACAGAGTCAATGTATATTAGAGATGGAAAACTAACGATAGTCGTATCATCGATAGTTTTCGTGACAATAATTTAAAGTAGAGTGGAGTAAATAAGTTCAACAGCAAGTACTAAAATACATTTGAATCATGATTGGTAAATAACTGAAATTCATTTATTCGTTTGTAAAACAATAAAAATTTAGTCACAATTTACCATTTTAACGGTCGATACTCGTTGCAATTTTTCTCCGAAGGGTATATTCAGTTTGTCTGAAAGTTTGTAACGCGTTGAAGAAGACGTCGTAGACCCCATAAAGTATATATATTCTTGATCAGCTCGACGAGACGAATCGATCTAGCCATGTCCGTCTGTCTGTCTGTATGTTTCTATGCATCTTTATTGTTGAAGATATAAAAGATATTAAGCTGAAATTTGGAACTTAAGCTTTTCTCGGCAACGACTATGTTAAGTTCGAGAATGAGAGTGCCACGCCCATTTCTAGGTATAGCCCCCATACAAACTTACCGTTTTTTTTCGATTTTTGTATAAAAATACTAATTATTTATGAATGTATTCGCTCCCAATTGGGTAAAAACATTTCTTTTGTCATCCAGTGTTAAAACCAAGATGCCACGCCCTCTTCTAGGAATAGCCCCCATATAAACTGTCCGTTTTTTTCCCATTTTTTTGAATGAAAATAGTTATTATTTGTGCATATATTCACTCCAATTTGGCTAAAAACACTTCTAATGTCATCCAATGTCAAATCAGAAGTGCCATGTATAGCCCCCTTACAAACTTTCCGTCCACTTTCGAATTTTTGTATCAAAATGGTTATTATTTATTCATGAATTTACTCCATATTGGGTAAAAACTCATGGTGCCACGCCTATTTTTAGGTGTTTCTTCCACTTCTAAATTCCCCCAATACAAATTTACCGCCACCTTCCAGATATTTTCGAGAAATATGTTGTTATTCATATCTGTATTTTCAGCTCAAAATTTAAAATTAATATTGTGTGTAAACTTGGGTGACCACTGATGATTACTCATAAACTCTTTAAAGATTCGTGTGACGGGTATTTAAGCTTCGGTTCTACCGAAGTTAACGTTTTTTCTTGTTTTTTTTTTTTTGATTCATCGAGTTCACATGGAACAATGTTTCGGGGTCGCTGATTTTAAATCTAAAGTCAAATTTTTTAAATTCAAAATGATTGATCCAATATAGCGGTCTACAATTCGTAATCCTCAACTTCCAAACCCTCGAGTGATGTGGTTTATGTGAAAACCTCAGAAAGTGTCGAACTGCAGATTTCTACGAGTTGTACAAATTTAACTTTCACAAAGGGCGCTCAGAGATCTCTCTGGTGCAAAGTTAATTTTTAATTTGTTCCAAGACCTTCTGAATACCTCTAATATTTTTGTAGGGCTTCTTTAATACAATTTTTCGACTGCTGCAATTATGCATTAGCAGATGTTGGTAATGTACCAGGGATACTATTTATTTGGTATATCACAAATAGCTTCTTAAATTTCTATCCAATGAAATTAATGCATTTCGGCATCCAATAAACCAAAAAAAAAATGTTTGTTTTGGTATATAGATGTTTTTTTTTTTTTTTAATAATATAATAAATAATAATTTACATGCTATAAACTTAGAAGTATAATACCCACTTAAATATGATATGCTGCTATGATTTAGAATACAAATATTTATACAAAATTAAAACAAAAGTAAAAATAAATTCAAATTAGTTGTTGCTCTCAAGTTCCACTTGACGCATTAACTTGAACATATGCTCCCAGAGTAGCTCTCCCTGGCATCGACAGCCCAAATAAAAGTCCAAATGATTAAATGCTTCATAGTCGACTTGCAATTTGTCAATAACAAAAAATGTTCAACATCTTTGGGTGCAGCAAGCCAATCATTTTGTGAATTATACAAAGCAACTTTACATTTAACATTCTTGAAACGATACGAAGGAGGCGTGACGGAGTTATAGCGCCACTGATTACGAAGCCAACCATAATCGAACTGACGGAATTCTCCGCTACGTTTAAGCTGACCATAATGTTGCATTTGCTTTGTTGAGGCACCAGCGGGTGTATGACCTATTATGACCGGCAACATAGTCTCATTCAGTTGTGTCTTGTCAAATCCGGTCGTTAAGAAAATAACATTTGAACAGATTTCCTTTGTGATTGTTGCATCGTCACAGATTATCTGATTGAACATTGTTATGAACTCATTTTTTCGGCAGAAATTCATGTGCACCGATTAATTTGAGTAATAACTGCAATGAAAGAAACATGAAAACTATTACTAAGATGCAAACTTAGATTTAAAAAAAAAGCTCTCTTAACTTACCGTTAACGGATCTTGAAACATTGAAAGAAAGTTCACAACAGGACTTTTACAATGTTTAACAAAAGCGACAGGAGCAAGCGCCTGCATAAGCATAATTTTATTCATATATTCAGGATGTTCACTTGCCATTACCCAGAAGATCATTGTACCCTGAGAGTGTCCAATGTAGTGCAATTTACTATGTCCTGTATTTTCAAGTATATAATCAATAGAAGCGGGCATATCATAAACGCCCATTTCATGAAATGTATAATCCCAGAATATAGCATGATGTGTTGTGTATTTTTGTATGATTTCGAGAATATGTATTGCCGCGTACATTTGTCATCCAGATATCATAGCCTTGATCGTATAGTAAATAAGCTGAAATATAAAAATAATAGAGAAAAAGTATTAGAAGAAGTTTGTTTATACGTCTAAATTGTTGTCATTTATTTGCGATCTTAGAATAAACATTTCAAAACTTTCATTAAAAAGATAGCACCCGGGAAAAAAACAAGAAATATCAATTAAAAAGAAAATTAGAGTTCAAAAAATTTTCAAACTGGAACTGAGGTGAAGCTTACTGCAAATTTTATTACAATATTTCCACTGCCTTGACCTCTGAACTGCACTTATAACAAGAACAAAGAACGAATTGTACTCATATCAGGAGCGAATTTTTACTTTTATTAAATAAAATTGGCGTTGATATCAAATCGGATTTTTCTACATATATGTATGTTTCTATTAGAGATGTATATTGAAAATTATTTATGAACTATATGAAAACATTATATTTTAATGAATATTTATTTTAGTCATTTACTAAATTTCACATTGCCCTATAGGTATAAATCCAAAGTTCATAGCTCAAATAATAAAATAATTTTTTTAATTAATATTCCTTTAAAAGAATGTATAGTTTCAACTACCCAATTAGATTTAATATATAAATCGTAAAAAAAAAAAAAAAAAACAAAATTGTTTCTTTTTTTTTTTTTTTTGAACGTTTGTCTTTTTCGGTCCACGAACACGCAAAATATTAATGTGCGCCGATGGGTCACGACAAAAGCCAAGCTTACTCCCCATCTCTAGGTAATGTTCCTCCAATTTATACTCGAACATAAAAGTATACATACAAAGACTTTATATAGGTATATAATCTTCATCGTTTGCTGCGCTCTATATGTTCAAAATGGATAACGAATGTTATTCGGTCTGTGAGAACGTTCCTCCTCATATTAAGAACATTCGTTCTTAAAACAAGAACCGTTTGCTCTTAATGAAAGTAAGTTAAAAACGGTTTGACAGAAAAAGAAGCAAAATAAATGGTGTGAAGAGAGCAAATTTGTAAGAGCTTAGCTAAAGATTTTCACTACTTCTCTCAATTTACAATTTATACATAATACAAGAACCAATTAAAATATTCCTGCTTAATTGCCCATGTTCCAAAGTTGAAACGGTTTTAATTTCCTGCATATGTTTATCTCTCTGTTAGGGTTGTCACAGAAAATCTCTTTTGGTTGGTATTAAATCTCTTCTAAAATTCATAAAATAATAATAATAATAATTCGCATTAAGTTTTAACTACATTTATAAGATTTATATAATGTTTGAACTAATTGTGAATTATATTTATTATTTCATTGAATATTAGATGAGATTTGGAGCCAACAAAAAGTACTTTATGACTTAAATAGTTTTTAAGACTATTTAAGTCATAAAAATTTTAAGATTTTAAATAAAATAATTTTCATTATTATATCCTGTACCCAAAGGGTAAAAGGGTATATTAAGTTTGTGCGAATGTATGTAACAGGCAGAAGGAGCCAAGATAGACCATATAAAGTATATATATTCTTGATCAGCATTGGAAGGGGAGTCGAACTAGCTATGTCTGTCCGTCCGTCCGTCTGTCGGTCTGTCCGGCTTGCTGCCCCTTGTACGAGAGAGATTATCTCGGAGACTATAAGAGATAGGGCCACCATATTTGAAGCTTAGACTCTCCAGAACCGTCAAGTGTTCACTTGCAAACGGTTTTTCTCTAGACCCATTTTAAGGGGTACCCCCCATACAAATATACCCCCAAAATTTAAGGTTTTTGCATAAAACGTCATTGATTTTTATTGTAGGAAGTTCAAATTAAGTATAAATTATGTCTTTGATAGTCCCAATAAAATATCCCAATAGGGGTAGGACCAACAAAATTTTAGGTATAGCCAGCCCCCATATAAATTTACCCAATTTTTCAAGTTTTTGTTTGAAAATTCAATACAATAAGGTATATACAAAGATAGGACTTAATTTAAGGTACATAAAGATTGGGTACAGGGTATCTTGCAGTCGAGCATACTCGACTTCAGCGTTCTTTCTTGTTTTTAAGTTAAAAATAGTGAAAATTATTATTATTATTATTTTTTTTTTTATACTAAAAATTTGTTAACATTTTTAACAAATTTTTAGTATAAAAATTGTCTGCATATAAGCAACACTTACCTAATCCCTTATTCGGTCCCATCATAACCCATGTAGCGGAACTATCCAATAAGCCATGCGATAATAGAACGGGTGTTGCACTCCGGTCTAGCAATGCGATGCATTTCGAGTATATAACCATCTTTAGTAACAACATGATGCGTCTCTGATGGATAGCCATATTTTCTCTTACTAATTCGGGCTATTATAAAAATAAATAAATAAAATTAAAAAAAATAATAATAATAACACAGCACCACAAAAAAAAAAAAAAAAACACGGATCTAGCTACAAGACCTATATATTTCTACATATGTATTTTGATGCGCTAAATCCGAATCTACCATTAAATTTAGCCCTACGCGTCTAGGTTCTGAATAATGGTAAAAACTGATTTTTCGAGGTTTATTTTTTGCTTACAAATTTATTTTTATACCTGTTACACTAGTGTAAACAGGTATATTCAGTTTGTCGGAAAGTTTGTAACGCATTAAAGGAGGCATCGTAGACCCTATAAAGTATATATATTCTTGATCACCTCGACGAGACAAATCGATTTAGCCATGTCCGTCTGTCTGTCCGTCTGTCCGTCCGTCCGTCTGTCCGTCTGTCCGTCTGTCTGTGTGTTGCTGCGCGATTTATTCGCTCAGTTTTAAAGATTTTGGGCTGAAATTTTAAACTTAAGTTTTTCTAGGTCCTGTGTAGTTTCTATGTTAAAATCAATGTGCCACGCCCACTTTTAGGTATAGCTCCCATACAAAAGTACAACACTTTTTCAAGTTCTTATATGAAATAAATGTATTTATAAAGCGAATGGCTTCAAATATGGTTAAAATGTTTCTTATACCATGCCAAATCTTCAGTTTAAAATTGGTTCAAATCGGACCTCGAATTCCTAAATTTTTAAGAGTATATTTAATTTGTTTAGTGTTTTGAAATAAAAATTTAATACAAATGCTGCACACGAAGGTCTATCAACGTCAAATGATGTGTAACAGGTATATAAGCTTCGGTCCAACCGAAGTTAACTTTTTTCTTGTTTTTTTTTTTAATTTGTATGAAAAACTGTAATTTTTGAAAAATTTGTTTTTAGAAAAACTTGAATAACTTCGTCAATTTATGTCGGATTTGTTGTAAGATGTATAGTTTAAGACATATAGTTGCTTAACACTATAAACCTCGAAAAATCAGTTTTTACCGTTATTCAGCCCCCTAGACGCGTAGGGCTAAATTTAATGGTAGATTCGGATTTAGCGCATCAAAATATATAGAAATATGTAGGTCTTGTAGCCAGATCCGTTTACTTTTTTTTTTTTGGGGCTGTGTAATTTATAAAACTTACCGTTTTTAGAAAAGAATCTTCTATAACATCTGGATCCACACCCGATGTTAGCGCACCTTCAGTGCTGCTATCCACGCTACGCGTTGAGGAGAACGAATCCAAAAATGATATATCAAATAAATCCACATCACCAATTCGAAACGAGAATAAACCCTCTGCTATGACATGTGGCACACTCAGTACAAAAAATGTACAAAATAATAAAAATAATTTCAACATTTTTATTTATTTTTTTTTTTTTTTTTTTTTTTTTGTTCCGCGTTGTATTTTTTTTTTTTTGTTCGAACGTCTTCAACGTTTCAATATTGACTGAATGCAAACGACAAATTCGATTAATGAGGAAAACAACAATTGATGCGTAAATCTAATCGGACATTATTAATCACCGGGAGTTATACATATATGAAAATATTATTATTTATTTGTATATATGTTCGTATTTTTTACTGATAACCCTTACTACCGCTTGGGGGTATATCAATAAGGTTGAACCGAGCTGAATTGATTAGTTTTCAAAATTAAGCGTGGCATTAAAGCTAAGCTTAAGCATCTTGACTTTGACTTAGATTTTAATGTATTTTTAGCAAGAATTTGAAGATAATAATGAGACAATCTATCTATCAGATTAATGAGTCTCGTGACGCACAAAGAAAACGAAACGCGTTCATTCGTTTTTTTTTTTTTTTTATTATTTTGATTGAACTGTTACGAGGGGTTAATAATATATAAGTCCCCTATCAGCACAAATCAACGTAACACATTATATGAAATTTAATTGTGAAATAAATACTATATTTATTTATATTTTTTTATTTGCACTTATGTAAATATTTCCCACGTTTTTTTTTTTTAGTTTTTATTATAATAAATAAAACTCTTTTTTTAAAAAAAAATTTATAGATTTAATTATATTACTATAATATTTTGTTACTATGTAAACCAAAAATAACAAAAATGTTCTCGTGGAATTCTGTTTTTATTATTTTATTATTATTATTTATTTTTTGGATAAATACTGCTCGCGTGTTTCCAGCTCAAGCTTCGATTAACGACTGAATTGCTTGAATAGTCAAAGTTTTTTTTATGCTTATTCAGCCAATTTAATGACTTCACGCGAATATAAGAAATCAAAGTTCTAAACTGCAAGTTGAATAAATATTATAATTGAGAATTTTTTTTAAGCATTTCCTACATACAAATATCATATTTAATAATAAATAATTGTGTGAAATTAATTTGTGAAATTAATTGTCCGTTAAAAAGTTAAACTCAATAAACTAAAAAAAAAAAGTTACTGAGTATAAATTTATCATTTTAAATTAATCGTGTGTTATGTATGCAGATGTCTAGACATTATTTAATTTTTATAAAATAAAAGTAATGTCGTATTTTTTCAATAGATGGCGACTCTTTAACATATCTTAGGTTGTACTAATCGCATCGGGTCATCCTGTACGGCGATTTAAAGAGGACACCCAGAGCTACAAGGACACCCAGACTGTGTTGTGATCATATGTTTCAGTCTCAAGTTATAGCGCGCCAAAGATGGAGTCCACCAAGCAAGAAATTCGCCATATTTTACGTTTTTACTACCTGAGAGGTAAAAATCCAACGAAGGCGGCCGAAAAAATTTGTGAAGTTTATGGGCCCGATGCTGTAACGATTCGCACAGCACAGCGTTGGTTCAATCGATTTCGTTCTGGTGTAGTGGATGTCAAAGATGTACCCCGTACTGGTAGGCCAATCCTCGTAGAAACCGATAAAATAGTCGAAATCATCCAAGTGGACCGGCATGTTAGCACTCGTTCGATTGGCCAGGAACTGGGTATAAGACATACAACCATTTGGAACCATTTGCAGAAGATGGGATTTCAAAAAAAGCTAGATGTTTGGGTGCCACACGAATTAACGCAAAAAAATCTTTTGGATCGCATAAACGCTTGTGATACGCTGCTGAAACGGAACGAACTCGACCCATTTTTAAATCGGATGGTGACTGGAGATGAAAAGTGGATCACTTACGATAACGTCCAGCGAAAAAGGTCGTGGTTGAAGCGCGGCGAGCCGACCCAAACCATCGCCAAGCCCGGATTGACGGCCAGGAAGGTTTTGCTGTGTGTGTGGTGGGATTGGAAGGGAATCATCCACTATGAGCTGCTCAACTATGGCCAGACGCTTAATTCGATCATCTACTGCGAGCAACTCGACCGTTTGAAGCAGTCGATTGACCAGAAGCGGCCAGAATTGGCCAACAGGAAGGGTGTAGTGTTCCACCAGGACAACGCTCGGCCTCACACATCTTTGATGACCCGCAAGAAGCTACGGGAGCTCGGATAGGATGTCCTATCGCACCCACCGTATAGTCCGGACCTGGCACCAAGTGATTACCATCTTATCCGGGCCATGCAAAACGCTCTTGGTGGTACTACGTTGGCCTCAAAAAAGGCTTGCGAAAACTGGTTGTCTGAGTTTTTTGCAAATAGGGAGGGGGTTTTATAAGGGGGGCATAATGAAGTTGCCTTCTAAATGGCAACAAGTTTGCGAACAAAACGGTGCATATTTGTCGGATAATAGGATAATTCTAAGTATGTTAAATAAAGCGGCAAAATTCGACCACATAGGTACGACATTACTTATTGAACAACCAAATATTTAATAGATAAATGAATAATTACGTAGTACAGTGTTGTACAGTAGGGGGGAAAAGGTTTTGAAAACTAAAAAGATTATTGTGTATAAAAATCTGACACATGTTAATTTTTGTCATCAGTAAGTTTGGCCGTTTAATCTTGAAAAAGTATAAGCTCTTAATAACGTTTGGAAATTGTTCAAAATTCTTTTGCCAAAAAGGAGTATTTTTACTATTTGGGTTTTTTTCTCAAAATTGTAGAAAATTGTGTTTTCGGATGGGGCACATTTTGGCAAAATGGCTATGTCAACAAACAGAATTGTCGCTATTGATGTGAATCAAACCCACAAATCGCTCCTGTAGCGCCACTCCACACACTCAGAAATTCATTGTTTGGTTTGTATTTTGGAATGGTGGCATCATCGAGTCGTATTTCGTCAAAAATGACGAGGGGCGCACAGTTACCGTGAATGACGAGCGTTATTCTGTAATTTTGACCGATTTTTCTTTTTCAAAAAATAATGAAATTGATGATTATTGTCTTTCAACATGATGGTGCATACAGCCATACGACAGCCATAGATTTATTGCGTGAACAGTTTAGTGAGTCGAAAATATCGCGAAATGGCCCTTACACCATTGGACTTTTTTCTTTGGGGCTATGTTATGTCCAAGGTTTACGCCAACAAACCAGAGACAATTGATACATTGAGGCCAATATTCGAACCACTATTGCTGCTATTCCAGCGGAAATGTTGCGCGAAGTGATCGAAAATTTGTAGGATCGTATAAACCAGTGCAAGAAAAGTCGTGGAGTTCACCTGAATGATATTTTGTTCCAAAAACTATTATGCACTATTTTTGGCAAAAATTGTTGATATTTTTTCTAAATTCAAATCCTACCGTTCTTATTGGAAAACCCTTCATTTTCAGTTTACTATAGATTATTCAACGCATAAGAAGCAACATCTATTTAGTCGTGTTTATATATCTGAATTTTAAAAATTTTAAGTAATTAAAGATGAATCCACCCATTCCAATATACACATACGAGGTGTGTTCAAAAAGTATAGTAAATTTTGTGTTTTTTCAAAAATTATTTATTTATTCATGAATATCTATTTTGTCCCCTTTAAAGTTATCCCCTCCCGATAAAATACACTTACGCCAACGTTTTTTCCAATCCTCGAAACATGCCAAATAGTCCCTTTCCGGTATAGCCATCAGCACCTTCTTCGATTTAGATTTTATCTCCTCAATCAACTCAAAACGCGTACCCCGGAGTAGTCTCTTGAGTTTTGGGAATACGGTGGTTGCGGAACGATATTGGTTGGATTTTTTGGTAAAAAAGTCAGTGCAGTTTAAAAAAACAAAATTTTGGTACCAATCGAGACTCGACACGTTTGAGGCCCAAAAACATCTTTCAAAATGGTATTAATTGATCCTTTCGATACGCCAAGTTCATCAGCAATGTCTCTCATAGTTAATCGACGGTGTGCAAGCACTAATTCTTTTACTTTTTGGATGTGAGCATCGTCCGTTGAGGTCGAGGGTCGACCAGGGCGCTCTTCGTAGTTCACATCTTCTCGGCCTTCTGAGAACATTTTGTACCACCGATAAACGTTGCTTCGGTCCAAGGTAGCTTCTCCGTATGCCACAGTCAACATTCGGAATGCATCCGCGCACTTAATTTCGTTTTTCACACAAAATTTAATACAGGTTCTTTGATTCATTTTTTTGAATAGGTAAAAATCGAAGACGATCCAAAACACGAGCAAGCAAAGCAGCTGTCAACAATTAAGTGAACATTCAAAATGGCCGAGCTTGTCGGCATAAGTGAGAGACATGAGTACCAACCTAACGCCACAAAGAAAACGAAATTCGAATATACGTAACCCGCGAAAATTTAAAATTCGCGATACTTTTTGAACACACCTCGTATGTATATTTTTTTTAAGGTCGAATTCGCCTGTCCCTTTATTTCAATTGTCCCGTAAATTCCGGATTATGTTCAACCCTTTTTTAAATATTGTGTATAAGGTAAGATATTTTAATTCGTAATTAAAAATCATACCAAACAAGAAAAAAAGTTAACTTCGGTTGGACCGAAGTTTATACTACATACCTGTTACACATCATTTGACGTTGATAGACCTTCGTGTGCAGCATTTGTATTAAATTTTATTTTAAAATTCTAAACAAATTAAATATATTCATAAAAATTTAGAAATTCGCGGTCCGATTTGGACCAATTTTAAACTGAAGATATGGCATGGTATAAGCAACATTTTAACCATATTTGAAGCCATTCGTTTTATAAATAAATTTTTTCATATAAGAACTTGAAAAAATGTTGTACTTTTGTATGGGAGCTATACCTAAAAGTGGGCGTGGAACATTGATTTTAACATAGAAACTACACAGGACCTAGAAAAGCTTAAGTTTAAAATTTCAGCCCAATATCTTTAAAACTGAGCGAATAAATCGCGCAGCAACACACAGACAGACGGACAGACGGACGGACGGACAGACGGACATGACTAAATCGATTCGTCTCGTCGAGGTGATCAAGAATATATATACTTTATAGGGTCTACGATGCCTCCTTTAATGCGTTACAAACTTTCCGACAAACTGAATATACCTGTTTACACTAGTGTAACAGGTATAAAAAGGAGATAACTTAAGGCACATTAAGATTATGTACTGCGTATTTCGTAGTAGACCATTCGACTCAATGTGATGTGCAACTATTTCTATTCAGTTCAATATAATGTAAAACTATAAAATTTTAAAAATTTAATTCAAATATTTCGCGTGTCCGAATAAAAGTTTATTAATAAGCGAATTTAAACCAAGCACATCCCTGTTCAAAAGTAAACTAATCTGGATTTTTGTTTGAAACACTCCCATTTCCAATTTTTCTGTTATTATACCTATTACACATAGGTTAAACAGGTATATTCAGTTTATCGGAAAGTTTGTAACGCATTAAAGGGGGCATCGTAGACCCTATAAAGTTTTATATATTATTAAACAGCTCGATGTGACGAATCGATTTAGCCATGTCCGTGTGTCTGTCTGTCTGTCTGTCTGTCCGTCCGTCTGTCTGTTTGTTGCAGCGCGATTTACTCGCTCAGTTTCAAAGATATTAAACTGAAATATATGCTTAAGCTTTTCTAGGTCCTGTGTAATTTCTATGTTAAAATGTGCCACGCCTACTTTTGGGTATAGCTCCCATACAAAAGTACAACATTTTGTCAAGTTCATATAAAAAAAATTAATTTTCGAATTTTTTGTATGAAAATAGCTGCTATTTATGAATGCATTCACTTCAAGTTAGGTAAAAACCTTTTATTGTCATCCAATGTCAATAAAAAAAGTTTTTGTGTGAAAATAGTAATTATTTATGTAATTATTTTCAAACCATTCCTTTTCCATATTTTATCTAACCGACTGATGATCATAAATAAACTATACCAAGTTGTTTCGGGTATTTGAGCTTCGATTCTACCGAAGTTAACGATTTTCTTTATTATAAAATTATTTTTGCTAATTTTTTGTAGTCTTTTATGCATAAGTATATTGTAATTTAGGTCTCTACAGTTTTTACTCTACATACATCGATTAGACCGATTGTGCTATCGATTATTTTGCAGCTCTAATAAGACAACTATTGCTTATTCACTTGCACAATTTCGCTGCATTTTGTAAAATTTTTGCTAAGAAAAAATATTATCAGAACGTGCAAGATTAATTCTTGTAGCAAATGAAACGCTAAATTGTTCCGATCAGTGTTAGTTAAAAACATTAATTTTAAAAATGACCAAATAAAATACATTTTCTTTTTTTTAAGGTTCATATTCATTTGGTCACACTGGTGCTGTCATTAACATTGATGTACCGTTCTACTCATTTTCAATTTTCTTTTGCATTGGTAAGTTTGTTAAAAAAAAAATAAAAAAAGTAAAGGAAATAAATTGTATTATTATTAATATTGTTATTATTTAGTTTTGCTTTTGAAATACATAAGTTTTTATTTTCAGTTAGTGTCTTTATTGAAACAAAAAATGTCAAATATTTACAAAACTTCTGATGTTGATGGTTTAGTAATGGAGGAAGATTGTATTACAATATTATCGTCGGAAAATTATGCGGCGGCTTCTTCATCATCTTCTGATTCATTTGCTGATACCAACGGCACATCAGTGGAAGAATGTATTGATGGAGGCTTTCACATAATAAATTCTTCAAGTGAAGAATCTTACTCCATGCAATATAAAAGTTTGATTAAAGCGGAAGTGTCCACTTCCACGGTAAATGTCTCCAAACATAATCAATTTATGGCAAATATAGTTGCTGATAAAAGCGATGCAATCAAAGAAATAACAAATGATTTGTATGAAACTAATGCTGCTTTAGAAAGAACCAAGAGTGAATTGTATCAGTTGTTTCATTCGAAACGTCGTACAGAAGAATCACTCAAACGTTTGATGCGTAGGCGTCCAACGCCAACACTGAGAGAAATTGCCAGCAAATTGATGTATGATCCTGAAATTGAGAAAATTCGGTCAGGAAAACTAACTAAAATGAAAATTGTTTAAAATTCAATTTTGTTTTTTTTTATTTATGATTATAGAGCAAGGTATGTCGAGCAAGACGTTAAGCTAAATGTAAATACCCAAAGTACTGCTTCAGTAGTTGAGGAAACTGTACTAGAGCAGCGGCAGACTGAACGAAATTGGCAGCCAATTTATGAAGATATCACTTCTGTATCGTCGGTAAGATTAAAGCTGTTGGAAATATTCAAAATACAAAATTATTTACTTTCAACAGAATGAATGTATCTCAACAAAAAATGAGGAATGAATTGAAAAATTCTTTCAAGATATTCAAATTTGTAAGGTGCGGCGCACTGAACATTTGCGAAAACTGCAATTAATTAATTGATTTTTTTTTTTAAATATGAAAAATTATGTTTAAAAAAATGTGAGTGTTTAGCACACTACAAGGTATTCGCAATTATTTAAATAAAAATATGAAATATTTTTCAAATATTAATTTAAAACAAGAAAAAAGTTAACTTCGGTTGGACCGAAGCTTATATACCCGTCACACGAATCTTTAAAGAGTTTATGTGTAATCGTCAGTGGTCACCCAAGTTTACACACAATATTAATTTCAAATTTTGAGCTAAAAATACAGATATGTTTAACAACATATTTCTCGAAAATATATAGAAATGGGCGGTAAGATTTTATGAAAGAAACACCTAAAAATGGGCGTGGCACTATGATATTGGAAGAGTTTTTACCCAAAATTCAGTAATTAATAACCATTTTCATAGAAAAATTCGAAAATGGGTGGAAAGTTTGATTGGGGGCTATACCAAAAAATGGGCGTGGCACATCTGATTTGACATTGGATGACATTAGAATGTTTTTGGCCAAATTGGAGTGAATATATGCATAAATAATTAGTATTTTTATACAAAAAATCGGAAAAAACGGAAAGTTTATATGGGGGCTATGCCTAAAGAGGGCGTGGCATCTTGGTTTTAACACTGGATGACAAAAGAAATGTTTTTATATAATTGGGAGCGAATACATTCATAAATAATTACAATTTTTATACAAAAAAATCGGAAAAAACGGAAAGTTTGTATGGGGGCTATACCTAAAAATGGGTGTGGCACTCTAATTCTCGAACTCATAATAGTCGTTGCCGAGAAAAGCTTAAGTTGCAAATTTCAGCTTAATATCTTTATATCTTCAACAAAAAAGATGCCTAGAAATATACAGACAGACAGACAGACAGATGGACAGACGGACATGGCTAGATCGATTCGTCTCGTCGAGCTGATCAAGAATATATATACTTTATGGGGTCTACGACGTCTCCTTCAATGCGTTACAAACTTTGAGACAAACTGAATATACCCTTCACACTATGTGTGGCGGGTATAAAAATGTATTTATAAAGCGAATGGCTTCGAAGATGGTACAAAAGCTTCGTATAACATACCAAATCTTCAGTTTAAAATTGGTTCGAATCGGTCCGCGAATTTCTAAATTTTTAAGAATACTTTTAATTTGTTTACTATTTTAAGATAAAACTTAATACAAATGCTGCACACGAAGGTCTATCAAAGTCAAATGATGTGTAACAGGTATATACATAAACTTCAGTTAAACCGAAGTTAACTTTTTTCACTTCTAGTCTTATCAAAAAAAAAGTAAATAATCAAAAAAATATAAAAAAAAATGGCATGGCGACCGGTATTTTACAAAACCATGTCTTATATAAAATACATTCCCCATTAATGTTTTTGTTGGGTGCCAAAATGATTTGACCTTTTTTATAGATATTATGCAGAATTTGAAATTGTGTGAATCACATCGACAGACAGCGCGAGATTAAATAATTAGATGACGTAAAAAGATACACATTTGATTATTTTTTAAAGCGTGCTGATTTTTTTGTAAATTTGCTACTAAATAAAAATAAAAACAATTTTTTTTTAATTAATACAATAAAAATAAATAATTAAAAGAATAATAATATGTTTATGGTTTAAAGACTGATAAGTTTAAAAAATGTTTTTTCACTTCGTTGAACAAAGTTCAGAACAAATAATTAAGAGAGTCCGGAACTTGAAAGGCAGATAACAATAGTCTGTGTCTGCGATGAATTAAGCGTTCGAAAACATTTGTTTAATATAAAAATTTATTGCTCCAAAATATATACCTTTATTCTTTCCGTTTTTTCTATCACGTCTGGACTTTTTTTACTAAATTATCTATGTGACTCTCTGTTTTAGTTCTGATCTGAAGATAACATTATAAGTTTTGGGTTTGCTGAAACCAAAGTTGCTGTGAGTCTTAAAAATAAAGTAAATTGCTGGTGTGTTTGTATAGGCAAATAAGAAGTGCAAAGAGAGAGAAAGAAACAAACTTTGAGTTTGCGGGAAACCCCAAAAATTTTGATTAATGGTTTATAAACGGATTTTGACTTCTATTTTCATTTAAGTGGCCAATTTCAAATTCTGTAAATTATTGACGGATTTTAAACCAGTTTTGGAAAAAAGAAACTTAGATCTTTTTTGGGAAGTATATAAATATTGGCACATTAAAGATACTATCTCTATCTTATTTCACTATATAAAATAGAAGCGATGGATTTAAAGTCTGCTTCCATAATCGATAGAAAGAGTAAACCCAAAAACATTTAGTTTTTAATATCTGAATCAGTTCGTTTTATTGCAATCTTTAAAAATAGCTTTTGAAAGCAGAATTACTTATAATTCAAACCATAATCAAAATTACTAAGTCAAACAATCTTTTGGAAGGAGAGAATTCTCTAAAAATCTGAGCTTATGGCAAAAATCTATGTTTTTTTTATACCCGTTACACATAGTTTGAAAGGGTATATTCAGTTTGTCAAAAAGTTTGTAACGCATGAAATGAGACACCATAGACCCTATAAAGCATATATATATTTCTGATTAGCTCCTCGATCTAGCCATACCCGTCCGACTGTCTGTCTGTAGTTACACGTTTAATTTGCTCAGTTTTAAAGATATTAAGCTGAAACTCAAAACTTAATCTTTCTCAGCCCTAGGTAGTTTCTATGATAAATTCAGAATACCACACCCATTCTGAGGTATAGCCCCATACAAATTTACCGCCCATTTTCGAATTTTTGTATGAAAATAGGTATTTTTAATGAATATATTCACTCCATACTGGTTACAAATACTTCTTATATCGACCAATATCAAAACCAACGTACCACGCCCATTTTCAGGTATAGCCCTATACAAACTTACCGCTTATTTTAGAACTTTTTGTATGAAAATTGGTATTATTTATGAATGCCTTCACTTCGAATTTGAATTGGTAAATACACATCTAATATCATCCGATGCATACACCACCGATATGATATGAATCGGGCCATTTAAATTATAGCCCTATACAAACTTAATTCTCATCATTGATATATCTGTATTTTTAGGTAAAAATTTGATACCAATAATGTGAATAAGCACGTAAGTTGTGTCAGTCCACTGATCCCCACTCATCTCATATCAAAGTTCTATCCATGCCACTGATGATCACACATATTTCTGTAAATATTCGTGTGACGGGTATATACGGTAAATAGCAGATGAGTCTGAGAGGATAGAAATCTCGGATAAGACTTAAATTGAAGCTTGAACCATCCGTTGCAAGTGCAGGGTCGTTAAAATTCTGAATTAATCGTGAATTTTGATGTAGTACAACTTTTTATTAAAATTTTTTGTTACTTTTTTTTTTTTGTTGTAATTTTTGTTATTCAGTAAGCGGGAAAATGTTATCGGTCAGTTTTATATTATAATCTTATATCTTCTCTTATATATAAAAATATATAGCTGTGCGTTAACAACGCTCAAACTCGAGAATGACTCGACCGATTTGAACTATTTTTTTGTTTTGTTGCTCTCATCTTAGATGTGGTCAGAAAGAAAAAAAAATTGGAAAATTTTGACCCGGGGCCTAATGGGGGCCTTGAAACCGGAAAAGTCATATCTTTGGAGTGAATAGACGTAGAGACTTGAAACAGGGCTCATTTGAAAAATGGTTAAAAAACATTTTTGGCGTTCAAGGTGTTCAAGGAATTTCCGGAACTAAGACTTGGGACCTATATGTGGACCCAATATGGATTTTTGACCAATTTTTTTTATTTTTATTACAGGTGAGCACTTAGACGGGATTTTAGAAAATTTTGACCCGAGGTCTAATGAGAGCCTTGAAAAAAAGTCATACATTTGGATTGAATAGACGTAGAGACTTGAAACTGGGCGCATTTGAATGATGGTTAGTCGTGTTTAGGGGATTTCCAAAATTTAAACGCGAATTTTTTATCCAATTTATATTTAGCCACCAAATAGAAGCAAAAACAAGCAAGAACGTTAACTTCGGAAGCACCGAAGCTCAAATACCCGCCACACGAAACTTTATTCATTTTCTTGAAAAAAAAAAAAACAAGAAAAAAAGTTAACTTCGGTTGGACCGAAGTTTATATACCTGTTACACATCATTTGACGTTGATAGACCTTCGTGTGCAGCATTTGTATTAAATTTTATTTCAAAATACTAAACAAATTAAATATACTCTTAAAAATTTAGGAACTCGCGGTCCGATTTGGACCAATTTTAAACTGAAGATATGGCATGGTATAAGCAACATTTTAACCATATTTGAAGCCATTCGTTTTATAAATAAATTTTTTTCATATAAGAACTTGAAAAAATGTTGTACTTTTGTATGGGAGCTATACCTAAAAGTGGGCGTGGAACATTGATTTTAACATAGAAACTACACAGGACCTAGAAAAGCTTAAGTTTAAAATTTCAGCCCAATATCTTTAAAACTGAGCGAATAAATCGCGCAGCAACACACAGACAGACGGACAGACGGACGGACGGACAGACGGACGGACGGACAGACGGACAGACAGACGGACATGGCTAAATCGATTCGTCTCGTCGAGGTGATCAAGAATATATATACTTTATAGGGTCTACGATGCCTCCTTTAATGCGTTACAAACTTTCCGACAAACTGAATATACCTGTTTACACTAGTGTAACAGGTATAAAAATGAAGGTGAGTTTGTATGGGACTATATGTTATAGTGGCTCTATCCTTGTCATATCGGAAGCATATTCATAGGATAATAGTAGAAGTCATTTTACACAGATTGGAGTGAATATATCCACAAATAGGAACTATTTTCATACAAAATCTGAAAAATGGGCGCTTAGTTTGTATGGGGGGCCATATCAACAAATGGGCGTGGCACCTTTCTTTTGAAATTGGATGTCATTAAAGTGATTTTATCCATATTTGTAGTAAATACATTAACAAATAATAACTATTTTCACACAAAAAAATCTAAAAAAAATTTTAAGTTTGTATGGGGGCTATATCTAAAAGTGGGCGTGGCACCTTGGTTCTGACATACAAACTGCCTAGGAAAACAAAAAGCTTAAGTATAAAGTTTCATGTCAATATCTTTAAAACTTTCCGAGAAAAACGCATTGCAACAGACAGACGGGCAGGCGGACTTGGCTAGATCGACTCGCCTCGTCGAGCTGATCAAGAATATATATATTTTTAATGGGGTCTACGACGCCTCCTTAAATGCGTTACAAACTTTGCGAAAAACTGATAATACTATTCATAATATTTTAAATTAACATAATATTAATATTCCTGTCATACTTTGTTCTTCACTGCATGTGTTTAAAGTTCCTTTAATGGAATGCTTAACGCTAATAAAAAAATTGTCAAACTAAAAAAAAAAAAAAAATGGTAAGTTTGTATGGGGGTTATATCTAAAAGTGGGCGTGGCACCTTGGTTCTGACGTACAAACTGCCTAGGAACACAAAAAGCTTAAGTTTAAAGTTTCAGGTCAATATCTTTAAAACTTTCCGAGAAAAACGCATTGCAACAGACAGACGGTCGGACAGACAGACGGACATGGCTAAATCGATTCGTCTCGTCGAGCTGATCAATAATATATATATGCCTCCTTTAATGCGTTACAAACTTTCCGACAAACTGATAATGACCTTCACACTATGTGTGGCGGTTATAAAAAACGGACGATGGGCGAGGCCCCATAAAAGCGATAAAAAAAAAATAATTTTAACTCGGTATAAATGTTATTACACCGAAAGAAGTATAATCCATTGGAAAAATGAGCGGTGGGTGAACCAAAAAAAAAAAAATTCGTCTTATTTTTGCAAATAATTGAGCTAGACCAATGAATTAAGGTATTACTACATGACCCGAGCAAGGCCGGGTAGTACAGCTAGTCATGAATAAACGGTTTAAGAATTGATTTAGAAAAGAATTTTTCTAATTATTCCGTGTCGACCTGTGTTAATTATTTATATCTATAATTTTTTTGATGGTTTCGGGTAGGAAAAAATGTGTACTAACTTATTTTTGCTCTTTGTTTTAAACAATTCATACAATTAGAAAACACAGTAAAATTATCATACATTACGATAAATTATTTTTAATTTTTTCCTAGCCTTTTGTTCTTATTCTATTAATATTTTTTATACCCGTCACACACAGTGTGGAGGGTATTATCAGTTTGTCACAAAGTTTGTAACGCATTAAAGGAGACTTCTTAGACAATATAAAGTATATATATTCTTGATCAGCACGAAGAGACGAGTCGATCTAGCCATGTCCGTCTGTCTGTCCGTCCGTCTGTCTGTCCGTCCGTCTGTCTGTATTTATGCGGTTCATTCGCTTAGTTTTAAAGATATTGACCTGAAACTCGGAACTTAAGCTTTTCTCAGTCCTAAGCAGCTCAAGTGTTAAAATCAAAGTGCCACGCCCATTTTAAGGTGTAGCCCCCATACAAATTTACCGTTTTTTTCGGATTTTTTGTATGAAAATAGCAATTATTTATGAATGTATTTACTCCAAGTTGAGTTAAAATACTTCTTAGGTCATCCAATGTCAATTCCAAGCTGCCACGCCCATTTTTAGCTATAGCCCCCATACAAACTTACCGCCCATTTTCGAATTTTATATGAAAATTGCTATTAATTATGAATGTAGTCACTCCAAGTTGGGTAAAAATACTTCTAATGTCATCCAATTTCAAATCCAAGCTGCCACGCCCATTTTCAGCTATAGCACCCATACAAATTTACAGCCCATTTTTGAATTTTTGTATAAAAATATGTATTATTTATGAGAATATTCACTCAAATTTGAGTAAAAACACTTCTAATGTCATCCAATAACAAAAACAAGGTGCCACGCCCATTTTTAGCCATAGTCCCCATACAAACTTATCGAATATTTTCGAACAAATGTATGAAAAAGTAGTTATTTTTGAATATATATTTATAAATGTATTTAAGCCACTGATGATCACATATAAACTATTCAAAGATTCGTGTGACGGGTATTTAAGCTTCGGTTCCACCGAAGTTAACGTTTTTCTTGTTATTCTATTAATATTTTTTTTCTTGTGCATATATTAATCATCAATTGCTCATAGATACTTTGATTAATTTTAATACAAAGTTCAAAAATAATATCGAAAAATATTGCAAAAAAAAAATATAATAATAAAACTTATCAGCAACAAACAGAAAAGTTTACAGCTGACAATTTGCGGGAAGAAGAAACCTAAACATGTGAATTATATTTATAATTATTAGCAACAATTGAATTACTCACAATGAACAAACAACAAAAACAACCAAAGTAACAATTAAACAATAAAAGACCACAATAAAATTTTGGCAAAATAATCTAATAAAACATTTGTGTGTTTTAGAATCTTCGTAAATTTGCATTGAAATGAATGCGGTTAAATATTTTGAATACAATGAATGAATGAGTACCATTTCGAATGATGCTATAGGCTGCTGTGGCAATTTTGAGCTGCAGATAAATTTTATAAATGCTATAAAATGAAATACAGCTGGGTACAATGCAAAGAGCTAAACGTTCTGTGTTGTTGATGTTGTTTTTGAATTGTTTGCATAGTACACAAATATATTTTGCTTATCGCAACCGAAAAACATTTGTTTATGTTTTTTGTTGAATTATTAAATTTAGCTTATTTTGCATTAAAACGCACTTCAAGTACGTACAAACTCAAAATGCATACATAAGTGAATACAAACAATAAGTAGTTCATTAACTATTTGCATGACACACACACACTCATCGTACACACACATAGATACATACTTAAATATATAAATACAAATGTAGATACATATTGAAGTCGTTATCAGTTATTGTCGAAACTGGAATGGACTACTGTTGCTGACTAACTGCATTTGATATATGAACTCAATGTAGATATAGATATAACTATAAATGTAGTTACAGTACTTGTGTACACAAACTGAAGAGCAAAATATCGACATTATGACAGATAAATGCGAGTGAAAATGAATGTCAGAATATGTATGCTGCACAATATAAATAAAGAATATTAATACACATACTATACATACATACAATAAAAAGATACATTAAAAGATACATTAATATTTTGTAAACAAGCCAACTGTATACGAGGGAATACTGAATTTAATAATGTGAACTATATACAAATGTTGCGATTTATAAAAGTCTATTCAATAAAAACAATTGAACAATTTAATGAATGATGTTATATAAACATGCTACACGGAAAGAAAAAGGCTTTTAAGCAGGGACAGTACTTAAGAACATAGAAAATCAAGCATTAGTTTATCTATTGATACTTTTATTAGGCACAATGTGCTTGTATCGAGAACAATTGTGCTTAATTAAAGTTTCAAAATCTTAAATTGTAAGAGTAAAAAAACGTGATCTACGCTCTCACAAATTTGCTCCCATAGCATCATTTTTTAACTTTTCGTTTATTAAGAATGAATCGTTCTTGATATAAGCACGAATGTTCTCACATAAGCGATTAAGATTCGTGTAGCATTTTACGTGGATGATTGCAGTTAAGAAAAATTCAGCAAACTATGAAGACTTTAAATATATAAAGTCTTTGTGTGTACACTTATGTATTGGAGGAATATAAGTTTAAACGAGGTGTGTTCAAACATTATCGCGAATTTGGAATTTTCGCGGGTTACGTATATTCGAATTTCGATTTTTTTGTGGCGTTAGGTTGGTACTCATGTCTCTCACTTATGCCGACAAGCTCGGCCATTTTGAATGTTCACTTAATTGTTGACAGCTGCTTTGCTTGCACGAGTTTTGGATCGTCTTCAATTTGTACCTATTCAAAAAAATGAATCAAAGAACCTGTATCAACTTTTTTTAGATGGAATAAAAATGTTGAAGAAGGCTTTTGGGGACCGATCTCTACCATAATCAACAACATTTGATTGGTAAAAATTGTTGAAAGAAGGTTGCGAACGTGTTGAAGACGAAGAGCTCCCTGATCAACCATCGACCTCAACGTACGATGCTCACATTCAAAAAGTAAAAGAATTAGTGCTTGCACACCGTCGATTAACTATGAGAGACATTGCTGATGAAATTGGCGTATCGAAAGGATCAATTAATACAATTTTGAAGGATGTTTTGGGCCTCAAACGTGTCAAGTCTCGGTTGGTACCAAAAATGATGATTTTTTTTAAAAACTGTACTGATTTTTCGTGACATTTTTGCCAAAAATCCAAAGAATATCGTTCCGCAACCACCGTATTCGCTTGATTTGGCACCCAAAACCCAAGAGACCACTCCGGGGAACGCGTTTCGAGTCGATTGAGGAGATAAAAGCTAAATCGAAGAAGGCGCTGATGGCTATACCGGAAAGGGACTATTTGGCATTTTCGAGGATTGGAAAAAACGTTGGCATAGGTGTACTTTATCGGGAGGGGATTACTTTAAAGGGGACAAAATAGATATTCATGAATAAATAAATAATTGAAAAAAAAAACACAAAATATGCGATACTTTTTGAACACACCTCGTATAACATATTTTTTCAATATTCATAGTAAGAATAATCCGACTTTTATACTAACAAGTAAACCTACCCAAGTGCCCCTCTCCGATTTCAATGAAATTTGGCACAGTTGTAGTACATCGAAAAACATTAGACACGTATTTTTTTATAAGGGCCCTTAAAGCGTTTTAAGGGTGAAAACCACCCCAATTTTTATACCCTGTACCCAAAGGGGTACATTTGTATGGGGGTACCCCCTTAAAATGGGTCTAGAGAAAAACCGTTTGTAAGTGCACACTTGACGGTCTAGGAGAGTCTAAGTTTCAATTTTGAAAGCTCTACCTTTTATAGTCTCCGAAATAATCGTTTTCATACGGCAGACAGCATGACAGACGGACAGACAAAGCTAGTTCGACTCCCCCTTCCAATGCTGATCAAGAATATATATACTTTATAGGGTCTATCTTGCCTCCTTCTGTCTGTTACATACATTCGCACAAACTTAATATACCCTTTAACCCTTTGGGTACAGGGTATAAAAATTAGGGGTGGTTTTCACCCTTAAAACGCTTTAAGGGCCCTTATAAGAAAATACGTGTCTAATGTTTTTCGATGTACTACAACTGTGCCAAATTTCATTGAAATCGGAGAGGGGCACTTGGGTAGGTTTACTTGTAAGTATAATTAGCTTTTGATATAAATTCAATTTGTTCTTGATTTAAGTACAATTCGTTTTTAATATATGTAAGGGGTGATTTTTTAAAAGTTAAGTTTTTCTGGTTAGCAGCACTGGTTGGTAGTGGCTTCCACACATCATCTGTCAAAGTGAAAAGTCAGTTAACTCTGCCATATCAAAATTCGTGAACAATGTGCATCGTTTGTCACGACCATATTATGGTCGTCATAATCAACCTGGAGAATC
>JAEIFJ010001012.1:0-69227 GCA_018903435.1 Leucophenga varia
ATAGCTGAAACCCCGATCATGGTTCAAATCGAATTAAATATTCTTCGAGATAGAAAAGCCTTGAAGCCTCAATATAAATACTTGTCCGATGCTTCAAATAGGTCCCTTACTGTCTACTATCAAATGTTAGAAGTCTGAATTGTCGTATTGAAGACATTCGTTCTGATTATTGGCTCATTAGGTATAAATGGTTTTGACGTAGTAGGAAGAATTGATGCCAACAGCGCGCAACTAGGAATCGTTTAAGTTGTAGTATATAAGTGTAAAACAAGTAATTATAAATATTAATGTAAAAATTGTAATTATACGAGTAATAGTATCAATTTGTAAATATTATCATAGTTTTAAGATTTCTAATTGTTAATATTCGCTTTAAGATTCTATAGTTCTTAATTAAATAGAAATATATCGCGTTATTATCAATTTACTTATTTTTTACATTCGTGTGACGGGTATTTAAGCTTCGGTTCCACCAGAAGTTTATGTCCTCTTCTTGTTTTTTGATTTTTTGTATGAAAATACGCATTATTTATGAATATATTCACTATAAATTGGGTAAAAACACTTCTTATGTCATCCAATATTAAATCCAAGGTGCTACTCTCATTCTTAGATATAGCCCCAATACAAGTTTTCCGCCCATTCTTTTTTTTTTTTTGTATGAAATCATTTATTTTTCAATTTAAATTTGGTAAAATCAATTCCAATGTCCACCTAAGTGAACACTATCGATATGGTAAGGATCGGGCTAATATAAAATAAAGCCTCCATACAAAATTTTACCGGTATTTCAGCTTCGGTTTCACCCAAAGTATACGTTTTCCTTGTTACTTATTTTTTTTTTTTTTTTTACCTATTTATTTTATTTTACAACAAATAATGCGTAGTTTTAAAGATTTAGGGAAACAGATTGAGATAGGGACGAGAAAGCAACTTTGTTGTATATTATGTAGTGATATATGTATATAGAAAAAAATACAAAAAATAGAAGAAACTCCAGGTAAAAAGAGGAAGACCGCTATGGAGCCTGGCGGACCGAACAAACGATCAACATTGGCCGTATGTTGTGTGTGCGGATACATATGCAGATGATAAAGCATTAATCCTATTGATCTCTCTTAAAAATTAAAAAGCTTTAATGTAAACGGAGTATTTGAAATGAGCAAAATTGGTTATGGTAGATGCAAAATCGCTGCTGATGCAATCAATTAACCAAATCAATCGACCAATTGACCAAAAATAAAAATCTTTATTTCAGTGGATGCCATCTAAGAATTTTAAGCCTCTTTGTGATACATTAAGTAAGGAAATCATTTCACCAGTGGAAATTACTAACGTAATAAGAGTTATGAGGAAAATTCGAAATGAGAACCATTCCCCACCGATGAGTAAAACTCATTTTTAGTGGTATTAAAATACCACAGGAGGTCATCATTGGATGTTGCAAAGTAGAAGTGGTGTCATACATTCTTTTTAACCAATGTTACAACGCAATAAAAGATTTGTTTGAAGTGTGGAAAAGAGCATGATTAGGAAACAGTTTGTGCTATGCAAAAATGCGTAAGCTGCAAGCAAAATCACGCTGCTAACTCATTGCAATGTCCAGCAAGGAAAAAATCTTCGCAATCAATAAAATCATGGTTCTAGAAGACCTGTCTAGGGAGTGAGATTAAAAAGGACTTATCGAAATCTGTTTAACAAATACCAGCTTTTGAGCGAAGAATACAACAATGATTTCCCCAAGCCAAAATAGATTAAAAGGGGAAAACAATCGATAACACTGAAGGAGGTCCACAGTATCTGTTCATATGAAAAGACAATTAAAGGCAACATGAACAGAGAGAGAACAAGGAAATGGATAGGCCTTGATGGATGGTATACGAGTATAGAGGTTTTAATGGAGAACACATACACCCCAAAGTACTCGAGTAAAAAATTACTGATATTATTGAGCCGAGTCTTAAATTCGCATGCAGAGCAGTTTCCAATTTCTTAAATGATTGGAACAACGATAGTTTGGGAGCATCAGCAAGAAATAATCTGCAACAAGTTTGTAATAAATTCAAATGGTACTGCTAAATAAAATAGATCAATTAAATCCAAATGAATATAGTACAATACAACATACAAAGTTGGAGACATCAAAACGACAAAAAATTACTTAAAATATTTTTTTAGTTATTAATAATATAGATTTTGCGCTGTTGTCTGAAATTTGGATAACAACAAACTTTGTCTACAATGATGATGATCTACGGGGGCTACGGAAAGGCATCATACAGAAAATTGAAGTTTATTTCAGCCAAAAACCTGAAAAAAAATATAGTTTAATCAGTATTTATTGCCCACCCATGATGAACAGAAATGATTTCAATGTTGCTATTCCAAATATTTTTTACTACTGCATCGTTAAATAATACATCGATCATAGGCGGCGATTTCAATGCTAAGTCTTCACTAGGGGGTCGCAACATAACCAATCCCAAAGGTAAAACTATTTAATTCCGTACGCTTGACGAAAATTTTATCTGCTTAAACAACGGAGATTTTACCTACGATCACCCATCACACAATAAATCATTAATAAATATTACATTCACAAAAAGCACCACTGAAATATTTACATGGAAAATATGTAACACCAGGATATCAAACCAAACCAATACGGATTCATGTGTCAGGGATTGCTACCAAAACGGGTACACTAAAAATGTACTAAAGGAGATATCACAATTGAAAGTGAACAATTTTTTTTTTTTATATCGAATAAATTTATTTGCAATCTATCTCTTTAAAAGACAATCAGCTAGTTATTTGAGTAAAGAACAGTTGACAATGCGTTGGCGAAGCCATTATGGATAAGGAATAAAGGGATGGGGATGGGGAAAATTAAATAAACAAAAAGTAAAAATAAACATGAGTTATTGTCTTCCATGAGGGAGATCGAGCGGGTGAAGCATTTTGAGCCATCTTATGCTCGACCTCAGACCTACTCATACACAATAATTCTCAAAATATTATTGAATGAAACACTATCACTTTTAAGAACAACAAATATAAACCCAAAGCTTAGTGGGACCAGGACGGTACCAGACTCTTCCGACTGCGTAATGCTACGAGGCTAAAATACAACAAATCAAAATAACATACATCGAGGATGCATGGGCAAGTTATAGCGGCAGATTCGGACCTGAGAACAAACATAGCTTTACTTACTTAATTCTTACAATATCTGACTCAATAGCATAAAATTGTGAAAAATGAAGAGTGAACAAAACTCATGGTATTCTAGACAAAGCGCTGAGTTACTTAAGTTTGTCGGGAAATTCAGCTTACGCCTTATGTTCAAATTCCTATAATAGACGATTATTGGTTTGAGATATGTGGACCCTTTGATTACAATGACTTTAAGTCTTTTAATGACTTCAAAAACTTGAGTTCGGCAAGTGAAATGTATAGATTGTCTTACAATATGCTCTTAAAACTTCCAGAATCTGGAAAACTTTCACTTTTTATAGGCAATAAAATCTGGACTAGCGTAACTATCTCGGATGTAGAAAACTACGGGCTTATATGTCTTTTTCTTAATGTTTTGCCGAAAGTCATCGAAGTTCTGGTCAAATTACAAATGCCTTTAGAAATAACCTAATCAACAAGGTGTACATTCTTAAGGCAAATGGGCACAATGTAATGGCAGCATGTCTTGACATCAAAAAAGCTTTTGACTCAGTATGTGTTGAAATTCTAACAAAAAAAGCTTATGGATATGGAATTTGATTATGCAAATGAAGCGTGGATACTTTCATTTTTAAAAAACTGAAGGTTGGTGTTAAATACGCAGGTATTAAAAATAGACCAAGGACTTTGTCAATGCATCATATGTGTACAAAGCCCAATGTTGTTCAACGTTTACACAACAGAATTACACGAAGTAAATGATGAAAACTGCTATTTGGGTATGCAGATGATTTCTTCATGATTTGTTTCCTACAGGAATGTAAGCAAGACAAAGAAAACTCTGAAACTAGGATTAACCAGTTTAATAACGAATGCAATCAAATAAATCTTATGATTGAGTCCAGCAAAATCGTGCATCATCCATTTCAGTAGAAAACAAGACGACATAAACATTCTTATTGATGGTACTAAACTGCGTCAGGTAGATAATATGCGATACCTGGGTCGGATCATTTAAGCAATAACTCATGCATCAGTCACGTTGAGCAAGCACTATCATCCTGTAACAAAACGAGCGTTTTTAAACATCATTAGCGGATGTAGTTTTGGTATCCACCCGTCTAAAGCAATTCAACTATTCTAAAGCTTTGCTCGATCAAAGTTGGAGTATGTATGCTCTTCTTTCAGAGTAACAAGACAGCTAATAACGAAATCCAAACTTTGTATAACTGTCACCTCAGAAAAAGCGTTGAGTTCTAAGGTCCACACCTTTAAATTATATCTACCACCTTTCCGGAGAATTACCCCGGATAAAAGATTAGCATTCGACACAGCTAAAGAATTGGTCAAAGTTTTTGCATATTGCCTTCCAGCTGCGGACACTCTCATCAGTGCCGATATTGATATTCAAACTAGCTACAGCAGGAGTTTCAAAAGATTGGAGTGTTAAGAAATATTGAGAAGCTACCTGCTGAGGTAATCAATCGAAATAATATAATTATTGACTCAAAATTTTTTGGGGGGTGGTTAAAAATAGGCAAAATGACTCCAATGTGCTTATCAACTAACTGTATACAGAAAAAAAAATTTAAACAAAGAAAAAGTTCGAAATGATATTCACTGATGGTTCAGTCAAGGAAATATCTACAGGCACTGCATTATATCATCCTAGCATGAACTATACAATAAGCGTATACACTGACAAAGTAACATCATCTCTTACAGCAGAACTTATTGGGTTTGAGTTAACAATTGACTACTCAATATCGAAAAAATTTCAAAAATAGCCATACTATCAGGTAGCATTGTCGGATAAATATGACAACAACAATCGCTCACAACATCGTCATGAAGATTCGTGACTCGGATATAAGCATAGTATGGTTTCACTATGTCCCAGGATATTGTGGAATCAGTGAAAACGAAGTGGTTCATACAGCTGCTAAATCGGCTAGCGGTATCAATAACTATAAGTTTATAAAATAGACTCTAAAAGATAGCATATATAAAAGTATTATGTACAACAAGATTTCAAATGAATGGGAAAGAGAATATTCGGATTTTACACTTACCAAGAGTTCAACGTTCTGCCAATTGTATTCACATATCAACAAACAAGACTTGATCTGAAACCAACTGATATTAAATTATTAATATTAATTAATTATTATTTGATAAAAACATTGTTTAAAATTCGGGTAATTGATAACGACATAAGCGAAAAATGTAACTATGGAAGATGCAGAACACATAGTATTCCAGTGTACGAACTACACTCAAATCAGAAGAGAATTCCCAACACTGCTGAAATACAACAATTTACAACAATACTTCAAAAAGGAATACTCAACAAATTATAAAGAACTAGTTAACTTTATAACAGTAATCAAGACCAAGCAATTACACATTACAGCACATATTGTATTTTACTACTTAAATTTCTGTATGGCATTATTACTCTTTATATGGAGTTCTGCCAAGCCAAAAAAAAATAAATGTTTTATATAGATACTCTTCTTAAAAAGAAAAAAAACAAGAAAGAACGCTGAAGTCGAGTATGCTTGACTGCAAGCTACCCTGTACCCAATCTTTATTTACCTTAAGTCAAGTCGTATCTTACTACCATACCTAATTGCATTAGACTTTCATAAAAATAAATTTTAAAAATTGAGTATATTTGTAGGGGGCCATACCTAAAATTTGATTGGTCCTACCCATCTCGGGATATTTTATTGGGACTGTCATAGACATAATTTATACTTAATTTGAACTTCCTAGAATAAAAAACTATTACGTTTTTATGCAAAAACCCAAAATTTTGGGACTAATTTGTATGGGAACTATACCTAAAATTTTGTTGGTCGTACCCATATTGGGATATATTATTGGGACTATCATAGACATAATTTGTACAAAATTTGAACTTCCTAGAATAAAAAACAATGACGTTTTTATGCAAAAACCCAAAATTTTGGGGTACATTTGTATGGGGTACCCCTTTAAAATGGGTCTAGAGAAAAACCGTTTGTAAGTGAACACTTGACGGCTCAAATATGGTGGACCTATCTCTTATAGCCTCGGAGATAATATTATATCATTCATACGGACGGTCGGACAGACATAGCTAGTTCGACTCCACTTCCAATGCTGATCAAGAATTATATATACTTAATAGGGTCTATCTCCTTATGTCTGTTACATACATTCGCACAAACTTAATATACGCGTTTACGCTTTGAATACAGGGTATAAAATATTAATTAATTGAAATAATATAAATATAATCATTTGAAGACCATATGAAAAAGGAAAAATGTTAACTTCGGTAGAACCGAAGTCTTGAAAACTATCAGTCGAAATTTTCTTAACAAAAACTCTAAAATTGTAGTAACTATATGATGTAGTGACCTAATCTTTGCTCAATATGCAAAAACAGTTACCTGATCTTTATCAAATCAATATTGAACTCACCTTAACAAAAGTTTACACCATATTTGAAGTAATTAACTAATAATAAATACTTTTTTTATACCCTGTACCCAAAAGGTAAAAAGGGTATATTAAGTTTGTGCGAATGTATGTAATACCCTTTAAAGTATATATATTCTTGATCAGCATTAGAAGTGGAGTCGAACTAGCTATGTCTGTCTGTCCGTCTGTCCGTCCGTCCTGCTGTCTGTCTCTAGACCCATTTTTAGGGGTACAAACCATACAAATGTACCCCAAAATTTTGGGTTTTTGCATTGTTTTTCATTCTAGGAAGTTTTAGAATAAATTATTTCTATGATAGTCCCAATAAAATATCCCAGCATAGGTAGGATTAACAAAATTTTAGGTATAGGTAGGATTAACAAAATTTTAGGTATAGCCCTCATACAAATGTACCCCAAAATTTTGGATTTTTCCATAAAATCATCATTGTTTTTATACCCGCCACTCATAGTGTCAGAAAGTTTGTAACGCATTAAAGGAGACGTCGTAGACCTATAAAGTATATATATTCTTGATCAGCACGACGAGACGAGTCGATCTAGCCATGGCCGTCTGTCTGTCCGTCCGTCTGTATTTATGTAATTCATTCGCTTAGTTTTAAAGATATTGACCTGAAACTTGAAACTTAAGCTTTTCTCTGTCCAAAGCAGTCCAAGTATTAAAGTAAAAGCGCAATGCCCATTTTAAGGTATAGCCCCCACACAAACTTACCGATTTTTTTCTTAATTTTTTGTATGAAAATTGCTATTATTTATGAATGTAGTCACTCCAAGTTGAGTAAAAATCCTTCTTATGTCATCCAATGTCACATCCAAGCTGCCGCGCACATTTTTTAGCTATAGTTCCCATACAAACTTACTGCCCATTTTCGAATCTATAAATATATAAGAAAGTCGTGTTAGTTACACCACTTATAACTCAAGAACGGAAGAACAGATTTGGCTGAAAATTGGTAGGGAGGTAGCTTAGAGCCAGGAGACGGACATAGGATACTTTTTATCCCGGGATTTTGGAAAATTTTGTCCCGGGGCCTAATGGGGGCCTTGAAACCGGAAAAGCCATATCTTTGAAGTGAATAGACGTAGAGCCTTGAAACAGGGCTCATTTGAAAGATGGTTAAAAAACATTTTTGGTGTTCAAGGTGTTTAAGAGATTTCCGGAATTTGGACCTGGGACCCAATATAAATTTTTTTGACCAATTTTTTTTTTATTACAGGTGGCCGGGGCTTAATGGGAGCTTTGAAAAAGTAAAATCTTTGGATTGAATAGACGTAGAGACTTAAAACTTGCCGCATTTGAATGATGGTTAGTCGTGTTTAGGGAATTCTAAAATTTGAACCCAAATTTTTTGAACAATTTATATTTAGCCAACAAATAGAAACAAAAAAAAACGCGAGCAGCTTTTGGTAAGCCTTGGGTAGATTCTAGATTTTGTATAAAAATAGGTATTATTTATGAGAAAATTGACTCAAATTTAGGTAAAAACAGTTCTAATGACATCCAATATCAAAACCAAGTTGACACGGCCATTTTTAGCTATAGTCCCCATACAAACTTGTCGATTTTTTTCGAACAAATGTATGAAAAAGTAACTATTTTCAAATATATATTTATAAATATTTATAAGCCACTGATGATCACACATAAACTATTCAAAGAATCGTGTGACGGGTATTTAAGCTTCCGTTCCACCGAAGTTAACATTTTTCCTTGTTTAGTTCAAATTTAGTATAAATTATGTATATGATAGTCCCAATAAAGTATCCCAACATGTTTAGGACCTACAAAATTAAAGGAATAGCTCCATAAAAATGTACCCCAAAATTGTACGATTTTGCATAAAAACGTCATTGTTTTTTTTTATTCTTGTAAGTTCAAATTTAATATAAAATATGCCTAGGATAGTCCCAATGAAATAGACCAATATGGGTAGGTCCAACAAAATTTTATGTATAGCACCCATACAAAGATATACCCGATTTTTTTAAGTTTTTGTATGAAAATTCTATTCCATGAGGTATGGTAGTATAATAGAACCTATCTTAAGGTTTATAAAGATTAGGTACAGGGTATCTTGCAGTCGAGCATACTCGACTTCAGAGCTCTTTTCTTGTTATACCCGTTACACATAGTGTGAACGGGTATATTCAGTTTGTCTAAAAGTTTGTAACGCATTAAAGGAGGCATCGGAGACCCCATAAAGTATATATATTCTTGATCAGCTCGATGAGACGAATCGATCTAGCCATGTCCGTCTGTCTGTCCGTCTGTCCGTCTGTTTGTTGCTATGCGATTTATTTGATGAAGATATAAAGATATTGGGCTGAAATTTTAAACTTTCTGGGAACGACTAGGTTAAGTTCGAAAATGAAGAGTGCCACGCCCATTTTTAGGTATAGCCCCCATATAAACTTATCGATTTTTTTTTGGATTTTTTTTTTAATAGTAATTATTTATGAATGTACTCGCCAATTGGGTAAAAACATTTTTTTGGTCATCCAGGGTCAAACCAAGACGACACGCCCATGTAACGGGTGTGCCAGCTTTTGTTCCACCGAATTTAACGTTTTTCCTTGTTTTATATTAATACTAAAAAAATGTTTTTGGTTCGTATGAGGGCTTTATTCTTAGGCAACCCGATCCCCTACCAAATCTCTTCTGCCGATAATAAACCACTTTCATTCAAAAACTCGAAAATGGGCGTAGGCCTGTATAGGGTCTATACCTAAAAATTGAGTGGCTCCTCATCTCTTACATACAAACTACTTGAATAAAAATTCTGGTAAAACTACTTTCGGTGGAATCGAAGATGAAATACCCGTTACACAACACTTTTAATACTTTAAATCTTCACCAAGTGTTTGGATTAAAGTTCACGATGAATTGGATCACGATTTATATGGAGGCTATATGTTATATTAGGCCCGACCCTCATACCGAACCGAGTCTTCACTAAGGCAGACATTGGAATTCATTTTGTCAATTTTTAATTGGATTCATTCAGAAAAAATAAATGTTTTCATACAAAAAACTCGAAAATGGGCAGTAAGTTGGTATGGGGCTATACCTAAAAATTGGTGCGTCACCTTGGATTTGATATTGGATGACATAATAAATGTTTTTACTTAACTTAGAGTGCATATATTCAGAAATAGTACGTATTTTCGTACAAAAATCGAAAATGGGCGGTATGGTTGTGTGGGGCTATACCTTAAAATAAACGTGTTACCTTTTTTTGACATTGGATGACAAAAGAAGTTTTTTTACATAATTTGGAGGAAATATATTCATAAATAATTATTATTTACATGCAAAAAGGCGAAAAGGGCGGTAAATTTGTATTGGCACCTTGATTCTGACTTACAAACTGCCTAATACCAAAAAAAGCTGAGTAAAACGCATCGCAAAAGACGTACGGACGGACAGACAGTCAGAAAGACAGACAGACGGACATGGCTCGACCGATTCGTCTCATCGAGCTAATCAAGAATGTAGGTTCTCCGATGCCTCCTTTAATGCGTTACAAGCTTTCTCACAAACTGAATACACCCGTTTACACTATGTGTAACGGGTTTAAAAACAGAAATAACAATTTTTAATAGCAAAAACTCAAAAAGGGCTATAGATTTGTATGGGGCGTAGCATCCAAACTACATCGGAGCGAAAAAGTTTAAGGCTTTCAGACAAATATCTTTAAAACTGAGGAATAAATCAACAGACAGACGTATAGATTGACAGACGGACGTAGCTAGATCTTCTCGCCCTGCTTATCAAGAATATATGTGTATATACCTTACAATATTTCTCCTTTGATGCGTTACAAATTTTCTAACAAGATGATAATACACACCACACTATATGTTAAATTAAAATTTCGTATGGTAAAATTATAATTATTAAGCTTTTACTATTATTTTAATACACCCTTGTGCTATAGTTCAATTGAGTACCCAATCAACATTTTTAGCTATAGTTCCCATACAAACTTACTGCCCATTTTCGAATCTATAAATATATAAGAAAGTCGTGTTAGTTACACCACTTATAACTCAAGAACGGAAGAACAGATTTGGCTGAAAATTGGTAGGGAGGTAGCTTAGAGCCAGGAGACGGACATAGGATACTTTTTATCCCGGGATTTTGGAAAATTTTGTCCCGGGGCCTAATGGGGGCCTTGAAACCGGAAAAGCCATATCTTTGAAGTGAATAGACGTAGAGCCTTGAAACAGGGCTCATTTGAAAGATGGTTAAAAAACATTTTTGGTGTTCAAGGTGTTTAAGAGATTTCCGGAATTTGGACCTGGGACCCAATATAAATTTTTTTGACCAATTTTTTTTTTTTATTACAGGTGGCCGGGGCTTAATGGGAGCTTTGAAAAAGTAAAATCTTTGGATTGAATAGACGTAGAGACTTAAAACTTGCCGCATTTGAATGATGGTTAGTCGTGTTTAGGGAATTCTAAAATTTGAACCCAAATTTTTTGAACAATTTATATTTAGCCAACAAATAGAAACAAAAAAAAAACGCGAGCAAAGCCTTGGGTAGATTCTAGTTTTTGTATAAAAAAAAAGGTATTATTTATGAGAAAATTGACTCAAATTTAGGTAAAAACAGTTCTAATGACATCCAATATCAAAACCAAGTTGACACGGCCATTTTTAGCTATAGTCCCCATACAAACTTGTCGATTTTTTCGAACAAATGTATGAAAAAGTAACTATTTTCAAATATATATTTATAAATATTTATAAGCCACTGATGATCACACATAAACTATTCAAAGAATCGTGTGACGGGTATTTAAGCTTCCGTTCCACCGAAGTTAACATTTTTCCTTGTTTAGTTCAAATTTAGTATAAATTATGTATATGATAGTCCCAATAAAGTATCCCAACATGTTTAGGACCTACAAAATTAAAGGAATAGCTCCATAAAAATGTACCCCAAAATTGTACGATTTTGTTTTTTTTATTCTTGTAAGTTCAAATTTAATATAAAATATGCCTAGGATAGTCCCAATGAAATAGACCAATATGGGTAGGTCCAACAAAATTTTATGTATAGCACCCATACAAAGATATACCCGATTTTTTTAAGTTTTTGTATGAAAATTCTATTCCATGAGGTATGGTAGTATAATAGAACCTATCTTAAGGTTTATAAAGATTAGGTACAGGGTATCTTGCAGTCGAGCATACTCGACTTCAGAGCTCTTCTTGTTATACCCGTTACACATAGTGTGAACGGGTATATTCAGTTTGTCTAAAAGTTTGTAACGCATTAAAGGAGGCATCGGAGACCCCATAAAGTATATATATTCTTGATCAGCTCGATGAGACGAATCGATCTAGCCATGTCCGTCTGTCTGTCCGTCTGTCCGTCTGTTTGTTGCTATGCGATTTATTTGATGAAGATATAAAGATATTGGGCTGAAATTTTAAACTTTCTCGGCAACGACTAGGTTAAGTTCGAAAATGAGAGTGCCACGCCCATTTTTAGGTATAGCCCCATATAAACTTATCGATTTTTTGGATTTTTTTTTAATAGTAATTATTTATGAATGTACTCGCTCCCAATTGGGTAAAAACATTTTTTTGGTCATCCAGGGTCAAAACCAAGACGACACGCCCATGTAACGGGTATTTCAGCTTCGGTTCCACCGAATTTAACGTTTTTCCTTGTTTTATATTAATACTAAAAAAAATGTTTTTGGTTTGTATGAGGGCTTTATTCTTAAGTAACCCGATCCTTACCAAATCTCTTCTGCCGATAATAACCACTTTCATTCAAAAACTCGAAAATGGGCGTAGGTTTGTATAGGGTCTTAAATACCTAAAAATTTAGTGGCTCCTTATCTCTTACATACAAACTACTTGAATAAAAATTCTGGTAAAACTACTTTCGGTGGAATCGAAGATGAAATACCCGTTACACAACACTTTTAATACTTTAAATCTTCACCAAGTGTTTAGATTAAAGTTCACGATGAATTTGATCAAATTTATATGGAGGCTATATGTTATATTAGCCCGATCCTTACCATACCGAAAGTCTTCACTAAGGCAGACATTGGAATTCATTTTGTCAAATTTTAATTGGATTCATTCAGAAAAAATAAATGTTTTCATACAAAAACTCGAAAATGGGCAGTAAGTTGGTATGGGGCTATACCTAAAAATTGGTGCGTCACCTTGGATTTGATATTGGATGACATAATAAATGTTTTTACTTAACTTAGAGTGCATATATTCAGAAATAGTACGTATTTTCTTACAAAAAATCGAAAATGGGCGGTATGGTTGTGTGGGGCTATACCTTAAAATAAACGTGTTACCTTTTTTTTGACATTGGATGACAAAAGAAGTGTTTTTACATAATTTGGAGGAAATATATTCATAAATAATTATTATTTACATGCAAAAAGGCGAAAAGGGCGGTAAATTTGTATTGGCACCTTGATTCTGACTTACAAACTGCCTAATACCAAAAAAGCTGAGTAAAACGCATCGCAAAAGACGTACGGACGGACAGACAGTCAGAAAGACAGACAGACGGACATGGCTCGACCGATTCGTCTCATCGAGCTAATCAAGAATGTAGGTTCTCCGATGCCTCCTTTAATGCGTTACAAGCTTTCTCACAAACTGAATACACCCGTTTACACTATGTGTAACGGGTTTAAAAACAGAAATAACAATTTTTAATAGCAAAAACTCAAAAAAGGGCTATAGATTTGTATGGGGCGTAGCATCCAAACTACATCGGAGCGAAAAAAAGTTTAAGGCTTTCAGACAAATATCTTTAAAACTGAGGAATGAATCAACAGACAGACGTATAGATTGACAGACGGACGTAGCTAGATCTTCTCGCCCTGCTTATCAAGAATATATGTGTATATACCTTACAATATTTCTCCTTTGATGCGTTACAAATTTTCTAACAAGATGATAATACACACCACACTATATGTTAAATTAAAATTTCGTATGGTAAAATTATAATTATTAAGCTTTTACTATTATTTTAATACACCCTTGTGCTATAGTTCAATTGAGTACCCAATCAACTGAATGGTATACCTGACTCGATTTTAGTCGAAGTTGACAAAATCGAGTCGGCCTGTACCGAAGACAAACGGGTCAAGTAACTTAAGTTTCTCGAATCGTTTTTATTTCGATTATCCACTTAATCGTTTTCGGATAATTTTGTAGGGCTCTGAATTAAATTTAAAAATCCTTTTAAGTTCGTATCCCTTTTTCCCAATGACATCGCGATGCCGAAGAGAACTGTTACGTATTTTGATTTTTATGCCCGCCACACATAGTGTGAAGGGTGTTATCAGTTTGTCGGAAAGTTTGTAACTCATTTAAGGAGGCATCGGAGACCCCATAAAGTATATATATTATTGATCAGCTCGACGAGACGAATCGATCTAGCCATGTCCGTCTGTCTGTCTGTCCGTCCATCCGTCTGTCCGTCTGACTGTTGCAATGTGCGTTTTTCTCGGAAAGTTTTAAAGATATTGACCTGAAACTTTAAACTTAAGCTTTTTGTGTTCCTAGGCAGTTTGTATGGCAAATCCAATATCCATCCATCCAATATCAGAAGAAAGGTGCCACGCCCATTTATAAATATAGCCCCCATGCAAACTTACCATTTTTTTTCGATTCTTTGTATGAAAATTTTTATTATTTGTAAAATGTATTTACTACAAATATGGGTAAAAGCACTTCTAATGACATCCAATTTCAAAAGAAAGGTGCCACGCCCATTTTTTTGATATGGCCCTAATACAAACCAAGCGCACATTTTTCAGATTTTGTATGAAAATAGTTCTTATTTATGGATATATTCACTCCAATCTGTGTAAAATCACTTTTACTGTTATCCTATGAATATGCTTCCGATATGACAAGGATCGAGCCACAATAACATATAGACCCATACAAACCTTCTATTTTTTTATTTTTTTAAGAAAAATGAATAAAGTTTCGTGTGGTGGGTATTTGAGCTTCGGTAGTTCCGAAGTTATCGTTCTTGCTTGTTTTTTGACTCAAATAAACTAAGTCTTATTATTTCATTGTTGTATTCGATCCTTCTCATAGTTTTTCATGACTTCCTAACACATTACCTGTAAAAATTAAAAAACGAGAAAAAACGATAACTTTGGTGGTACCGAAGCTAAGGAACGCGTCACACGAAATGGTTTTTAAATTAAACTTCGAAAAAGGATGGGTGGGGATCAATAGTCTGAAACAACTCATGTTTATACACAGTATCAGAATTTTTAATACAGATTTAACACAAATTTTCTTGAAAATATCAGAAAGTAAAAAGTAAGTTTGTGTAGGGCTATTTGTTGTAGTAGCTCGATCCATGTCATGTCGGTGGTCTGTACGAGGTGTGTTCAAAAAGTATCGCGAATTTTGAATTTTCGTGGGTTACGTATATTCGAATTTCGATTTTTTTATGGCGTTATGTTGGTACTAATGTCTCTCACTTATGCCGACAAGCTCGGCCATTTTGAATGTTCACTTAATTGTTGACAGCTGCTTTGCTTGCACGTGTTTTGGATCGTCTTCGATTTTTACCTATTCAAAAAAATTGATCAAAAAACCTGTATCAAATTTTGTGCGAAAAACGAAATTAAGTGCGCGGATGCATTCCGAATGTTGACTGTATCATACGGAGAAGCTACCTTGGACCGAAGCAACGTTTATCGGTGGAACAAAATGTTCTAAGAAGGCCGAGAAGATGTGAACGACGATGAGCGTGCCGGACGCCCGAGCACTTCAACAACAGACGAAAAAATTAATGAAGTGAAGAAAATGATATTGGCCAATCGTCGAATCACCGTTAGAGAAGTTGCTGAAGACCTAAACATATCGATTGGCTCGTGCCATTCGATTTTTATCAATGATTTGGGCATGAGACGGGTCGCCGCGAAATTCGTACCAAAATTGCTCAATTGCGACCAAAAACAGCATCGCATGAACATTTCTAATGAGATGTTGGACTTTGACCGCGACGACCCAAATTTGCTCCAGAGGGTCATAACTGGTGACGAATCGTGGGTTTATGGTTATGACGTGGAAACCAAAGCTCAATCATCTCAATGGAAGCTGCCGCACGAACCAAAACCGAAAAAGCGCGCCAAGTTCGGTGGAATGTGAAAGTTTTGCTGACAGTTTTCTTCACTTGCAGGGGGTGGTGCATCATGAGTTTTGCCACAGGGTAGAACGGTTAATAAGGAATATTACCTGCAAGTTATGCGCAATTTGCGCGAAGCAATCCGCCAGAAACGCCCAAATTTGTGGAAGAACAAAAATTACGCGACTTTTTGGTCAAAAACAACATACTAATGATGCTGCAGCCACCGTATTCCCTAGATCTGGCCCCCTGTCACTTTTTCTTGTTCCCTAAACTGAAGAGGCCCATAAAAGGACGACGTTACGCTACGCTTGACGAGATAAAGACGGCATCGAAGGAGGAGCTGAACAAGATAAAAAATGATTTTTTGAAGTGCTTCGAAGATTGGAAAAACTGTTGGCACAAGTGTATAATATCTCATGGGGATTACTTTGAAGGGGACAAAATAGATATTCATGAATAAATAAATAATTTTTGAAAAACACAAAGTTCGAGATACTTTTAGAACACACACCTTGTACATAGGATGATATTATAAGTGATTTCACCCAATTTGAAGTAAATATATTCTTAAATAATCGCTTTTTATACCCGCCACAAATTGTGTGAATGGTATATTCAGTTTTTCTGAAAGTTTGTAACGCATTAAAGGAGTCATCGGAGAGCCTATAAAATATATGTATTCTTCATCAGCTTGACGAGACGAATCGATATTGACAAAGATATTGGGCTTAAATTTTAAACTTAAGCTTTTATCGGCAACGACTAGGCTAAGTTCGAAAATGAGAGTGCCGCCCATTTTTAGGTATAGCCCCCATACAAACTTATCGAATTTTTTCGATTTTGTGTTTAAAAATAGTAATTATTTATGAATGTACTCACTCCCAATTGGTTAAAAACATTTCTTTTGTCATCCAGGGTCAAAACCAAGACGCCACGCCCATTTTTATGTATAGCCCCCATACAAATTTACCGCCCATTTTCGAATTTTTGTATGAAAACATTTATTTTTTCTGAATGAATTAAATAAAAATTTTTTAAATCAATCCTAATGTCGACTCCATGTCGTAAAGATCGGGCTATTATTACAAAAAGCCTCCATACAAATTTGATCAAATTCATCGTGCAATTTAATCTAAGCGCCTAGTGAACATATAAACTATTAAAAGTTTTGTGTAACGGTATTTAAGCTTCGGTTCCACCGAAGTTAACGTTTTTCTTTGTTTTCTCCTATTTTTTGTATGAAAATACCTATTATTTATGAATGTATTCAATTCAAATTGGGTAAAAACACTTCTAATGTCATCCAATGTCAAAACTAAGGTGCCACGCCTATTTTTTGGGCAAAGGCCCCTTATGAACTTTTCTGATATTTTTATGTTATATTAGTTATGAATGCATTGCGATGTCTAATTAAGAGCCCTACAATATTATCCGAAAACGATTATGTGGATAATCGAAATAAAAACGATTCGAGAAACTTAAGTTACTTGACCCGTTTGTCTTCGGTACAGGCCGACTCGATTTTGTCAACTTCGACTAAAATCGAGTCAGGTATACCATTCAGTTGATTGGGTACTCAATTAAACTATAGCACAAGGATGTATTAAAATTATAGTAAAAGCTTAATAATAATAATTTTACCATCCGAAATTTTAAGTTAACATATAGTGTGTTGTGTATTATCATTTTGTCAGAAAATTTGTAACGCACCAAAGGAGGAATGTTAGTCCCTATAAGACGGACATGGCAAGATCAATTCGTCTTGTCGAGCTGATCAAAAAAAATATACTTTATGGGGTCTACAACCTCTCCTTCAATGCGTTACAAACTTTCAGACAAACTGAATATACCGTATGTGTGGCGGGTATAAAAATGCTAACTGAAATGATGTCACTATAATTCTAGAAGGTATAGAAAGTTACACCCTTCGAGATAAATGTAGTTTAGTATTTATGCGACGAACAAAAATTTCTATCTTTTCTCGATTTTGTGTTGTAACAGCGTGAAATTATTTTTTGCAATCAAGTCCGTATTAAAGTACTTAAAATAAGAATCCTTTCGTATCAAGCGTAATCAACTTTTTAAGCACAAATTCAAACTTAAATCAATAAAGTTTGACTTAATGTAATTTCCTATTTTTGTTTCTGTGTATGTATGCAATTATATACACATGTAAAACTTACAAGAAAAAAATAATTCATGATTCCTACATAAAATTTAAACAAAAGCAAATAATTCCCAATTATTTATCTTTAACTTTAACATATCTATATGACTACTATACAATATAGTACACTTATAAACAAAGTAACATATATAGTAAAACTCCTATTTTCACCTGTTTTAATCCATCTAAAATTATCGAACAGTAACATAGTTGCTTTCCAAATATATCATAACGATTGAATCAGGTAATAAATGTTATTAACGTTAGTAAAAAGAAGACCGTCAATAGCTTCGTCGACCTTCTTTTTTGTTGGGATCAAACAAATTTGTTACTGCCTTTAAAAATATTCGCTTTCTAGATGCCGACAACCCAGCGGGAATCTTTTTCTTATACTTATATTGCAGCAAAGAAAGGTGTTAGAACAAATGTGAGCAAGCATAACATGTGTTAACATTCACCACCATAAATATATAATAAACCAGCACGAATCAAAGAGTGTCAGTCAGTCTTACCCTAATAATGAAGGCTGCTAGTGTGTTCGGTTACCTGACGTAAGAATATGCTTGCCCAGCGGATTAATTTTCTGGCAGATGTTTAATGAGTTTCCAGACGTCAAGTTCTTAAATTATATAAATCAACAATGTCAAGTGGTTTACACATAATTAGTTGATATTATCACTTAAAAACTGTTTATATTTTGTATTAATTTGTTACGAGAATGATTTTTATGAAAGCTTTTGCAACGCTTTTAACATTATACATATATTAATATTTTAAGTGTAATTACTCTCGTAAAAACAATAATGTTAGAGATTCATATACATATATATATATATATATATATATATATTTATATATATATATATATATATATATATATATATATATATATATATATATATATATATATATATATATATTTACAGCCATAGTCAAATGTTATTACACAAGCAAATTTTTTACACATTCAACTTCCTTCCTTCTTCCTACTGTTGCTATTGATGTCAGACTATAATATGTGATGTTGTTGTAATCCTTGATCTATCCTGAATCGATCGAAGTATAATTGGAAAAGATAACGGTATATCGAACCGAGATTCAAGCAAATGAAGTAATGAGTAGCGACCGTCAAAAGTTATTACACACATTTTTTTGCGTCAAAAGTAATTACACAAAACTAAAACTTGAATATCTTGGTCTCTATTGAGATAGCTATGAAATCTTATAGTGTAGGTTGTAGGTCTCGTCGAGTAGAAGAAAGCGGTATGCTTAGAATTTTCGGGGGACCCTTAAAATCAGGATCTAGGGTCAAAAAACAAATGTTCCCTATTTTTTCACTTTAAGAGCAATATCTCTGTAAATTACAAACCGATTTTAATTTTTTAACATGTTTTAGAAAGAAAAAACTTTGCCCTTTTGAGGGCAATGACATTTTTATGACATTTTTGATCGTACCTCTGCGTATTTTCAAGACAAACGCAATTTTTCCCATTTTTTTTCAAACCATTTAAGGTTATCGTAGCTACCTTTATGACAAAGGTTTTCTTAAAGTACACAGAACTACGAGTAAAATGATTGTTTTATGATAAAAATCCGTCAATAATTGACCAAGTTATTTAACTTTTTCTATGAACACATTTTTCAAAATTTGGCTTTCTAAAAATTCTAAGCCTTTTTTTAAGAATTTAAAAACAATAAATTTTTTTAAAAAAATTTGTTAGAAAATCTGATTAAGTCTGATTTTACCGTTTTGCAGGAGAGCACTTTTTAAGTTTAAAATAATATGAAATTGTATGCAAAAGTGAGATAAAGCAAAAATTACTTAGTCTATATCTTCTGGAAAAATCGTCAAATCGTCATTTTGGAGATCAGTGCAGTATTTTTATCTCCTTTTCACCACCTTTTTACCACAGATATATTGATGAATCGGCTTGTAGTCGTTTCTTACTTACATATGTATTAATATACGTATTAATGGACGTAATTGAACGATTTTTAAAAAAAAAGTTTTCGCACGAAAAACGTGGGGTTGGGGATGAAAACAAGCGTGAAATTTTTCATATAACGATCCGGCAGTTCTGAGTACCTTAGGGTTAAGCATTTATAGTAGATTAGGCAAATATCTGATATTGTATGTTTTTAAAAAAAATATTTTCACATTTCTAGCCCATGAAACCAACCCATAATTCTACTTTTGAATTGTTTTCTATCAAAACTACATTAACCTACCTGCCCAACAATTTGAAGAAGTCTGAAATCGATTGATACATGACGGATCTATCTACTCATTTTCGTCTATCTGCCTGTTTATTTCTACGCATTTTATTCGGTCAAGATATAAAGATACTTAGCTGATATTGAAATGTTAACTTTCTAGACAACGACTACTATGTATGTATTTCAAAACAAAGGTCATGCACAAAATCAGCTCTCATGAACCAAACAATTTCAAATAAAACAAGGAAATACGATCGTTTCGGTGGAACCGAATCTTAAATACCCGCCACATCTGGGTTAAGATTATTTTTGATCATCAGTGGCTATAGTAAAATTTTTAGAAGGGATGGCTTTGAGTTAATAGTCCGATACAAGTTCAGAGACAAAAAATGAAAATGGGGCTTGACTTTGTATTGGGGCTACATGTTATAGTGGGCTGATCCTTGTAGTTTCAGTAGAATATAATATATATAGGATGACTTTAGAAGTGTGTTTACCCCATTTGAAGTCAATATATTCATAAATAATTACTATTTTCACACAAAAAATACAAAAAGGGCGGAAAATTCGTATGGGGCCTATACCTATTAATGGGCGTGGTACCTTGGTTTCGATATTGGATAACATTAGAAGTGTTTTTACCCAATTTAAAATGAATACATAAATAATAGTTTTCATACAAAAAAATCTATATTTCGAATTTCAGCCCAATATCTTTAAAATTAAGCGAAAGAATCACATAAATACAGACAGATAGACAGACATACAGATAGACAGACGGTCATGGCTAGATCGACTCGTCTCGTCGTGCTGATCAAGAATGTATATACTTTATAGGGTCTGCGATATCCTTTAATGAGATACAAACTTTCGGACAAACTGAATATACCATTCACACTATGTGTTGCGGGTATAAAAAGGATTATTTAAGAATTAATTCACTTCAAATCAGGTGAAAACACTTATAATATCATTTGGTTCAGTTCAATCGTTTTTGAAAGACCAATTAGGTCTCAGGCGCATTTGTTCGAAAAAAACGTCGTGTTAGAGTCTGTGACACTATGATTTCTGACTATCATAGCGCCATCAAACGCATTATGACTGGAGCAAGTCGAAAATCAAGGTCGAAAAATGTTTTTTTTTGTTGACTGAAAACACGTTTGCCTCATTAAGTTCTGACGCTAAGGTCTCAAAACTTGACATAGATGTCAGTTAAAGTCCTATCAACTTAAGGAGAAAAAAATGGTCCGATTGCTAGTGCCCTGAAAATTTAAAACGATTTTTCTTACTACGTTTTAATCACAATAGTATGGTTTGATGGTATGCAAGTCTTTCGAGGCAATAGTACTTAATTTGAACAGTAAAAGTGCTCATTCCACTTTTTGACCGGAACATTTTTTGTAGTAAATTTTCTCAGTTTTTCAATGAGACTAAAATAAAAAAATTGAATTTTCGCAGTTTTTCAATGAGACTTAAATAAAAAAATTTTAAATACCTAAGTCCGTCGAATTCCCAAATAAGTTTTCACTTTGAAAAAAAAAGGGGTGAATACTTATATTTTTAGTTTTTATTGTGACTATCGAATTAACTTTTTCATAAAAAATACTTATAAATTCTCTATTTAATCAAAATCCATTAAGTTTTGTCAAAGTTATACTGATTTGAAGAACACAGCGTTACCTAAAATATCAAATCTTTATACCCCTCTAGTTTTTATAATTTTTTTTTGAAATAAGTTAACATAATGGCGATTTGTTACTATTATATATATATCTTTATGTATATATTTAAATACGAGGCTTACAGACTTGAAAAGTTCTGAACCGTGTACGCCCAAATTTTGACACAACTTGTGTTGAAGTTCGGACTCGGAATTTGTCTACTTTTTATGTCGATAACGTATCTGCATTTGTAAATATATCAGTTTTTTGCGTTTCCCGTGCCCCTACTGCTGCGCAGCTGCAGTCCGCCAGCTCAACACTCGCGAGTGGCCACGAGGCATCGAGTTTTTCCGATCGGATTTTTTGTACAGGATATATTTACTATGCAAACAAAAGAGGAAGCCGTCAATTACCCAAAGGAATTTTTGAATTCACTTGATCTGCCGGGGATGCCACCACACATACTGAAATTAAAGATAGATGTGCCAATTATAATGTTGCGGAACGTCAATCAACGGCACGCGACTCGCAGTCAAGAAATTGATGAAATAGGCAAATATCTGATATTGTATGTTTTTAAAAAATATTTTCACATTTCTAGCCCATGAAACCAACCCATAATTCTACTTTTGAATTGTTTTCTATCAAAACTACATTAACCTACCTGCCCAACAATTTGAAGAAGTCTGAAATCGATTGATACATGACGGATCTATCTACTCATTTTCGTCTATCTGCCTGTTTATTTCTACGCATTTTATTCGGTCAAGATATAAAGATACTTAGCTGATATTGAAATGTTAACTTTCTAGACAACGACTACTATGTATGTATTTCAAAACAAAGGTCATGCACAAAATCAGCTCTCATGAACCAAACAATTTCAAATAAAACAAGGAAATACGATCGTTTCGGTGGAACCGAATCTTAAATACCCGCCACATCTGGGTTAAGATTATTTTTGATCATCAGTGGCTATAGTAAAATTTTTAGAAGGGATGGCTTTGAGTTAATAGTCCGATACAAGTTCAGAGACAAAAATGAAAATGGGGCTTGACTTTGTATTGGGGCTACATGTTATAGTGGGCTGATCCTTGTAGTTTCAGTAGAATATAATATATATAGGATGACTTTAGAAGTGTGTTTACCCCATTTGAAGTCAATATATTCATAAATAATTACTATTTTCACACAAAAAAATACAAAAAGGGCGGAAAATTCGTATGGGGCCTATACCTATTAATGGGCGTGGTACCTTGGTTTCGATATTGGATAACATTAGAAGTGTTTTTACCCAATTTAAAATGAATACATAAATAATAGTTTTCATACAAAAATCTATATTTCGAATTTCAGCCCAATATCTTTAAAATTAAGCGAAAGAATCACATAAATACAGACAGATAGACAGACATACAGATAGACAGACGGTCATGGCTAGATCGACTCGTCTCGTCGTGCTGATCAAGAATGTATATACTTTATAGGGTCTGCGATATCCTTTAATGAGATACAAACTTTCGGACAAACTGAATATACCATTCACACTATGTGTTGCGGGTATAAAAGGGATTATTTAAGAATTAATTCACTTCAAATCAGGTGAAAACACTTATAATATCATTTGGTTCAGTTCAATCGTTTTTGAAAGACCAATTAGGTCTCAGGCGCATTTGTTCGGAAAAAAACGTCGTGTTAGAGTCTGTGACACTATGATTTCTGACTATCATAGCGCCATCAAACGCATTATGACTGGAGCAAGTCGAAAATCAAGGTCGAAAAATGTTTTTTTGTTGACTGAAAACACGTTTGCCTCATTAAGTTCTGACGCTAAGGTCTCAAAAACTTGACATAGATGTCAGTTAAAGTCCTATCAACTTAAGGAGAAAAAATGGTCCGATTGCTAGTGCCCTGAAAATTTAAAACGATTTTTCTTACTACGTTTTAATCACAATAGTATGGTTTGATGGTATGCAAGTCTTTCGAGGCAATAGTACTTAATTTGAACAGTAAAAGTGCTCATTCCACTTTTTGACCGGAACATTTTTGTAGTAAATTTTCTCAGTTTTTCAATGAGACTAAAATAAAAAAAAATTGAATTTTCGCAGTTTTTCAATGAGACTTAAATAAAAAATTTTAAATACCTAAGTCCGTCGAATTCCCAAATAAGTTTTCACTTTGAAAAAAAAGGGGTGAATACTTATATTTTTAGTTTTTATTGTGACTATCGAATTAACTTTTTCATAAAAAATACTTATAAATTCTCTATTTAATCAAAATCCATTAAGTTTTGTCAAAGTTATACTGATTTGAAGAACACAGCGTTACCTAAAATATCAAATCTTTATACCCCTCTAGTTTTTATAATTTTTTTTGAAATAAGTTAACATAATGGCGATTTGTTACTATTATATATATATATTTATGTATATATTTAAATACGAGGCTTACAGACTTGAAAAGTTCTGAACCGTGTACGCCCAAATTTTGACACAACTTGTGTTGAAGTTCGGACTCGGAATTTGTCTACTTTTTATGTCGATAACGTATCTGCATTTGTAAATATATCAGTTTTTTTTGCGTTTCCCCGTGCCCCTACTGCTGCGCAGCTGCGGTCCGACTCAACACTCGCGAGTGGCCACGAGGCATCGAGTTTTTCCGATCGGATTTTTGTACAGGATATATTTACTATGCAAATAAAAGAGGAAGCCGTCAATTACCCAAAGGAATTTTTGAATTCACTTGATCTGCCGGGGATGCCACCACACATACTGAAATTAAAGATAGATGTGCCAATTATAATGTTGCGGAACGTCAATCAACGGCACGCGACTCGCAGTCAAGAAATTGATGAACAATGTAGAAGAAGCAACAATATTGACGAGGCCATTCAAAGGTGAAAATGTCCTCATTCCTCGAATTCCCATTATTCCAACCGATACACCATTTCAATTTAAGAGATTGCAGTTTCCAATTCGATTGGCATTCGCAATAACAATCAATAAAGATCAAGGCTAATCTTTGGAATTATGTAGCTTTGATTTACGTGCGACTTGCTTCTCACACGGACAATTGTATGTTGCGTGTTTCCGTGTAGGTAAACCAGAGAGCCACTACATTTATGCCGAGAACGGAAAAACAAAGAACATTGTATACCCACAGGTGTTACAAAATTAAATGGATATGTAACTTATGCTTTGTGTATTTAATATTTATGTTATGTGTCAGGGTTCCTGTTAGTTTTTAAAAGGGTTTTCCAACTTTAAATTCCGAAAGTAAATTGAAATAAAACACACTTAGAATTCGAATTTCGATGAAACTTTTATTTCAAATTAAAGTTTATGCCATTATGTGTGAAATACAACATCATTCAAATGTCCACCTAGGGCTTCCTCGCACACCTTGATCCGGAACAGGTAATTTTCGATGACTTTTCGGCACATATGGGGCGGTATCTCGGCCATAACTTCACGAATGTTGTCTTTCAAATGTTGAAGAGTTTGCGGAGAGTCGGCACAGACGCGGTCTTTCGCATAATCCCACAAAAAAGTCTAACGGGTTCAAATTGCATGATCTGGACGGCCAATTGGCATCACCAAAACGCGAAATTATGCGTCCCTCAAATTTCGTTCGCAATATGGCCATGTTCGGTCGTGTTGTGTGGCACGTGGCGCCGTCCTGCTGAAACCACATGTCATCCGTATCCATATCTTCAATTTGTGGCCAAAGAAAATCGGTTAACATGCGGCCATAGCGCTCACCATTCACAGTTACCGTCTCGCCGTCGTCATTTTCAAAGAAATACGGCCCGATGACTCCACCAGACCATAATGCGCACCAAACAGTGACTTTTGTCGGATGCAATGGCCTCTCAACAATCACGTGGGGATTTTCTGAGCCCCATATACGGAAATTTTGGGTGTTCACATAGCCACCGAGCTCGAAATGTGCCTCATCGCTGAAGAAAGTTTGATGCGAAAATTCAGCATTTTGCTGCTGTTGTTCGTTCACCCAATCGACGTATGCCCGACGCATTCCATGGTCACCACGGTCTAATTTTTGTACCAGTTGGACTTTATATGGATGTAGGTGCAAGTCCAAATGCAAAATTCGCCACAATGATGTGTTTGACAATCCCAATTGCTGAGCACGCCGTGGAATCGAAACATTCGGATCATCCTCCATACTGGCAGCAACAGCAGCAATATTTTCGGCCGAACGCACATTACGATGATGCACAGGTCTCACAATATCCACTACGGATCCAGTTTGTTCGAATTTACGCACTACATTAGCAATTGTGTGCTGTGTAGGCCGTCCATGATCACCAAAATCCGTTCGTAATGCTCGAAAAACATTTACCGGTTTTTTCATCATTTTAATAGTATAATTTAACAAAATTAACACGTTGTGCGATGCTAAAACGATCCATATTGTAAAATGGCACCCGGCTTCGCATGGGTGCAGGTACCCCCTCCCCCCTTTTTACTCCTCCCCACTCCCTTTTTAGTCTTCTTTTTTCCTCCTTTTCTTTTCTTTTTTTTTTTCTTTTTCACCTCCTTTTCTTTTTCCTTTTTTTCCTTTCCCTCCACCCCTCCTTTTCTCTCCTTTTTTCTCCTCCCTCTCCTTCCCCTCTCCCCCTTTTTTCTCCACCCCTCTCTTTCCCTTTCACCCCTTTTTCTCCTCTTTTTTTCTTTTTTTTTTTCTTTTGACAAATAATCATTTGACAAATAATCTAGACATTTTTTAACCAACATCCGGAAGTATAATAGCATTTTTCAAATGACTTCGTTTGGCGCCAAAGAAATAAGAGATGGAACTATTTCTAGAAAGTTGAGATCTTGATCTTTTGGGCATTTTAAAATGACCGAATAATGCAACGTACAACTATTACCTATTTGAAAAAAAATTTAAAATTAAAAACAAAACTATTTAAATCACTTACGTACTTACTATTTAAATCACTTGCCAACGGTGAAATAATTTTTTAAATCGGGCCAGTAGTTTCGAGGCCTATTCAAAACAAACAAACAAACAAACATTTCCTCTTTATAATATTAGTATAGATTACAAAAATGTTTTCATAAACATTCATACATAAATACATATATATAAACAAGTCGATTCGATCTAGCCATTTCTATCTGACTTTATTTCTACTCATTGTATTCGGTCGAGATATAAAGACATTAAGCTAAAATTTAAAGCTTAAGCTTTTTCTCGACAACGACTACTTTTAATGTCCATTTTAGATATATCCCCATACAAACTTAAAGCCCATTTTCGATTTTTTGTATGAAACGAGTTATTATTTAGGAATGTATTTACTCCGAATCGGGTAAAATCGAATCTAATATCATCCAATGGATATGGCCCTCATACATACTTACCACCTATTCTTCAGACTATGTATCAAAAATAAATGAATGTATTCAACCCAAAATTGGTACTGGAGTGTCAGGGAAATCTCTAGTAAATACGCCTTCGGTTGGTTTGTAAATTACTAAAATAAAATCTCGGTGTCACAGAACTTCGAAAGATTTCATTGTTCGAAGACAGTTTGGCCGCTGTGATGACAAAGAGCTTGTCATCACAGCGGAACATTTTTGTACACTTTTGTAGACATATCATTTTCATATTTTATTTAGATTTTATATGACCCAAAAAAAGTTTAATTTATTGTATGTTAAACGTGAAATAAATGAATCTTGAATTTCTGATTGTACTTTTTTAAATTAAACGCTATAACTCCCACATTTTTTATCCGATTTGAACACTTTTAGGCTTCATATTTTCGCGATAAAATTGTTCTAATTTTACAAATTTTAAAAATAAATAAAAATAGTTTTTATCTCCTGCAAAACTGGGATTAAAAACTAAAATTTTTTAAAAAATCATGAAAAATACAATTTTTTCTGTGATTCGACGCTTGGTACACAAAAAGTATTCATTCGATTTTTACAAATAGCATATCGTCGTATAGAGGAAGAAAATATCTTCCAACCCATGAAAAACTCAGCTTTATAAATTTGTCCATTCTTGAGATTTTTAGTAATAACTGAAGAAAGTCCACGAGAAAGGATTTTTTGAAGATATCTCCTAAACGGTTCTTAAAAAAATTTTTCGTGGCCATTTTTGAAATCTACGCCCCAAAATACATGGAAAAAGGGGGTTAGAAAGAATCCCATTTTTGGTGTAAACTAGTGTTATAGAGCAAAATACAATTACTTATTTGACAAAAAATAATCTTCGAAAAATGTAGAAGTCCATTTCGAGCAAGTTGGCCTTTCTTTTGTTCGGTTGATTTTCTTTAAGAATTTTATTTGCAATTAATTTAAAAAATAAAAAAATTAATTACAATGGTATAATGGATAGTAATGGATAGTATGGTGGAGTTTATTCAGAAAAATAATAACGTATGTATCTGCTAATATAACTTATATTATATAAACATATATTTCTAATGGTGTATTTTACTTAGGGTTGGTGCTTGGGTGAATGGTCCCAAATTTTTCATTGGGGTTAATAAAAGAAACATGTACTTCGTATTATAAGCTTATAATACAGAAATATCAACATGTATGGGGACTATGTCTAAACATGGGCGTTGCATTTAAATTTTCGTATGGTAGAAACATTTTGGTTTCAAATTTCAGCTCAATATATTTTAAAATGATCAAATGAAACGCGTAAGAATAAACAGACGAACAGACGGACGCACATTCAGATGAACATTGCTAAATCGATTCGTATAGTCGAGCTGATATTTTTTAGGGTCTGCGATGTATACTTTAATGCGATACACATTGCCGGAAAATATTAAAAAGAAGTTGCACATAATTTAGTCATTCGGCACCAGTGTATACATATGTTGCTCGAAAAGTAGAAGAGGTACAAAGGTGCGATCACGAGAGAAATTCTTTTACATAAATCATTTATATACTGACTGACAAAGGTAAGACAGGACTACAACCCATATTCGTTTTATAATGAAACTAACGACTAAGAAGGGATTTTGGAAAATGTTGACCAGGAGCATGATGGGGCCTTGAAACTGGGATGGTCAGACTTAGAGACTTAATAGTAAGCTCATTTGAAAGGTAGTTACAAAAAAAATATTAAAGACGTATTTCAGCGATTTCCAAAATGTAATTTTAGATTTCATAAAAATGTTTAAAGTTTCTTCAGTGAAATGCTCAACATAAATAAATAAAAAAAAAAAAAAACAAGAAAAAATGTTAACATCGGTAGAACTGAAGCTTAAATACCTGTCACACGAATCTTTAAAGAGTTTATGAGTAATCATCAGTGGTCACCCAAGTTTACACACAATATTAATTTCAAATTTTGAGTTAAAAATACAGATATTTTTAACAACATATTTCTCGAAAATATCTGGAAATGGGCGGTAAGATTGTATGGAAGAAACACCTCAAAATGGGCGTGGCACCATGATATTGGAAGAGTTTTTACCCAAAATACAGTAAATAATAACCTTTTTCATACAAAAATTCGAAAATGGGTGGAAAGTTTGTTTGGGGGCTATACCAAAATATAGGCGTGGCACATCTGATTTGACATTGGATGACATTAGAATGTTTTTAGCCAAATTGGAGTGAATATATGCATAAATAATTAGTATTTTTATACAAAAAATCGAAAAAACGGTAAGTTTGTATGGGGGCTATACCTAAAAATGGGCGTGGCACTCTAATTCTAGAACTTAATATAGTCGTTGCCGAGAAAAGCTTAAGTTCCAAATTTCAGCTTAATATCTTTATATCTTCAACAAAAAAGATGCCTAGAAATATACAGACAGACAGACAAAACGGCCGGACGGCATGGCTAGATCGATTCGTCGCGACGAGCTGATCAAGAATATATAAACTTTATGGGGTCCACGACGTCTCCTTCAATGCGTTACAAACTTTCAGACAAATTGAATATACCCCTTCACACTATGTGTGGCGGGTATAAAAAAAAATGTGAATTATTTTTTTTGTTTAACCACATGAAGCTCTAGCATTTTTACTGGAGAACTCTTTTTTAAAAAGCAGTATACATAATAGTATACGAGACATGGGAAAGAAACATTTTTGTGATATTTATCCTTCTTATGAAAAGGTACAGCCTGCGAAATTAGAATGCAGGCCTAAAAATATATTAGTGACAGAAACCAAAGCTGAAGTTTCTTTGCAAAATTTATTAAACCACACTGTCAGCCGTATTCTTAATATGCAAGAAGATGTGCTCAAGCGGTATAAAAATATCACAATATATTAAAGTAAAATTTAAATTATATATTGTGATAAATTTTGAGAAGCAGTTCATTAAAAATGAAATCAGAGAGCTTTAAATCAAAAAAAGGACTATTTCACAACTTTTTTCTTATAGGGGCGGCATGAGTGGGCGTGGTCCGATCTGTTTCAAATTTTAAACTATAAGAAGTTTCAACTCTCTACCTCCAGGATTAGACTTTATGCCAAAAAATCGGGCTTTCCGTCCAGTTTGCAACTATACGAAATCTGAGTCGAGAAATGTGCGTGCTCATCATGGTAATGTGGCTATTAATAATCATTGTAAGATGTGCCCTTCCCATATGATAAGAAAATGTCCTAAGTTCTTAAGCGTAAATGTAAATGCCTGAATCGAAGAAGTGAAAAGATTAAAGTTGTGCTTTAATTGCTTTTCTGGGTTACACAGCGTTAGCGATTGTACTAATCGGTATAGTTGTGCGACGACACCGTACATTATTGCTCTAGGCTATCTCGCCTGTTTCTGCCAGTTCTACTTCAGCTGTTGCTGCTGATTCAAGGGTACATCCCAATAATATTCAGGCTTGTTTCTCCTCTAAAAGTCAGACCATATTTCTTAAAACAGCTATTGTAGAAATAAAGCGCAATGATCAGATTTTTAATGCATGATGTCTGTTGGACTCTGGTTCTGATTGCACATTCCGCTCCAATCGCTTAAAGCCCAAGTGGCTGGGCCACACAGTATTCATTAACCATTGGTTAAACCCAATGGTTGAAATTTGCGTCAATGGGTTAGATTTACCCCATTTGACCGGAAATTTACCAAATGTGTATGTTGATAGTAGTTTATATATAAGTATATCTTAAATTTGTTGGGCAGACAAACATTTTTACCGAAGTCAACAGGTTGATATTTTTATCGGAGCTGATATTTATTCTCAGACTCTCAAAGAAGATCTCTAGGTTCGTTAATGGCTCAGGACACTATTTTTGGATACTTTAACTGGACCGTTTCGTTCTGAAAAAACCCCCGTTTAGTCCAAACGAGTCTCATTTCTTTATTGTGTTGACCTAGAGAGGCAAATGGCTTAATTTTAAATGTGAGGAGATATTTAATAAAAAGACTTTAACAGATAAAAAGGCAGCCTGAAATGGCAGAAGAGCATCTGCAGTTTGGACATATGCGTCAGGTATTGGCACCGTCAGTTGGTGAGTCAACCAAATATAGTTATAACCTCACCATGTTGTTCTAAAAGCCTGATAGTGTTTCGACTATTGTGTTCCTATCTGACACATTGTGTTCCCTATCTGTCACATAGAACGCTATTGAGATAAGCTGAAGATTCGGAATCTACTTATCCTCTTGCTGGTTTCCCTTTGCGATAATGGACATCGAATTGCAAGGATGTCTTAACAGGCACACCTGATTAGCAAGACATTTTTTGAAAAAGAGAAAGACGGTGTAGCTAAAATTCCATGAATGCGGTGGAATGCTATGACTGATGATTTTGGGTGGAGAAGATTGGGTGGGATGATGCGTTGTCTTGATATTTGGACAAAGTTTGTGAAGGATTACCATTATATCAGTGACATTCGACATTCTCCTCAAAAAAAATTGCGTTTTATAGATTTTCGGATGCTTCTAGAAAAAGCATAAGCTGCTTCCATATATGTGCGTGTTGAGGACTTGGATGGGTGAGTCTCAGTTCTTTTTGCTTTCTTTATAGCTCCCATTAAAACTATCTTCTTGCCAAGGTAAGAGTTATATGGCCCGTTGTTATTGGCAGATTCAATAAGTTCCCAAATTAGGCGTGGCTAAAGAAATCTTCACATTGTTGAAAGACGTTTGTGTCGAGTGAAAAAAGATTGAAAAGAATGTTGGCGTGAAGAATTAGTCCCAAGGATAATCCTGCTGACCTTGGAAGTAGACGTGTGTATCCACTAGAATTGTCTCAGTCTGATCTTTGGTGGCATGGACATTAAGGTAGCAATCACTTTGGAATGTAAGGAAGTGAAGTGCAATTATGTATACTTAAAGAGGTTTGAAGATATTTTTAATATTGTATATTTTCATACTTTTCTCGAGCACTCAGAGTCATTGCTTATATATCAATTTTATTTTCGGACGTTGGGAAAGATATATTTTGGTTCGAATAACTTCAGTACCGTAGAAATGGTTTTTTCAAGTGGCGTTTAGTTCAAGTTTCTCAGAAAGCTTACTTCCCAGGAGAATATCGTGACTGCTCAGAGAAGTCTTCTGTAGGGGCCAAGAGTTCTTTTAGAACAATTAATCCGTTTATAGATACCGATGAGATACTTCATTGCAATAGCAGGACAGTTTGTGCTCCAGGGATGACATTTAACGAAAGACATCCCTAATCAGAAGAGACTTGCTTTGTTATTGGTTGAGTATACTCACCTGCTGTCACGCCATGGTGGAAATGCGCTTGTGTTGCGCCTTGTTGGAACAGAACTTTGGATTTATAAGTAAAGAATTAACTAATGTAAGGTGTGTACAATTTGGAATCAGAGGCAAGCTTCGCAAATTATAGCTGCTTTACCACTAGAGCGTACATCGATTTCGAGATCATTTACTCTCACTGGGGTAGATTTTGCGGGCCAATTTTATTTTTTAAAGCTATGTAGGAAGAGCATGCAAAATTACAAAAGCTTTGTTTGTGTTTTTGTGTGTTTTGCAACAAACGTTATCCATATAGAACGTACAAGAGCCTTGTCACTAAGTTCCTTCTTGGGTGTTTTTTACTCGTTTTGGGTCACGAACAGGGTCTCTATCCCAATTTCATTTTAATAGTGGCTCAAACTTTGTGGGCCGCTAAGGTGCTACTCAAGTGAAGTAGTGAAAGCTATTGAATCCACGTAAAGCGTTGATCGCATTAGTTGGAATTTTAACCATCCTGCTGTACCTCATATTGGCGGTCTTTAGGAGGCTGGTGTTAGGGCTTAAAAGTCATCTTCGAAAAGTTGCTGGTCAGATGAAATTGACTTTAAAGGAGATTGCAACGCTGTTGGCAAGTATAGAGTTTTGTTTGAATTCACGCCCTTTTTTATCCAATAACTGATGATCCAGATACTTTAGCGGCTTTGAGCAGAGCACCTTTGTCGATTATTAATCGATGGCAAGTTAGTTAGATGGCACTTAGTTGAATTGCATAAACGGTACAAATGGAAGGAAACTAAATAAAATTAAGCACTAAATGATTTGGTCGTAGTAAGAGATGAGTGTACGTCTCCAAATGAATGGCGTTTAGGCAGAGTTTTTAAACTCTTTCCAGGTTCAAAGCACGCAAGCATGCCCCAACGAGCATCGATGTAGCCAATGTGCTCAACCTCACCCACATCCTACTCCACGATTATGTGATGCTGAGAGGTTGATGTGCTGTCATTAGATGGGCGAGGTGGCTCATCTCTTCGCATTGAGGAGTTGAGTGAGGTTGAGATCGTAAAGGACGCGACCATATGCTATGGGTCGTCCTCGAGCTAAGGAAGACGTTGTGGGTAGAGCTATCACTCAGCGCGGCAATGCTCGCAACCGGCTGGACCCCCGACCTCTCGAGCCGAAGGTCGGCACACCGATAAAACACGGGGTAGGGATGGAATCACACAATGCGCGGCCATACCCACACCAGGTTGGCCTCTACCCGAAAGAGATCACCCTATCCGCGGCAATCCCCGCACTATGCTGGCCTGGCAGCAGAAAGAGGAAACATGGGAATATTGCGCGGCAATATTCGTGCCGGGCTAGGCTCCAATCGAGCTACATACCATGAGCGCAGACGGAGAGATGCCAGAGTAAACATTCCCGCTCCAGCTCCATTGTCTAAAGAAGGTGTAGTGTTACTGGCAACGACTGCCATCATCCAGGTGCGAACTTACAACGGGTGGAGAGACGTAAGAGTCCTATTGAATTTTTTCGCCGAGCAATGTACCATTTGCTTGGGTTTAGCTAGGAGGTTGGAGTCGGTGTAGTGCTCTCTCCAGCCTGGGGGCAACCCCCTTTTTGGTTTTGGGGGGAAAAGGGAAAACACCGTGAAGATGGAGCTAAACGCAACTGTTTTGTGTCAATCGTCTCGCATAGTGCCATCGAGGTCAGTGAGGACCACTTTCTAGACCTGCAGCTGGCCGATCCAACATTTTTCGAAGTAGGAGAGGTATACCTCATTCTTGAATATATTCCCGGATCCTGCGGGTGCAGGGGTTATTGTCTGGAGGGGCTGGTCAGCCAGTGGCGCAATGTTCCTAATTTGACGATCTGGTTTCTGTTGCTTGCTGCGTGTATATGTAACATATATTTGTCAAGTTTCGTTTGTATAGAATTTCATCGTATTTTATACATTTTCGATTATAGTTTTAGTTTGCTGCAGTGCTGCAAGGTGGGTGGGATGTTTATGTCGCTTCTACTGATTTAGTGCAATCAATTGTAAACTTAAGTTCGAACAAAGAGGGCGCGGCGTTACTATTATTATTGTTGTTGTTTTTATTGAATTTTTACATTTCTTTAGCTTTGCATAGTTTCCATTACTTTTGCTATCTCTCCTTATATTTAGATTTTTTATATGCTGCAGTTTTTTGTTCGATTAAAATTTGTAATTTGTTTCATCAGCTGTGAGCTTGAATTTTTAAGTGCAGTGAATAAAATTTGGTCCTATTGTATTCAGATTCAGCAAAAAATTTTACATAAAGATGATGTTCAAATGCCACAGATCAATTTGTTTGTGTTTTTAACCTTTTAAAAAATATAATAAATTATTTACTTTACATATATTTAATAAGTGATTAAGACCAAGTTTTTCATTCTGTACAGCCAAGCCCGCGATCAGGAACTGTTCTTTTTCAACGTTAGCAAACGTTTTTTTTAAAGTTTTAGTAAAATATAATATAATATCGGGTGCGCAACTAAATAATTTCGTATTTTTTTTTTTAAAAAAACCATTTATTTAAGTATGAAAGTGAAAAAATATTTTATTCAAAATATTGTCCATCGGAAGCGGTAACTTTTTCCCATCTTTCAGGCAATTTATGGATTCCATCCCAAAAAACTTCTCATCTTTTGCGCCGAGAAAATCATCAAGCCATTTTTTAATACCTTCAACATTGGTGAACCGTATTCCAGAAAGGTGATTCTGCATCGACCGAAACAAGTGGTAATCAGAAGGAGCTATGTCTGGGCTATAAGGCGGGTGAGGTAGAATTTCCCATTCAGCATTTTCCAAATAATTTTTGACCGGTACTGCAACATGTGGCCGAGCATTGTCATGATGGAAAATCAATTTTTCGTGTCTGGTCGCCCATTCTGGCCGTTTTACGGCTATTGCTTGCTTCAAACGTATCAATTGTTGCCTGTATAGCTCTCCCGTGATTGTCTGGCTCGATTTTAACAACTCATAGTACAGCACACCCTTCTGATCCCACCAAATACAGAGCATTACCTTCAAACCATGAATATTCGGCTTTGGTGTCGATTTGGCTGGTTGGCCTGGCTTCACATATGATCTTTTACGCTTAGGGTTGTCGTAATGAATCCACTTTTCATTGCCAGTGACAATACGATGCAAAAACGATTTCTTTTTGTGGCGATTAAGCAGCATTTCAGACATGCAAAATCGTCTCTCAACGTCTCTCGGCTTTAATTCGTGTGGCACCCAATTTCCTTGTTTGTGAATGTATCCAGCTGCTTTTAAACGTTTAGAAATGGCTTGTCGAGTGACTTCCAATGTTTTTCCAAGTTCTTCTTGAGTTTGACATGAATCTTGATCGAGTAATGCCTCCAAATCTTCGTCTTCAAACTTTTTTGATGGACCTGGTCGCTCTTTGTCTTATGTGTCAAAATCACCACTTTTAAATCGTGCAAACCACTGCTGACATACTCTAACCTCTGGAGCATATTCAGGATAAGCTTCTGAGAGTAAACGATGTGCTTCTGTTGCACTTTTCTTTGACGTAACTTGACATTTTGACTGTAATAAAAAAAATTTGTGTGTTTACTAATATTCACTGTGACATATCAAATGTTCTTGATTTTTTTGGCGCGCTTTAACATAGAATAGCTGTCACTGTCAAAATATTGACTACATAAATAGATATGAGGTTAGTAACAAATACGAAATTATTTAGTTGCGCACCAAATATAAAATATACGTTTAAAAATGTGCTTTAACCCAGGAACCGTAACAGTTACGAGTTTTAAAATAATCCTAATTTGATAGTTATTTATTGATTTTTACTCTACATTGACAATAATTATTATTATACAATTTTTATAGTTATTTAAAAAGTTGTTTATTTATTAACAACTTGTTAACTTAAGAAAATCTGATCAACAAACGTTCACTGGATAGAAATTTTTAAAATTGAACGGATATTGAGTATCTAAACAATGTCAAATTGTTAATAACAAATAAAATATTTTTTTATAATTAATCCTATCCTATGACAAATTTTCTAGGGATAGTAAATCAACAACTTCCAGATGTTCATGGATTAAGTTTAATTACTTTCTCCATAACTGGAAGCATCCAATACTGGAAGCTTTCAAACATAACTTTTCAGACACGCAGACATTTTAATAAAAAATTAAAAAGAAAATTGTTAAAAAAATGGATCAATCGGTTCTAGTTCTAAATTTCAGAAATCCCTTTAACAAGCCAAAATTATTATCTAACCATCTTTCAAATGCACCCAGTTTCATTTATTTACGTCTATTCATTTCGAATATATGGCTTTTCCGGTGTTAAAGAACCTTTTAGGTTCCGGGTCAAAAAACTTTCGAAAACATGTCATAGTGCTCACCTAAAAACTAAAAAAAAATTAATTTGGGTCTCCCACTGGGCTCCAAGCTAAAATTTCATAAGCGCGTTACACACATCAAAAAAATATTTCAACCATCCATAAAATGAGCCTAATAGTTCTCTCCGTGACCGACTTATAACAAAAGTGTTAAAAGAGATGGAACACTCGATTTTGGTTCGAATTTCGAAAAACACCCCAAAAATATTTTTAACGACTTTTCAAATGCTCCTAATGTCAAGTCTCTAGGTCTATTCATTCCAAAGATGAATCTGCGGTAGGCCTAATTAAAAAAAAAAAAACGAAAAACTAATAAAAGGAAAATAGTTAACTTCGGTAAAACTCAAGCACAAAATGGTTAGACTATTTTTTTTTTGAATCAATATGTGCGTTCGGTTTGTAAGGGGGTTATATCCTACATATAACGAACCTACTTTAAACATGTGTCCCATTTTTTCATACAAATACTCAAAAATTAGTGGTAAATTTTTAGAAGGTTATATGTTATAGTGAGCCTTTTCTAGGCATGGGTTGATATAAGAAGTGTTCTCACCTTATTTGACACAAATTACTTCATAAATAACGCATATTTCATATAACTCAAAAATTGGCTATAAATTTGTAGGAGGGATATATGCTATAGAGGCCCACCTCAACCATGGGTCCTTTTTTAAACAAGGGTTGCTAGTAGAAGTATTTTAACAGTATTTGAAACAAATCGCTTCATAAACAAATTAAAATTGACGGTAAATTTGTATGGGGGATATATGCTATAGTGGACCCACCTCAACCATGGGTGCTTTTTCAAACATGGGTTGCTATTAGAAGTGTTTCTACCGTATTTGAAATAAAATGCTTCAAAAATAAATTTGTATAAAAAACTCAAAATTGGAGTTAGATTTGTATAAGGGCTATGTGTACTATAGATCCACCTCAACCATGGGTCCATCTATACACATATGGCTTAAATAATAAGTACACTTGCACAACTTCGTTTTATATCGATATATTTGAAGTTTTTTTTGAATATTTATACCCTAACAAATATATACTTTTCTCAATGGTAATTTTATTACCTTAAAAATGATACCATAATATATATTACTTTTCGACTGCAGTCGTTCTCCTTGAACCTACAAAATGGTTCTTTGAAAAATTTGTTTTTGAGCCTTACTCGTTCAAAATCTAGAGGAGATAGAAAGTTGATACCTTCTACAAAAAATGAAAGCAGACAGTAGTTCCACATTTTGATACCAGATAGAACTTTGATATCTCTTCTAGTTTTCGAGTTATAAAAAATAAGTCACCAAATTTTACCATTTTTCATACGAATTGTATGATTTTGAAGTGTTGTAGTTATTTAAAAACTGAACAGAATTTTATAAGAATACTATATGTATGCATATTATGTTATCATATTAAAGGTAATAAAATTACCTTTAAATTTAAGTAGTAAATTAAGTTTGTTATGAGTGTACTTATTATTTTGTCCAACAATTTTTATTGAGTTTAACGTTTTATCGATGCTTTCGGTGCTTTAAGGTATTATCTTGTTAATAAAATGAAAATAATAAACAATTTGTATTATCATATTCAATAAAACTTCAAATATTATATATCGATAAAAAACGAAGTTGTGCTGGTGTACTTATTATTTTGGCCATATGTGCAAATATGGGCTGCTATTAGAAGTGTTTGTATGGGGGCCATGCCTAAAAATGGGTTTTTAACACTTTAACTGCTTAGGACTAAGAAAAGCTTAAGTTTTGATTTTCATCTGAATATTTTTTAAAACTGAGGAAATGAAACGTGTAACTACAGACAGACGGACATGGCTTGATCGTCTCATCTCGTCGAGCTATATTATATTTACTTTATGGGGTCTACGGTATCTCCTTTTATGCGTTACAAGCTTTCACTAACTAACTGAATGTACCCTTTCACACAATGTGTGACAGGTCAAAAAACATTAACTTCGGTGTAACCGAAGCTTAAATACTTGTCATACATTATTTGACGTGGATAGATAATCGTTTTCAGCACTTTTATTAAATTTAAACTTAAAATACTAAACAATTTAAAAATGTTCTTAAAAATGTCCAAAATCACTTCTTAGTGCTCACTTTAATTATAAAACGAATCTAAAGTAAACAAGAAAAAACGTTAACTTCGGTAGAACCGCAGCTTAAATACCCGTCACACGAATCTTTAAAGAGTTTATGTGTAATCATCACCCAAGTTTACACACAATATTAATTTCAAATTTTGAGCTAAAAATACAGATATGTATTACAATACATTTCTCGAAAATATCTGGAAATGGGCGGTAAGTTTGTATTTAAGAAACACCTAAAAATGGGAGTGGCACCATGATATTGGAAGAGTTTTTACCCAACATGGAGTAAATTCATGAATAAATAATAACCATTTTGATACAAAAATTCAAAAATGGGCGGAAAGTTTGTTAGGGGCTATACCAAAAAATGAGCGTGGCACATCTGATTTGACATTGGATGACATTATAAGTGTTTTTAGCCAAATTGGAGTGAATATATGCATAAATAATTAGCATTTTTTTTACAAAAAATCGCAAAAACGGACAGTTTATATGGGGGCTATGCCTAAAAGAGGGTATGGCATCTTGGTTTTAACACTGGATGACAAAAGAAATGTTTTTACCCAATTGGGAGCGAATACATTCATAAATAATTAGTATTTTTATACAAAAATCGAATAAAAACGGTAAGTTTGTATAGGGTCTGTACCTAAAAATGGGCGTGGCACTCTCATTCTCGAACTTAATATAGTCGTTGCCGAGAAAAGCTTAAGTTCCAAATTTCAGCTTAATATCTTTATATCTTCAACAAAAAAGATGCCTTGAAATATACAGACAGACGGACAGACGGACATGGCTAGATCGATTCGTCTCGTCGATCTGATCAAGAATATATATACTTTATGGGGTCTACGACGTCTCCTTCAATGCGTTACAAACTTTCAGACAAACTGAATATACCCTTCATACTATGTGTGGCGGGTATAAAAATTCAGCTTCCTATCTGCAACCGTTTGCTCTGAAGTCGTTTATAACCTCAGTCAGTCAAACAGGTGAAAGATATATATATATATATATATATAGATCTATAGTGTTATATTAATTTTTTCGATTCTTTTGTATTTTAATTCAAAGCTAATAAGTATTATAGTTTAATCTATCTATGTATATAAAAATGTTTTTTATGTCTACTCTATACGTTGAAACCGTCCAACCTATGAGCCCTAAACCGGTTACATTTGAAAGAAAACAATGCAAGTAGAGTTTTTAGACCATTAAAACAATGCATTAGGCACATTCGGTTCATTTAAGAAGTCGATTTTCTAATTTTCCCATACAAAAATGCTTTGCTTTTATAACATAAATTTGAGCAAAAAAAAAATAAAAAAAAAAATAGTAGAAATGCCATCAAAAGGAACTAAAAATGGCACAAAACACAGCAGAAGCGAAACGGAAAAGAGCTGAAAGAACAGCCGAAACGCCCGTACAATGTGGTAGCACACGCCGGATATCTGCTAGTATTATTATTATACTATTTTATTTTTATAAATAGGGCTCTCCGTTTTGTGGATCCCGTAGTAAAAGTGCTATAAAATTGAGATTTGTTTTCATATTGATATGTGGGCGCGCATTTGAGGCTATAGAATTGTATCATTTTTGTCATGAAGTACTACATAATTGTGGGAACGCAACGTGGGTGCCGTTGTCCTGTAAGGATACCTGAAGGGAAAACATGTTCCGATAAACCAGTGTAACTATAGCAGCTCAAAGCGTCGCTGCTGAGGACGTACATTTATCCGATTTTAAATTCCGAAATGACCAAACAAATTGTACAGGTCCAAATTAAGTACCTATCAAACACATAACAAAATTGTTTGTGTTTTACTCAAGTGTGTTTTACTCGAATTTATTTAAGACCTCGTTTATACTTATACGCAATAAATTAATTCATTGTTAACACTAATTTCTGAAATTTTTGCTTAATAAAATGATACTAATAACTGCATTTGTTGAGGACATATTCAATTTGATATTTTTTCATAACAATCGGCGTAATGATCGACATCATATCAACTTTAATATGTTTTAATAGTTGAACGATTTGGAAAAATTGATGTGCAAGTAAAGATTAAATTCTTAAACTTAAAAGTGATATTTTTTTAGAATTCATTCTTATTGAACTTCACATACTTCTCAATTTGTAAGATAGAGTTTACTAAGTTTTACGCTTGATTGTAAATGTCCGTATCCATATTCTGGTATTATGAAAGTATTGTATATACAAGCATTTCCGCATAGTTTACTAACATATTGTTTAATCATCATTATTATTAATTATTTTTATAATTTGCAGCAACCTTTCTTTGCTCTTTTTTTTTAATATTTAAAGCGCTCCCACTAAGCGTAAATCTCTCCCACAAATTCTTATGCTGTTGAAAAAAAAGAAGAAGAAGAAACATCCGCTTGAGTTTTAAAATCTATTTAGTTAAACTTTTATTTTTAATTCATCAAAATCAGCGTCAAAAATATATATCGATACCTACATACAATATATATATTACACTTCGGAAAAAATTCTTAAAAACATGTTCCTCTCGCATTTGTCATTAAACACCCTGAACACTCTTTTCGATTGCAAACTAATTTAGGCTTATGCATTTTTTGTTTACTGTACGATATTAAAATTAATGCAAAATTTGTTTAACGACACGGATGCTCATTTTTATATTACAACAATATAACTTGAAATATATTCTTCTTAGAAGAGTGGCCGTCCCGTCGATTTATGTGTCGTATTTAAAACTCGTGTCTTTCAGTTTAAGCTTTAAAACAAGTTTCTTTCGCTTATTTTTATTTACGAACTTAACAAAACAAATAATTATAAATAAATAAATAATAAGACAAGCTGCCTGATTTTTATTCAAACAAGTAGACTGTGTAGACATACATATATAAATGACTTTTAACATTTGTGCTCTCTCATACTTACTGTGCTTGCTGCCTTTATAAATACTGTTGTTATTGTTGTATGTGTAAAACGTTCATCCATACAATAGTCTATTCCAATTTAACTGCTGAGAGCGGTAACAAGGCAGTCAACAGTTTACAATTAATGGAAACAAGCTAACGAGTGCCGAAACAAATGTCGTTCGCTTATTGTTAGCATAATAGCTTATCACAGAATGAGAAACGAAGAGGACTCGACTTCCTACAACACAACTCGTGTGCACCTTTTCTCTCTCACGTAAATTACAAAACAGACCAATGGCAATGTGAGCAATTGTACGAATTGCTTAGTGTACGCGCGTGGCCATTAAAACGATTTCATCCATTTGCCGAACCGTAGTTGGGCGGAGCTTGCTCCGAAAGATAACTAATAAGTTGGTGGTGTTTTCTTCTATCCTTTTCTCAGTAGCAAGCAATATAAAATATTTAGTCAGATATATTTATTCTATTTCAATTACCCACTATGCTAATTGTTTTGAAAGTCATTACTAATTAACTTAAATAAAAAATATTCATCTAATCAATCTATCTATTTACGAGCTTGAAAAACAATTTTGTTAGCGACACCATCTATTTTTGATTATTTTGTTTAATATTGTAAAAAGAAATTTTTTATTAAAAACAATTTGTAAATTTACAAAAATAAGTTTAAAACAAATCAATCTAAAATGGAATAAGTTGAAGCGTGTTATCAGGGGCGTGAAGATATAATAAATATAAATGTTTTGGAAATAGCTGCCTCTAATTATAATTTACTTAAAGAATGTTATCAATAAAGAAGTATTAAGCAGCGCTCTCTCCACGACTTCATCTAAAAGAGACAATTATGACAATGTAATTTTCGTAAACAATTATATTATAATTCATAAAAATATTTCAAGTATTTTTAGATGTCTCGAAAAAACCTTTTAAAAAATAATGGAATAATATTTTTGAGTTCAGTGACCCAACATTTAGTTTTACTTTATGTATAGACTATTGCTAGTGCTTTACGTGTAAACTAGTGCATATAAACAAGTTCTCGCAATATTTAAAATAAAGTAAAAAGCCATACTTCACACAGTATTAAGGGTATATTCAGTTTGTCTTAAAGTTTGAAACGCATTGAAGAAGACGTCGTAGACCCCATGAAATATATTTATTCTTGATCAACTCGACGAGAAGAATCGATCTAACCGTGTCCATCTGTATGTCTGCCGTCTGTCTATCTGTATATTTCAACGCATTTTATTCGGTCAAGATACCAAGATATAAAGCTGAAATTTAGAACTTCAGCTTTTCTCAACAGCTAAGTTAAGTTTCAAAATGAAAGTGCCACGCCCATTTTTAGGAGTAGCCCCCATACAATCTTTCTGATTGTTTTTGAACTTTTGTATAAAATAGTAACTATTTATAAATATATACCACACATAGTGTTTGCCTGAAAGTTTGTAACGCATTAATGGAGCCATTGTAGACCCTATAAAGTGTATATACAGTGATATCTCGATTGTTGCACGTACTGAAAACCACGTTCGGTGCACGTTTCGAGGTTGTCGCAGGAAACGAATTATAATTTTAGGTGAGTTTATATGGGGCTATATCTTATAGTGGCCCGATCCTTAGTATATCAGTGATGTGTACATATGATGATATTAGAAGTGTTTTTACCCGATTTGGAGTGAATGGACTCATAAAAATTCATACAAAAAATCAAACCTAAAAATGGGCGTGGCACCTTGATTAGACATTGGATGACATTAAAAATGTTTTTACCCGATTTAAAGTGAATACGTTCATAAATAATGCCCATTTTCATATAAAAGTTCGAAAATGGGCGGTAAGTTTTTATGGTAGCTACACCTTAAAATGGGCGTGGCACTTTTATTTTCGAACTTAACTTTCTCGTTACAAATTTCAGCTTGATATGTAATGACAGACAGACGGACATTGCTAGATCGATTTGTCTTGTCGTGCTGATCAAGAAAATATATACTTTATGGGGTCCACGACGTCTCCTTCAATGCGTCCAACAATTCGAAAATGCGCGGACATATCAAATTTCAATTTAAATAATGGAATATTTCATTGGAATTAACATTGCTATAATTTATACTAAATTTAGACTTCCTATAATATGAAACAAAAGAAGTTTTTGTGCAAAAACCCAAAATTATGCTGTAGATTTGTATGGGGGTATCCCTTAAAATAAGGCTAGAAAAATCATTACTTGTGCAGTGGACAAGGATAGTCAGAATTAAAAAGTTGGATCGCGTTTTCATGCTAACCTCAAAAAACTGAAACATTTTTGTAAATTTTCATCAAAAATTAAAAAAAACACGTAGTTTTTCCAAACTTCTGGTCTTGTGGAGGACCAGGGTAGTGAATTCTAATACATTTTGGGCCTCTGAATTTACCTCCTAAATCGGAATTTAAAGTCGGTTCGACTTTCACTATATCCTCAAATAACTGACCTTTTTAGAAAATGAAAATGAAGAAAAAAAAAAAAAAATTAAGTCAGCCACTACAAAATTTAAAAAATCTAGTCAGCAGTGAATTATTTTGAAGATCTAAAATCAAAATTCATTTTCAGAAATTGGAAAACTAAACAGTTTTTCTTAATTTTGTAGAAAAACATATATGATTTTAGTTTTTGTTGGATTTCTGCTCACAGAATTTTTGAGAATATTTAAAATAATTTAAACCTTTTTGCTAGTCAGAGAAAAATTCTATAAAATTTTTTTTCCAAAAATTTGATATAATTTTGTTTTTTGACTCTAGGCCACAGACAATCTAGAATTTTTATTGGTATTTTGTAAGTGAGAGACCATACTAGCAAAAAAAATTTAAACTATTTTAAATATTCTCAATCAATTTAGTTTGCGGCTATACGGGAAAACAAATACGCAAAAAAGTTTCACAGATCAAGAGCTATCGAACCTCATATAAGGATATTAAAAATTACTGGAGGGAGTTCCTTCATGTTTACTAAGCCATACCCTTGAAAACTAGTAGGCTTTGTTATGGTCTTACTATTTTTTTCACACTCATAGCAAAAAATCAAAAATGTGCTATTGCTATTGGAAGCAAGAGCAACAATTTCGAAATTTTTTTTTGTTTTCCTTCAATTTAGAGCGAACGGTTTCTAAATTACATGATAATTTCAGTGGTGCATTTCATGACCACCAGTATTTATTTCTGGTAATGACTTCCTAATGAGTCCCCTACAAGGATATATGAATTTTATATAGGTACTTATAAAATACATGTTAGTAAATGATTTTTATTAACGAATTTTTAAAAATAAAATCACGTCATGATTTTTATGATGACTTTTTGAAATAAAAATCAGAACATGATATTTAAAAAAAACCTTTTTAATTGAAAGTGTTTCCCCTATGAAAAACTTTTAAATAAAAATCGGAACCTGATTTTAATGAAAAACTTTTTTTAGATAAAAGTGTACGTATGGGTAAGCGCTTGTTATACCAGAAGTTTTCAATTGATTTTCACAAGAAGTATATCGTCGCATAGAAAAACTTCTTTCCATCTGTTTCGAACTATCCATTCTCCTGATACATAGTAAGAAGGGAAAAGTTCACTTTTTTAGATAAAAGTGTACGTATGGGTAAGCGCTTGTTATACCAGAAGTTTTCAATTGATTTTCACAAGAAGTATATCGTCGCATAGAAAAACTTCTTTCCATCTGTTTCGAACTATCCATTCTCCTGATACATAGTAAGAAGGGAAAAGTTCAAGAAAACACGTTTTTTGAAGATTTCTGGATATTACGACTCAAAATACATGGGAATAATTCCATAAGAACCTTAAACCTTCGACAAATTCAAAATTGAAAACTAGTGTTATTGAAAGATTAATCGAATTTTATCTTTCTCTCGAAATTTTTATCATAGTTTTAGTTTAAAATTGTTATGAAAAACTACTTTAGTTTTTGACAATCCATCTTAATTTAATTTATTTTATTTAATTTTTTTTTGTTTTTGTAAAAATTAAGCTAGGTATATTAACTTTAAAATTCAATAGGGTACAGTGCTACCCGTATTCGAGTTTATTCGACTTTATCGTTTTTTTCTTGTTACATTTCTAATAGTTTCATTTAGTTTGGTAACACTAGCTAACTCGAAAAAAAACTAATGGAAATGTTAAAAAATAAGCAGACAGATAGACGGACATGGCTAGATCGACTCGTCTCATCGAGCTGATCAAGAATGTATAAACTTTATAGGGTCTACGATGTCTCCTTTAATGCGTTTCAAACTTTCTGACAAACTGAATATACTTATTTACACAACATATTTGCACCATATTTTATGTCGGTATGTGAACGCTGAACAACTTTGTCATTTATATACCGATTGATTTTAATATTTGATACGTCAATTCAGCACAATTTGCACCATGGATCGCTTTGCACCGAACAATGAAATAGTGACTCTCTACATTGAAAATATTCGTTCTATTCATGGTACAATAAAACAAGGTATCGCCACTGCTTTAAATAAGGAGCTTGTTCGTTGCTCGTGTGTATGAAAGAAATAGTTGAGAGAGAGCAGAAATATAAATGCATGTAGAAATTTTTTGTTGCTGCTAATAGCACCTTACTATGAGAAAAAAAAAAAAACAGCCGAACACACGCGACCTATCGCTACGACGTTCGCATTAATACTGAAAACAAATACAGAACCAAACGCTGGCAGAGAAACGAGCAGTGGTAATACCTTGTTTTATTGTACCATGGCTCTATTTTTCTAACTCGACGCGCATATCGCGAAAAGTATCGAGGCAAGCAGGCACCGTATGACAATACTATTCGTCGTTTGGTGTTGAATATTTTTAAGCAAGGGACAGTAGGAGATCGTCAACATGTCTTTCCTTATCGACCAAGTCGTTCCAATAAACTTGTTGAAGCAGTGAGAATGAGCGTTGCCCAGAATCCAACAGTGTTGTAACGTCGTCGCGCTCGTCATTTTGGCGTCAGTGAAACCACAATGCGGCGCATTTTAATGGATGATTTAAATTTGTTTTCGTATAAAGTGCAATTAACACAAAGAATATTGCCGACAGTCCGTCCACGTCGCTTGGAATACGGCCAAACAGTCGCTTGAATGGTTGACACAGACCCTAATTTTCTAAGCAAATTTTAATGACTGCGTTAATTAGCAAAATCGTCGCATTTGGGGAACGGAGATTCCACACAAGGGCCGGCATTTGCGCCAAAACTATCATTGGGCCATATTTTTTCAGAGAAAATGCATGAGAAATGTTTAAACGGTTACTGGTTTAAACAAGATGGTGCGCCATACCACACTGCGAATACAACAATCGAATTTCTGCAACGAAATTTTCCGGGACGTCTAGTGTCAAAAAGAGGGGACATCGATTAACCCCCAGATCACCTGATTTCACCCCCTTGACATTTTTTCGTGGGGTTATCTGAATTTAAGGTTTACGCCAACAAGCCTCATACTATTGATCAGCTTAAGGCAAATATTCGTGCCGAAATCGACGCTATGAAACCCGAGATGCTTCAAAATGTAATGGCAAACGCAGAATTAATAGTGAAGTTGGCCACTTAATTGATATTGTATTCAAAAAATAGTTTAAATAAATTGTAAAGAACCGAACTAAATAAAAATACCTCACTTATAATAATCGGTTTTTTTTTTTTCAAAGATGGCGCACCCTGTATGTGTAACGTTTCTTCCCGTTATGCTGTAATATGAATTTAAAAACATTTGTTTTCGTATTGTGTATTAGAAAAAAACAAAAGAAGAAAGATTTTTTGCGGCTGTTATCAGAAATCAAAAAAAAAAAAACAAGAAAGAACGCTGAAGTCGAGTATGCTCGACTGCAAGATACCCTGTACCCAATCTATACTTATGTAAAAAATCGGGTATATCTTTGATTGGGTTTATACCTAAAATTTTGTTGGGCCTACCCATATTGGTCTATTTCATTGGGACTATCATAGACATAATTTATACTAAATTTAAATTTTCAAGAATAAAAAACAATGACGTTTTTTTTGTAAAAACCCAAAATTTTGGGATAAATTCGTATGGGGGCTATACCTAAAATTTGGTTGGTCCTACCCATATTATGATATTTTATTGGAACTATCATAGACATAATTAATACTAAATTTAAATTTTCTAGAATAAAAAACAATGACGTTTTTATGTAAAAACCCAATATTTTGGGGTAAATTTGTATGGGGGCTATACCTAAAATTTTGTTGGTCCTACCCATATTTAGATATTTTATTGGGACTATCATAGACATAATTTATACTAAATTCAAATTTTCTAGAATAAAAAACAATGACGTTTTTATGTAAAAACCCAAAATTTTGGGGTAAATTTGTATGGGGGCTATACCTAAAACCTTGTTGGTCCTATCCATATTGGGATATTTTATTGGGACTATCATAGACATAATTTTTACTAAATTTGAACTTCCTAGAATAAAAAACAATGACGTTTTTATGCAAAAACCCAAAATTTTGGGGTACATTTGTATGCGGGGTACCCCTTAAAATGGGTCTAGAGAAGAACCGTTTGTAAGTGCACACTTGACGGCCTAGGAGAGTCTAAGTTTCAATTTTGAAAGCTCTGCCTCTTATAGTCTCCGAATAAATCGTTTTCATACGGCAGACAGCATGACAGACGGACAGACGGACGGACGGACGGACGGACGGGCAGACGGACAGACAGACAAAGCTAGTTCGACTCCCCCTTCCAATGGTGATCAAGAATATATTATATATACTTTATAGGGTCTATCTTGCCTCCTTCTGTCTGTTACATACATTCGCACAAACTTAATATACCCTTTTACCCTTTGGGTACAGGGTATAACAAGAAAGAACGCTGCAGCCGAGTATGCTCGACTCCCAGGAACCCTGTATCCAATTTTTTATACCCGCCACACATAGTGTGAAGGGTATATTCAGTTTGTCTGAAAGTTTGTAACGCATTAAAGGAGTCATCGGAGACCCCATAAAGTATATATATTCTTGATCAGCTCGACGAGACGAATCGATCTAGCCATGTCCGTCTGTCCGTCTGTCCGTCCGTCCGTCTGTCCGTCCGTCTGTCCGTCCGTCCGTCTGTTTGTTTCTTCGGAGTTTATTTGGTCAGTTTAAAAGATATTAAGCTGAAATTTCGAACTTAAGCTTTTCTCTCGAACGACTATAACAAGTATGGAAATGAAAGTGCCACGCCCATTTTTAGGTATAGCCCCCATACAAAATTACCTTTTTTTTAGGTTATTTGTATGAAAATAGCTTTTATTCATGAATGTATTCAATCCAAATTGGGTAAAAATACTTCTAATGTCTTCTAATGTCAAAACTAACGTGCCACGCCCATTTTTAGGGTTAGCCCCCATACAAATTTACCGCCCATTTCGAATTTTTGTATAAAAATAGGTATTTTTTATGGATGTATTCACTCAAAATTGAATAAAACACCTCCTATATCATCCAGTTCCAAAAACCAGTATGCCACGCCCATTTTTATGTATAGCCCCCATACAAACTTACCGATTATTCCCGAACTTTTGTATGAAAAAGTACATTTATAAATGTGTATAGGCCACTGATGATCGCACATAAACTATTCAAAGATTCGTGTGGCGGGTATTTAGGCTTCGGTTCCACCGAAGTTAACGTTTTTCCTTGTTTATACCTCATTTCAATGAATTGGATTTTAATACAAAAAATAAAAAAATTGGCTAAATTTGTATAGTGGCTAAACCTATGTTGCGGTGTTTCATTCAGATTATTGTAGGCAAAATTCATACAAAATGTAGAGTTCAAAGATTACATTAACAAAGAAGTATTACTTTTTTTTTTTGTTTTGAGTACTAATTAATTTTATTTTCGCTTTGTTTTAAAATCGAGTGTTGTAAACCTCGGTGCAAGTACAAAAAAAAAAAAAAATGCTCAGAAGATTTTTTGTCATGCTGGCTGTGTGATAATACTTCTCATTGTAAATGCGCCGGTCCAAGTGCTCGTGTTCTTGACGGCATTAAAGAACACAAAAGTCTTCGCTGGACTTGCTTGAAGTGTAGATCGACGAAAACGGAGATTTTTAATTTTATGAAGCAGACCCGCACTGGTTTCGTCAATTTGAAACGAGTTTTCAAAGCGATGACTGAAAAGTTTAAGCTACTTAAAAAAATCGTTCTTGGATATGAAAAGCCTAAACTCTTCTCCTAAACGGAAGAAAAGAAATTCTCCTAAGGCGAAATCTTCTTTATGTATTTCGGTTCCTGACGATCCGGGTATCTGACGACTCCCACGGCTTATTTGGATGCAACTCATATTGATTCTATTACGGATATTGTCCCGAAAACGACAAAGTCTGTTAATGCTATCAATACGGAAATTGCGTCAACTACCTCAAATAATACTAATGAGTGTCCATCCGTGTCCAAATCAACTATACCTGTTGGCCTTAATGTGGTTGCTCCCCTCAAATCGATTTTCATATCGCGTCTTTCTTGATATACTATTGAAGGTAATATTAAAATGTTTATAAATTCTAAAATTCCTTCTTCTCTTAATGTATCTATTCAAATAGACGTACTAGTGTACCAAATCCTGTCACATTGCCTGTTGGTTCAACTGTAACAAAAAACTGAGTACGCTTTCTTTCCTTATTCACTATCAAAATGAAAGAGGGTAAAGAACGAAGCTCAACAATTTGTACCTTAATAGCTATTCCTTGTGTCCGGACGGTTTTGCTTTTCCTGAAACTCGGCTTCAATCACACATTGTTAATTCCGAAATTTTTATACCCGTTTCACATAGTTTAAACGGGTATATTTAGTTTGTCGCAAAGTTTGTAATGCACTAAAGGAGGCTTTGGAGACCCCATAAAGTACATATATTCATATCAGGCCATGTCCGTCTGTCTGTCCGTCTGTTTGTTGCTATGCGATACATTCGATAAAAATATTTAACTGAAATTTTTAAAATTAAGCTTTTCTCGGCAACTACTAGGTTGAGTTTGAGAATGAGAGTGCCACGCCCATTTTAGGTATAGCCCCCATACAAACTTACCGTGTTTTTTTACTTTTTGTATTAAAATAGTAATTATTTATGAATGTTTTCGCTCCCAATTGGGTAAAAACATTTCTGTTGTCATCAAGTGTCAAAACCAAGATGCCACTCCCATTTTTAGGTAAAGCCCCCATACAATCTTTCCGCCCATGTTCGAATTTTTGTATGAAAATGGTTATTATTTATTCACGTATTCACTCGAAATTGGGTAAAACTACTTTCTATGCCTTCCACTTTCAATGTACCACGCCCATTTTTAGTTGTTGGTTCCATACAAACTTACCGCCCATTTTCAAACATTGACCACGGATGATTTCACATAAATTCTTTAAAGATTCGTTTGTCCGAAAGTTTGCAACGCATTGAAGGAGACATCGGAGACTCCATAAAGTATATATATTATTGATCAGCTCGATGAGACGAATCGATTTAGCCATGTCCGTCTGTCTGTCCGTCTGTCCGTCTGTCTGTCCGTCTGTCTGTTGCGATGGCTGTTACTCGGAAAGTTTTAAAGATATTGACCTGAAATTCGAAACTTAAGCTTTTTGTGCTCCTAGTTAGTTTGTATACCAGAAACAAGGTGCCACGCCCATTTTTAGATATAGCCCCATACAAACTTACCATTTTTTTTCGGATTTTTTCTATGAAAACAGCTATTATTTATGAATGTAGTCACTCGAAGTTTGCAAAAAATACTTCTAATGTCATCCAATATCAAATCCAAGCTGCCACGCCCATTTTTGAATATAGCCCCCATACAAACTTACCGCCCATTCTCGAATTTTTGTATTAAAATAGGTATTATTTTTGAAACTATTCACTCAAATTTGGGTAAAAACACTTCTAATGACATCCAATATCAAAACCAAGGTGCCACGCCCATTTGTAGCTATAGCACCCATACAAACTTATTGATTATTTTCGAACATTTGTATGAAAAAGTAATTATTTTCAAATATATATTTATAAATGTATATAAGCCACTTATGATCACACATAAACTATTCAAAGATTCGTGTGACGGGTATTTAAGCTTCGGTTCCACCGAAGTTACCGTTTTTCCTTGTTTTATTCTTGTGTAGTCTACTGCAGTCTGATTTGAACTCATTGCATACATAGTGTGTGGCCAATTTTCTTAACTTACATTTTTCCAAATGCAAATGTACAACTTTTCATAGCAGAAAACAAATAATGGTGAATTACTCCTTATGTAATCATGAGCTTGTTAGGGAGTTGATTTTTGTGATTTGGGTATCCTAATGGACCAAAAATTAAGTTTTAATGTTAATATAATAACAATGGTGAATAAATCAAGAGGTGTTTTTGGCTTTATTAAACGTTGGGCTAAAGAATTTGATGACCCATATATTACCAAACTTCTTTACACCTCAATTGTACGCCCAATCTTGGAATTTGGATCTTGTGTTGGAAACCCACATTATGCTGTACATCAGGATCATATTGAGTCGGTACAAAAGCTCTTAGAAAACTTTATTGGGCATCTGACGTTCATCCCCGCCGTACACTGATCCTTTAAAACTTATTGATCTTCCAACTCTGGTTTCTCGCCGTACTATGCTCTCGGTAGTCTTTCATCATAAGGTTGTCTGTGGCGATATTGTCTCTCCTTTTTGCTTCATTCATTATTTCTTAATGCAACTTCTCGCTTTACGCGTAATTATGTTTCTCATAGGTTGTATCTGTGCACTACAAATTATGCTTGTTATGACTAACTTCTTTCTCTCTGTTCTATTTATAAAAAAATTTGCTGATCTTTATACCCGCCACACATAGTGTGAACGGTATTATCAGTTTGACGGAAAGTTTGTAACGCATTAATGGAGGCATCGGAGACCCCATAAAGTACATATATTATTAATCAGCTCGGCGAGGCGAATCGACTTAGCCATGTCCGTCTGTCTGTCCGTCTGTTGCAATGGGTTTTTTTTTTTTGGAAAGTTTTGTAGATATTGACCTGAAATTTAAAACTTAAGCTTTTGCGCTTCTAGGCAGTATGTATATCAAAACCAAGGAAACACGCCCATTTTTAGATAGAGCTCTTATACAAACTTACCATATTTTGTTTCGATGTTTTGTATGAAAATAGCTAATATTTGTGAATGTATTTACTACAAATTGGGTAAAACACTTCCTAATGGCATCCAATATCAATAGAAAGGTCCCACACCCATTTTTAAATACAGCCCCCATACAAACTTACCACTTTTTTTCGATTTTTGTTTGAAAATAGTTATTATTTATGAATGTTTTTACTACAAATTTGTTAAAAACACTTCTAATGGCATCCAATATCAAAAGAAATGTGTCACGCCGATTTTAAAATAATGCCCCCATACAAAATTAGCACTTTTTCGATTTTTTTGTATGAAAATAGTTGTTATTTATAAATAAATATACTACAAATTTGGTAAAAACACTCCTAATGGCATCCATTATCAAAAGAAAGGTATCACGCCCAGTTTCTGATATGGCCCCCATACAAACCTAGCGCCCATTTTTCAGATTTTGTATGAAAATAGTTCTTATATATGGATGTATTCACTCTAATCTGAGTAAAATCACTTCTACTGTTACATTATGAATATGCTACCGATATGACAAGGATCGGGCCACTATAACATATAGACTCCATACAAACTCACCTTCCATTTTAATATACGTTACACATAGTGTAAACGGGTTTATTAAGTTTATCGGAAACCCAATAAAGTATATATATAGCTCGATGAGCCGAGTGGGCCGAATCGACCCGTCTGTCTGTCCGTCTGTCTGTCTGCCTGTCCGTCCGTCTGTTTATTTCAACACGTTTTACTCGGGAAACTACTAGAGATATTTAGCTGAAATTTGAAGCTTAAGTTTTTCTCGGCACTTTTTTCGATGTTTTGTATGAATATGGTTATTATTAAGGATTTTATTCACTCTAAATTACCTAAAACACATCTAATATCATCCAATATCAGAAGCTAAAGTTCCCATACAAACTTACCGCCAAACTTTCGAATTATTTTTATATGAAAATGGTTATTTTTTAGTAATGTATTGACTCCAAATAGGGTCATAACACTTTTAATATCATCAATCAATCAATATCAAATCCAATATGCCAGGCCCATTTTTTTGGCATAGTTCCCACACAATGTGAGTTGTACCATATCTTTGACCCCGTCCTATCCCATCTCGGTGTTCTACGAAATCATAATAATGTCTTTGTGAAACAATTGAAAATTTTAGTAAGTACTTCATCTTTGACGATAGCATATGATTTAACTTAACGAATCTTTAATCAAAACACTTTTAAAAATATTGAGGATACATTTAAAAAGTTTTTAAATATCAAATATAGTCGTGTCTCTACTAAACCATGCAGCATACTCAAATATTTTTAAAAATATTTACCAAAACACAATTTTTATTTTGCCGGTAAAGTGTGAAACTTAACGCATTTGTTTTACAAACACTATTTGACGAAGAACATTTTTATACCCGACACACAGTGTGAACGCTTCAAAGGTGACATCGCAGACCCTATAAAGTTTTAGTATGATCAGTTCGAGACGAGTCGTTTTAGCCATGTCTTCTGTTCATTTGCCGCTATGCGATTCATTCGGTCACTTTTAAAGATACTGAACTAAAAGTTAAAACTAAAGCTTTTCTCGGCAATGACTACTATGTTTATCAAACCAAAGTGCCACGCGCACATATCGCCCATACAAACTTACCTTTATCGTAATTTTCGATTTTTTTTATAAAAAATAGTGATTTTTTATGGATTCATCATTATGAATCATATAAATCATTTCTAATGTCATCCAATGTCAATTGTCTATTTTTAGGTAAAGCCCCCATACAAACTTGCCGATTATTTTTTGTACGAAAATAGTAATTATTTATGAATATGTTCACTTCAAATTGTGTAATAACTGTTCATATTTTATCCCATGAGTACACTACGGATATGATATGGATCAGGCAATATAACATACAGCCCCATGCAAACTCTTCTACCATATTCAAAATTTTCAAGAACATTAAAATTTGATATCAATTTTATCTCTAAACTTGGGTTGTATCAGACCATTGACCCCCATCTATCCCCTCACGAAATTTTATCTAAGCCACTTATGATCACACATAAACTATTCAATCGAAGTTAACACTTTTCCTTGTCACTTTTTATTTTTCGTTTGAATTTTATATTTTTTTTAATTATACAGAGTTTTCAAACAAACCAAAAACTTGAGAATATATATTTTTATACCCGCCACACATAGTGTGAAGGGTATTATCAGTTTGTCAGAAAGTTTGTAACGCATTAAAGGAGGCATCGGAGACCCCATAAAGTATACATATTATTGATCAGCTCGACGAGACGAATCGATTTAGCCATGTCCATCTGTCTGTCTGTCCGTCCATCTGTCTGTTGCAATGCGTTTTTCTCGGAAAGTTTTAAAGATATTGACCTGAAACTTTAAACTTAAGCATTTTGTGTTCCTAGGCAGTTTGTATGGCAGAGCCAGGGTGCCACGCCCACTTTTAGATATAGGCCCCATACAAACTTACCATTTTTCGATTTTTTTGTGTGAAAATAGTTATTATTTATGAATGTTTTGACTACAAATCGGGTAAAAACACTTTTAATCCAATATCCATCCACCCAATATCAGAAGAAAGGTGCCACGCCCATTTTTAGATATGGCCCCCATGCAAGCTTACCTTTTTTTTGATTTTTTGTATGAAAATTGTTATTATTTGTAAATGTATTTACTACTAATATGGATAAAAGCACTTTAACGACATCCAATTTCAAAAGAAAGGCGCCACGCCCATTTTTTTATATGGCCCCCATACAAACTAAGCGCCCATTTTTCAGATTTTGTATGAAAATAGTTCTTTTTTATGGATATATTCACTCCAATCTGTGTAAAATCACTTCTACTATTATCCTATGAATATGCTTCCGATATGACAAGGATAGAGCCACTATAACATATAGTCCCATACAAACTCACCTTCTATTTTTTTTATTTTTTCAAGAAAATGAAAAAAGTTTCGTGTGGCGGGTATTTGAGCTTCGGTGCTTCCGAAGTTAACGTTCTTGCTTGTTGGTAATCAGAAGGAGCTATGTCTGGGCTATAAGGCGGGTGAGGTAGAATTTCCCATCCAGCATTTTCCAAATAATTTTATACCGGTACTGCAACATGTGGCCGAGCATTGTCATGATGGAAAATCAATTTTTTCGTGTCTGGTCGCCCATTCTGGCCGTTTTACGGCTATTGCTTACTTCAAACGTATCAATTGTTGCCTGTACAGCTCTCCCGTGATTGTCTGGCCCGATTTTTACAGCTCATAGTACAGCACACCCTTCTGATCCCACCAAATACAGAGCATTACCTTCAAACCATGAATATTCGGCTTTGGTGTCGATTTGGCTGGTTGGCCTGGCTTCACATATGATCTTTTACGCTTAGGGTTGTCGTAATGAATCCACTTTTCATCGCCAGTGACAATACGATGCAAAAACGATTTCTTTTTGTGGCGATTAAGCAGCATTTCAGACATGCAAAATCGTCTCTCAACGTCTCTCGGCTTTAATTCGTGTGGCACCCAATTTCCTTGTTTGTGAATGTATCCAGCTGCTTTTAAACGTTTAGAAATGGCTTGTCGAGTGACTTCCAATGTTTTTCCAAGTTCTTCTTGAGTTTGACATGAATCTTGATCGAGTAATGCCTCCAAATCTTCGTCTTCAAACTTTTTGATGGACCTGGTCGCTCTTTGTCTTATGTGTCAAAATCACCACTTTTAAATCGTGCAAACCACTGCTGACATACTCTAACCTCTGGAGCATATTCAGGATAAGCTTCTGAGAGTAAACGATGTGCCTCTGTTGCACTTTTCTTTAAATTGAAGAACAAAAGCAAACCTCCCCGCAAATGCTGTTTTGTTGGAACGTAACTTGATATTTTAACTGTAATAAAAAAATTTGTGTGATTACTAATATTCACTGTGACATATCAAATGTTCTTGATTTTTTTGGCGCGCTTTAACATAGAATAGCTGTCACTGTCAAAATATTGACTACATAAATAGATATGAGGTTAGTAACAAATACGAAATTATTAAGTTGCGCATCCAATAATTTTCGATTTTTTTTTATGAAAATAGTGATTTTTTATGGATTCATCATTATGAATCATATGAATCATTTCTAATGTCATCCAATGTCAATTGTCTATTTTTAGGTAAAGCCCCCATACAAACTTGCCGATTATTTTTGTACGAAAATAGTAATTATTTATGAATATGTTCACTTCAAATTGTGTAATAACTGTTCATATTTTATCCCATGAGTACACTACGGATATGATATGGATCAGGCAATATAACATACAGCCCCATGCAAACTCTTCTACCATATTCAAAATTTTCAAGAACATTAAAATTTGATATCAATTTTATCTCTAAACTTGGGTTGTATCAGACCATTGACCCCCATCTATCCCATCACGAAATTTTATCTAAGCCACTTATGATCACACATAAACTATTCAATCGAAGTTAACACTTTTCCTTGTCACTTTTTATTTTTCGTTTGAATTTTATATTTTTTAATTATACAGAGTTTTCAAACAAACCAAAAACTTGAGAATATATATTTTTATACCCGCCACACATAGTGTGAAGGGTATTATCAGTTTGTCAGAAAGTTTGTAACGCATTAAAGGAGGCATCGGAGACCCCATAAAGTATACATATTATTGATCAGCTCGACGAGACGAATCGATTTAGCCATGTCCATCTGTCTGTCTGTCCGTCCATCTGTCTGTTGCAATGCGTTTTTCTCGGAAAGTTTTAAAGATATTGACCTGAAACTTTAAACTTAAGCATTTTGTGTTCCTAGGCAGTTTGTATGGCAGAGCCAGGGTGCCACGCCCACTTTTAGATATAGCCCCCCATACAAACTTACCATTTTTCGATTTTTTTGTGTGAAAATAGTTATTATTTATGAATGTTTTGACTACAAATCGGGTAAAACACTTCTTTTAATCCAATATCCATCCACCCAATATCAGAAGAAAGGTGCCACGCCCATTTTTAGATATGGCCCCCATGCAAACTTACCATTTTTTTCGATTTTTTGTATGAAAATTGTTATTATTTGTGAATGTATTTACTACTAATATTGATAAAAGCACTTTAACGACATCCAATTTCAAAGAAGGCGCCACGCCCATTTTTTTTATATGGCCCCCATACAAACTAAGCGCCCATTTTTCAGATTTTGTATGAAAATAGTTCTTTTTTATGGATATATTCACTCCAATCTGTGTAAAATCACTTCTACTATTATCCTATGAATATGCTTCCGATATGACAAGGATAGAGCCACTATAACATATAGTCCCATACAAACTCACCTTCTTTTTTTTTTTATTTTTCAAGAAAATGAAAAAAAGTTTCGTGTGGCGGGGTATTTGAGCTTCGGTGCTTCGAAGTTAACGTTCTTGCTTGTTTTTTTTTTCCAACAAATGAAAAAAATTAGAAACAAGAAAAAACGTTAACTTCGGTGGGACCGAAGCTCAAATTCCCGCCACACAAAACTTTAATTAGTTCATGTATGATCATCAGTGACGTTGATTATATTCCGCAAACGGGTTGGCTGGGGAAAACTTAAGTTGGGGCTCAGATTTGTAAAATATTATGTTTAAATGAAGATATACTATAACAATAATTTTCTTTCAAAAATATAAAAAAAAGGAAGGTATGTTTGTATGGGGTTTGTATGTTATAGTGACCCGATCCTTGGCATATGGGTAGTAAATACATAGGATGACAGTAGAAGCGATTTTACCCAGATTGGAGTGAATATATTCAAAAATAAGAACTATTTTCATACAAAACTCAAAACTGGGCGGTATATTTGTATGGGGGACTATACCTAGAAATGAGCGTGGCATCTTGGTTTTGATATTGGATGACATAAGAGTGTTTTCACCCAATTTGTAGTAAATTCATTCATAAATAATAACTACTTTCACACGAAATGGGCGTGGTACCTTGATTTTGAAATTAGAAGACTTTAGAAGTGTTTTTGCCCAATTTGAAATAAGTTTATTCATAAATAATAAGTATTTTCATAAAAAATATAAAAAACTATAAGTTTTTATGGGGGCTATAACTAAAAATTTGCGTGGTACCTGGGTTTTAACATATATATTCGTGGCCGAGAAAGCCTTAAGTTTCAATTTTCAGCTGAATATCTTCATATCTTCACCAAAAAATGCGTAGAAATAAACAGACAGACGGACATGGCTAGATCGATTCGTCTCATCGAACTGATCAAGAATATATACACTTTATGTGGTCTAAGACGTCTTCTTCAATGCGTTACAAACTTTCCGACAAACTGATAATACCCTTCACACTATGTGAGGCGGGTATAAAAAAGGAAAAAACGGTCGAGTAATTTTACTGCTCACGTAATTTAACATTTCATAATTTCCTGCCTTTGGCAGAATCCAAACAAAAAATTTAAAAACACTTTCGATTGTATAAAATCATTAGAAACAAGGAAAAACGTCAGCTTCTGTACTACCGAAGTTTAAATACCCGCCACAAGAAAATTAGATCATGTGTGATCATTAGTGACGTAGATTATATTCCGCAAAGTAATTGGGTGGGGTCAACTTAGGGCTCAAATTAAAAGCATATATGTAAAATTTTAAGCTTGAAATGCAGATATACTCATAATTTTCTTAAAAAATTTAAAAAAAGGAATTGAGTTTGTAGTATATTCTTAGGATGACAGTAGAAAAAATTTTTCCACACTGGAGTAAAATCATAAAAAAAACAAGAAAAAACGTTAACTTCGGTGGAACCGAAGCTTAAATACCCGTCACACGAATCTTTGAATAGTTTAGTGTGATCATCAGTGGCTTTTATACATTTATAAAGATATATTGGAAAATAATTACCTTTTCATACATTTGTTCGAAAATAATCGACAAGTTTGTATGGGGACTATAGCTAAAAATAGGCGTGGCACTTTGGTTTTCTTATTGGATGTCATTAGAAGTGTTTTTACATAAATTTGACTGAATAGTCTCATAAATAGTACCTATTTTTATACAAAAATTCGAAAACGGGCGTTAAATTTGTAAGGGGCTATAGCTAAAAATGGGCGTGGCAGCTTGGATTTGACATTGGATGACATTAGAAGTATTTTTACCCAACTTGGAGTGACTACATTCATAAATAATAGCTATTTTCATATAAAATTCGAAAATGGGCGGTAAGTTTGTTTAGGGGCTATAGCTAAAAATGGGCGTGGCAGTTTGGATTTGACATTGGATGACATAAGAAGTATTTGTACCCAACTTGGAGTGACTACATTCATAAATAATTGCTATTTTCCTACAAAAAATCCGAAAAAAAACGGTAAGTTTATATGGGGGCTACCCCTTAAAATGGGCACTTTGATTTTAACACTTGAACTGCTTAGGACTGAGAAAAGCTTAAGTTCAGAGTTTCAGGTCAATATCTTTAAAACTAAGCGAATGAATCGCATAAATACAGACAGACAGACAGACGGACAGACGGACGGACAGACGGACATGGCTAGATCGACTCGTCTCGTCGTGCTGATCAAGAATATATACACTTTATAGGGTCTACGATGTCTCCTTTAATGCGTTACAAACTTTATGACAAAATGATAATACCCTCCACACTGTGTGTGACGGGTATAATAAAAGAAGCTCCCCATAGGTTTTTAGAAAGAGTTCCTCCGAAATATGGATGGACCATAATTGCTTGTTCGACTATTCTCGTTTTGCTGGTTACATTAAATTTATTACGACATTTATATATATAATCACAATATACTTAATTTGCATTTAATTTATATAAAGAATAGAATAAAACTTTGTTTAATATGTGTGAAACATTTTCAAACTAATGAAATACGAAAGAAAAGGCAAACAACAAATATAATAAAACTGGCTTATAATTGGCGTAATAAGAATATATTTTGCGGATACTTCAGAGACAGACCAATCGAGTAATGCTCGAGGCTGCAGCAGCACCACAAACTTGCGACTACGCGTTTCAATATATTTTTAGCTGCTCCCAAAAAATAACTAAAGCCGCAAAAACCAAATTAACTAACAAGATTATGAAAACGTAAAATCAGTAAATCGCTAAAGTGGCTGTAATTTTCATTTTCAACACCTCGCTCGTTTGTTCGTCGGTAAAACCACTGTATCAGTTCTTTTATTCACCGCTGCTTTATCATTTTGTTGCTCTTATGCTTGGCAATTCATTCAATCAGCCAGTTTAAGATACATATATACATATGTATGTATATAAATAAATATATATATATACATATATATATATATATATATATATATATATATACATACCCATATAGCTCGTGGTGTTTATACATATTCTTAATGCGTTCCGTTCATATACACACATTCATACATACACATATACAAAATATCTAACTTACTTCTTTGATATTCCGCCATGCATTTTAAAGGGTTTGAACTGGGCTGGTTACTTTGCTTCGGCATTCGTGTTTATCATCCCCGCCATTTCCGCTGCAGTCATCATCAACGAATGAAATAGTAATGGAGGGGAAGTGGGCCAAGCCTCGCAGTGGACGCGGTGGGACTTGAAGTGAGTGATTATGTTTTGATTGTGGTTGGTTGTGTACAGCTATACCGCGTTTACCATAGGCTTTGTTCTTGGGGTTGCTCATTTTTTCCTTCTATAGACAAGCGTCGTCTGTTGGTCTGCGAATACGATTTTATTTTATATGTACATTTGATTCCGCTTCGCGTATTTCACTCGACACTCGTTTTTACGCTCCCTCTTTTACTCTTACGCATACATCATTTAGTGTTGCTTCTTTTGATTCTTATTATTATACTCGAGAGCGACTTCAATCGGCGTTGTTGTCGCTGTTTATTACGGTCGCTGTGATTCGCACACAAATTGGGTTTGCCGTCGCAATGTGTCGAATAAGAACTTTGAAAAATTTATACGAAACTAATTCAAATTATTTGTTTTGTGTCTTACAATGATTAAAAAGTCAAGTGAATTTTAAATACTTTAAAAATAATTTAAACATTTAAAAGTTAAAAATAAGTATTGCCATCGAATGCGTGCCACACAGTGTTTGTTAAATCGTAGGCATCCAATTAGCAAACATATTCTTACGTGATTTGTTTCAAAATAATGCCAAGACCCTCGCGTGAGTCTTACGGCGATCAGAAGCCTCCGTACTCGTATATATCGCTTACAGCAATGGCCATCTGGAGCTCTCCTGAAAAAATGCTACCATTGAGTGACATATATAAGTTCATAACAGATCGGTTTCCATACTACAGAAAGAACACACAACGATGGCAAAATTCGTTGCGCCACAATCTTAGCTTCAATGACTGTTTTATTAAAGTACCCCCGGCGTCCTGACCGACCAGGTAAAGGTGCCTACTGGGCTTTGCATCCACAGGCGTTCGATATGTTTGAAAACGGCAGTTTACTGCGTAGAAGAAAACGGTTTAAATTGCATCAAAATGATAAAGATATGCTGAACGAAGAAATGGCTGCACTTGCGAATCTGAACAGATTCTTTTTTTCTTCAAGTTCCACTCATGGAATGTTGTCGCCTGGACTTCCACCTACAGAAATTCCTTGCGCTTCAGAAATGACAGATCCAGCTACATTCGTACCACGAGTATCTCAGCGCATCTCTTTCACACAAATTTCGCCACTCGGACAGTATTCAATCACATCCGCTCAACCTATGCATGTTATGGTTCCAACAACTCGGCCGGCGGATACTATGACTTCGGTGGCAACAACATGCAGTAATGTGCAGGTATCAAGGTATCGGCCTAAACGATCGTTTACAATTGAAAGTCTTATAACACCTGACAAACCAAAATCCGTCTCTGAAAAGAATTACAGCGAGGATGAAAATCGTATAGATGTTGATGTAGTTGATATTGCAAGCATTAACAATATAGATGGGAATAATGAGCATAATCAATCACCACCCAATTGTGTGAAAACATCTTCGTTTCCGATAAATTGCGTCGACGATCAAAGGCAGCGCCCACTTCCACCTTTGCATACAATTACAGCTGCTGCCCATCTACCTTTTTCTCCACTGCGCCACAGCTGGCATTAACACCGCAGTGACAAACAGCTCTCCGTATGATCTTCAAATTTCCCATCCTCTTCTCATGATGACTACTCCTGTGGCAAACATTCATACGTCCACTGCTTACTTTAATAATCTCACAATGATAAGTTCCGTCTCATCATCACACCAGCATCCTTCTAATGCACCAAGCCGAATAAACCATATGCGCACCGTGTAGCGTCCGGCCAGTTTCTTCCGATGCCAACATAACCTCTAATAAGTATTGTTGCCAGATTGTAAATTATTAAACGATTAGTTCCTCATATATTTTATAATGTACGTGCAAAGGCTTATGATGTATGTATATATAACTGTAATTATTACTTAGTGCATAGTATTTTCGCAAAATATAAATAAAACTAGATTACATCGATATAACTATTTATATATCCAAATAAAATTCAATTAATAACTATCAAAGAAGATATCGGCCAACTCTGCGTTGCAGATGTAAAATTCGTACCGACACTTTTTATTCGTATATGCGCTGTGAACAAGATATACTTGAAGGTATTCGCAGTACACAGGCGTTATTTTTTTTCAGACAGACAGTATTTGCATATAAATATTTTAAAAACTACAAAAACAAAATGTATGTATAGTATCTACATTAAGGTGGGCAATATGTTCGAGACAAAAAAATGTGACAAATCGTATAACAGGAATGTAATCTTTGGGATATTCCAAGTAAATTTTCACAGAGAACCATAGGTCAAAAATTAAATTTCAACTTCCACATTTGCGCTTGAAAATTAGCTGCTAATATTTATTTTACACCTAAAAGAGAAAGTTTTCCATGGACATATTTCATGTATTTTGAGGCATAGAATATAAAAATTGCAACTACAAAATTGTTCAGATATCCTCAAGAATCCATTTTTAAGGACTTTTTTAAATTTATTTTTATAAGTCAAGAATGGATAACGTTAACTATGCACAGTGCAACTAAATAAAAAAGAAGTGAATACACCCGAACATAAATATGGTCGAATAGAACTCACACATTTTTGATCTGATTTTCAAAACCAAAAATGTCTTTAAAAGGGGATGATTACACCTATAAAACCCGTATGCCCACATATATTGATCGAACCAGTATGTTATGAGTTTTATAGAGCAAAACTGGAAAAGTTTTTTATTTTTTTATTTTTTTAACTTTGACCATTGTTTATTACTATGGTAGTTATTATATATAAAAATCATACCATAATGTTTTCAACAATATATAGGTATATGGTTTTAAAGTTGTATTCATTGCCTTTCCAAAACATTTTTTGATTTTAAAAATCGCTCCAAAAATGTTCGCGTAATTCATAAATTGGTGTGATAAGTCCATAAAACCGTTTTTCTTAAATAAAAAAATAAATATCAAGCGTTGAAGTCCAAAAAAGGTACATTAATTTTTCAGTGTACTATAAACAAAAAATTTTTATTTTAAAAATTTTAAAAAGGATTAAAAAATTTTAAAAATAACACAGTGCAACCAAATAAATAGAGCTAAATACACCTGACTTCCTACATGGTGTAGGTTGTAAAAATAGTCGAAAAGAACTAAAAAATCTCTTTTTATATTCATTGAACCCTCCATTATTTAATTTAAAGATTTTCTAATAATACCTCTTAATATTTATGAGCTAAATTAAATAATATGTATCTAGATGACTACGATATACATGAAACAATATAATTCAACGAGAGACTCTCTTCTCCACAGAATATGGTTTTGATGTAAAAAGTTTAAGCAAGGCTCAAATTTTAGGTAATAATAGTTTTACCTAAAAAAGCCAAGTAGCCTTTTTTATCACCACCTCACATAGTGTGGAGGGTATTTTCATTTTGTCAAAAAGTTTGTAGCGCATTAAGGGAGACACCCTATAAAGCAAATATTATATAATATTATATACGAGACGAATGGATTAAGGCATGTTCGTCTGTTGCCATGCGTTTTTCTCGAAAAGTTTTGAAGATATTGACCTGAAATTTGAAACTCTAGCTTTTTTTTGATCCTAGGCAGTTTGAATGCCTTAACCAAGGTGCCACGGCCATTTTTAGATATAGCTGACATACAAACTTCCCACTTTACATACAAACTTCCGATTTTATTTCGATGTTTTGTATCAAAATAGGTAATATTTTTAAATGTATTTACTACAGATTGGGTAAAAACACTTTTAAAGGCATCCAATATCAAAAGATAGATGCCACGCCCATTTTCAGGTATAGCCCCCATACAAACCTAGTGCTCATTTTTAAGTTTTTGTATGAAAATATTTCTTATTTATGAATATATTCACTCCAATCCGGGTAAAATCACTTTTACTATCATCCTATGAATATGCTACCGATATGACAAGGATCGGGCCATTATAACTTACAGAACCCGTACAAACTCACCTTACATTTTTTTTAAGCAAACGATTATTTTATATGCATTTCTTTTTGAGCCCCAACATGAGTTGTTCCCATTCAACCCTTTGCAGAATATAATCTACGTCACTTATGATCGTACATAAACTAATTAAAGATTCGTGCGGCGGGTATTTGAGCTTCGGTGCTACCGAAGAACGTTTTTTATACCCGCCACACATAGTGTGAAGGGTATTATCAGTTTGTCAGAAAGTTTGTAACGCATTAAAGGAGGCATCGTAGACCCCACAAAGTATATACATTGCACTAGTTTACAAATACTCGCAACATCTCGTGGGATTCTTTCTAACCCACCTATTTCCATGTATTGTGGGGAGTAGATTTCAAAAATGGTCACCAAAAATTTTTCTTAAATACTGTTTAGGACATATCTTCAAAAACTCGTTTTTTGAGAACGTTTTTCAGTTATTACTAAAAATCTCAAGAATTGACAAATTTATAAAGCTGAACTTTTCATGTTTTGGAAGATATTTTCTTTCTCTACACGACGATATGCTATTTGTAAAAATCGAATGAATACTTTCTGTGTACCGTCGAAACACAGAAAATATTGTATTTTTCATGCTTTTTTTGAAAATGTTAATTTTTAATCCCAATTTTGCAGGTGAAAATAACTATTTTTATTTATTTTTAAAATTTGTAAATTAAGACAATTTCATTGCGAAAATATAAATCTTACAAGTGTCCAAATTGGAAAAAAATTGTGGAAGTTATAGCCTCCAAAGTAAAACTAGACAAATACATGATATGTGCTATATATTACAATATATATATTCAATATTTATTCAAGTTTTTTATCAACATTACCAGCGTTGACAGTGTCAAATGGTAACGCTAAAAAAGCTTAACAAATATAAAAAATTGGACCAATCTCACTTAAGACATTATTATTTTAAAAATATTTAACAATGTGTACAAAGTCGCTAGAAAAGTTATTGCTTGTTTGTGGCAAGTATATATGTATTTAAACAAGAAAAAACGTTAACTTCGGTAGAACCGAAGCTTAAATACCCGTCACACGAATCTTTAAAGAGTTTATGTGTAATCATCAGTGGTCACCTAAGTTTACACACAATATTTATTTAAAATTTTGAGCTAAAAATACAGATATGTATAACAACATATTTCTCGAAAATATCTGGAAACGGGCGGTAAGGTGGTATGCAAGAAACACCTGAAAATGGGCGTGGCACCATGATGTTGGAAGAGTTTTTACCCAATATGGAGTAAATACATGAATAAATAATAACCATTTTAATACAAAAAATCGAAATTGGTCCGAAAGTTTGTATGGGGGGCTATACCAAAAAATGGGCGTGGCACATCTGATTTGACATTGGATGACATTAGAATGTTTTTAGCCAAATTGGAGTGAATATATGCATAAATAATAACTATTTTCATACAAAAAAATCGGAAAAAATGGAAAGTTTATATGGGGGCTATGCCTAAAAGAGGGCGTGGCATTTTGGTTTTGACACTGGATGACAAAAGAAATGTTTTTACACAATTGGGAGCGAGTACATTCATAAATAATTACAATTTTTATACAAAAAATCGGAAAAAAACGGTAAGTTTGTATGGGGGCTATACCTAAAAATGGGCGTGGCACTCTAATTCTCGAACTCATAATAGTCGTTGCCGAGAAAAGCTTAAGTTCCAAATTTCGGCGTGATATCTAAATATCTTTATCAAAAAAATTGCGAAGAAATAAACAGACAGACAGACAGACGGACAGACAGACATGGCTGAATCGATTCGTCTCATCGAGCTGATCAAGAATATATATACTTTATGGGGTCTAAGACGTCTCCTTCAATGCGTTACAAACTTTCCGACAAACTGAATATACCCTTCACACTATGTGTGGCGGGTATAAAAAGCTGAGGAATAAGAACAAATGAAAAGATTCTTATTGCTTACAAGCAATATTTTGGATTGGCAGCAAAACACGTAAATGAATTGTGGACACCTAATTCATTTTGAAAATCGTATGACAATAGATTGCATGAATTTGTCTTTTGGAAGCCCGGTGGCTTGGCGTAATACTATTGACCATGCTACGAACTGTTATTATACCCGCCTCACATAGTGTGAAGGGTATTAACAGTTTGTCGAAAAGTTTGTAACGCATTAAAGGAGACGCCGTAGACCCCGTAAAGTGTATATATTCTTGATCAGTTCGATGAGACGAATCGATCTAGCCATGTCCGTCTGTCTGTTTATTTCTACGCATTTTTTAGGTGAAGATATGAAGATATTCAGCTGAAAATATTAACTTAAGGATTTCTCAGCAACGACTACTTTGTATGTTAAAACCAAGGCGCCACACCCATTTTTAGGTATATCATCCATACAAACTTACAGTTTTTTTTACATTTTTGTATGAAAATACTTTTTATTTATGAATGTATTCACTTCAAATTGAATGAAAACACTTCTTAAGTCATCTAATTCGAAAGTCAAAGTGCCACGCCCATTTTCGGGTATAGCCCCCATACAAACTAACAATTTGTTTCTTTTTTTTCGTGTGAAAGTAGTTATTATTTTTGAATGTATTTACTACAAATTGGTTGAAAACACTTCTTATGTCATCCAATATCAAAACCAAGATGTCACACCCATTTCTAGGTTTAGTCCCCTTAACATACATATACCGCCCATTTTTTTTGTTTTTATTCTTATAGTTCTTATTTTTTTTAAATATATTTACTCCAATTTTTGTAAAATCACTTCTACTGTCATTCTACGTATATACTACCCATATGACAAGGATCGGGTCACTATAACATACAGACCACATACCTTCCATTTTTTTAATTTAAAAAAAAAAAGTAAATCTTCATTTAAACCTAATTATAAAAATATTTATATACATATATATATACCTATATATATATATAAGTGGCACTACAGCCGATTGTCGGCCTTGGCATCACATAAGATTCGGCACCAGCGGGTGTAATTCTGTGCCTCGTCATACCATCTTGGGATTCCGATCCTGCGGATGTCATCTAGGACCTGGTCCTCCCAACGCAGCGGCGGACGTCCTCTCTGCCGCGCCCCTCCGATTTGATTCACGTTTTTCTTCCAAACTTTTCTTGCTGGAGCCTCTTCGTCCATCCGACACAGGTGACCAGCCCAGGACAGCCTTTTATATTGGATGTTCTTGACTATGTCGATGTCAGCATATAGCTCGTACAGCTCATCGTTCGTGCGCATACGGATGTCATTTCCCACTCTAACTGGACCAAAGATTCTCCGAAGTGTCTTTCTCTCAAATACGCCCAACGCCGACTTATCCGATTCTGTCATGACCCATGCTTCTGAGCCATACATTAGAACTGGCATTATCAGCGTCTTGTAGAGTTGAACCTTTGTTTTTCTGGACAGCACTCTACTTTGCATCTGCTTACCGAGACCAAAATAGCTACGGTTCGCAAGAGTGATTCTTCGTTTAATCTCCTGACTGATGATGTTGTCGTTGTTTACATCTGAGCCCAAGT
>JAEIFJ010001013.1:0-208946 GCA_018903435.1 Leucophenga varia
ATAATAAAACCTATAAAAACTTCAAATGTAATTTTTTTTGTAATCAATTAAAACAAGAATGAACGCTGAAGTCGAGTATACTGACTGCAAGATACCCTGTACCCAATCTTTACTTACCTTAAGTTTAGTAAAAAGAAGTTTAGTAAAAATGGGTTATATTTGTATGGGGCTATACCTAAAATTTTGTTGGTGCTACCCATATGGAGATATTTTATTGGGACTATCATAGACAAAATTCATACTAAACTAGCTGAACTACCCGGCCTTGCTCGGGTCATGTAGTAACAACTTATTTCATTTGTCTAGCTCAATTATTTGCAAAAATAAGTCGATTTTTTTTTTAGTTCACCCACCGCTCATTTTTCCAATGGATTATACTTTTCTCGGTGTAATAACATTTTATACCGACTTTCATTTCTCTTGTTCAATCATTTGCAAAAATAAAATTAATTTTTTTGATCTCTTTCATGGGGCCTCGCCCATCGTCCGTTTTTTTTTTCAAACTTTTTTTTAACATGAATACCCAATTAAATTTCTCTCAAATACTTCTATGGGAGCCACACCCACCGCCCATTTTCTCAAACTACATACTTCCTTTTTTGTGTAAGTTACTACATACTTCCTTTTTTGTGTAAGTTGGACCAAAAAATAGACATCTACAAAATTTAATTGAAATAAGTGGAGTTGTTTCAGGAAATATTAGTTGAATTAATTATTAATTCAATGGGGACAACTCCAGCCACTCCAATTAGTGGTATGAAAAATAGTTTATGTCCGATTTTTAGACCAACTGAATATACACACAAAATTTCATAAGAATCAGTCAACCCTTTTTCGTGGAGTATCGTTATATACACAGGTACCCGCGGTTTTGCTCGTTTTTTTTTTTTCTTTGGTGGCTAAATATAAATTGTTCAAAAAATGTGGGTTCAAATTTTGGAAATCCCCTAAACACGACTAACCATCATTGAAATGCGCCCAGTTTCAAGTCTCTTAGTCTATTCAATCCAAATGTATGACTTTTTTTAGGGCTCTCATTAAGTCCCGGGTCAAAATTTCTAAAATCCCGTCAAAAAGCTTACCTGTAATAAAAAAAATTAATTTGTCTAAAAATCTATATTGGGTCCACATATGGGTCCCTGGTCCAAATTCCGGAAATCCCATCTTTCAAAGGAGCCCTGTTTCAAGTCTCTACATCTATTCAGTCCAAAGATATGGCTTTTCCGGTTTCAAGGCCTCCATTAGGACCCGGGTCAAAGTTTTTCAAAATTTTTTTCCAAAAAAAAAAAAAAAATAGTTCAAATCGGTCGAATCATTCTCGAGTTTCAGCGTTGTTAATGCACAGCTATATATTTTTATATATATAGATTTAGAGTTCCTAGAATTAGAAACAATGTCGTTTTTATGCAAAAACCCAAAATTTTGGGGTATATTTGTATGGGGGCTATACCTAAAATTTTGTTGGTCCTACCCATATGGAGATTTTTTATTGGGACTATCATAGACATAATTTATACCAAATTTTGATTTTCTAGAATAAGAAACAAAGACATTTTCGAGCAAAAAACCCAAAATATTGAGGTAGATTTGTATGGGGGGTAGCCCTTAAAATGCACACTTGACGGTTCAGGAGAGTCAAAGTTTTAAATATGGTGGCCCTATCTCTTATAGTCTGCGAGATAATCTCTCTTATACGGCAGACAGCAGGACGGACAGACAGACATATCTAGTTCGACTCCCCTTTCAATGCTGTTCAAGAAAATATATACTTTATAGGGTCTGTCTAGCCTTCTTCTGTGTGCTAAAAACATTTTCACAAACTTAATATACCCTTTTACCCTATGGGTACAGGGTATAAAAATGGAACACTTAATGTAGAGAAATTAACCAAAATTGTGGCTTGAAGCTTCTAAGTTCCTCATTTTAGCATTTATGTGATCTAAAAAAATATAATATTAAATTAAATATTTATAGGAGCACCTTCAGGCTTCTACTACGATACTGAGAAATAAGAACACTAAATGACATAAATAAAGTTTTTATTTGTCGCAAAATACAAATTCTTGATTCCGATAGAATTTTTTTCCGAATTTTTCTCTTTTATTTTGTAATTTATATATTTTATTAAATTTTTTATGTTACCAGCTGAAATAACCGTCCTTGTTTAGGTATCTTAAATAGTTCTGTTCAAGCACTTTAGAGACACTGAAAAGCTTTTCACTTCGGTCATCTCTCCAATTGTTCATACTTCTCTCGTTCTTATTATCATGTAAGCAGAGTTTCATTCCCAAGCCCATTTGTCTAATTGATGATGTACTTCCGCGACCTAGCAATATACATACTATACTATAAATAAAATATTTAAAAAGGTATGACTAATATTTTTCAACCATTATTCCAATTGATCTTTTCCCGGTCCTCGTATATTTTACGATGATTTTTCAGGAAGTTATAGACAAAGTAATTTTTGCTTTATCTCACTTTTGCGTACAATTTCAAACTATTTTAAACTTAGAAAGTGGTCTCCTGCAAAACGGTAAAATCAGACCTAAGCAGTTTTTCTTTTTACCACAGATATTTTGTTTTGTCAAGACCCAAAAGGTCTGGCAAGCTAGAATGTGTTTGAAACTCAACTATACTCCATCTAGAATTACTGAATTCCGAATTTCATAATGAAATATATTGGATCACCTCACTCTTGGCACCTTTTGAACAATTATAGAAAAAAAAAAACGTGTTATGAAAGAAAGCTGTAACACAGCTCAAATGAATTCTTAAACCTTAAACTATTAGTTTCAAAGCAAAATTAAATGTAAACGATTTTTACGAGAACAAGCGGATAATACTAATTTTCATAGAAAAAATCAGCTATCTTAAATCAATTCAAATTGGAAAATGCGGGAGCAAATTTGTATAGGAAATACTTCCGCTCGCGCTTATATAAAATCATTTAACCATGGTCCAAGTTTTTATATGAGCTGTGTTATAATGTGACAGTGACCTATTTTTCACAAAATTTAGACATGATACAAAAATTAAAGATTCATATTGTACGAAAAAAAGCCCACTCACAATTAGGTGGAGTTTGTCTTGTAACAAATGAAAAAAATTTAATGTTGTGGGTTGGTGTAATTATAGGCAAGCGACTTTATTTTACTCTCGTAATCTGATACCGTTATTCTTAAAACAAAGAAGAAAAGTGAGACAAAAAAAAAAAGAGAAAATATTTAACACCGACATTTTTGTCACCTTCTCTTCACACTGAGCTGCCTAAAATATAGACAATTTTTGAAATAATTTCCAAACATAATTTAAGGAATTTTAGAGAATCCTTTATCGAATATTGAAATTTAGACTATTCGAAAATCTAATTATCTTTGCACAGATTCGTAATCAGGGAATCAAAATTCTTTGGTTAATTCATTTCCAGTTACTAGCTAGGCCTTTGAAAGCGTAATAAAGCATTTCGCTAAATAATTTGGTCATTGATTCAATATAAACTAAATTTGAGTATTATCATGAAGTTCATTTTCGAGTACATATATATTTTGGATAGAAAAGCATTATAGTATTATATTTAAAAATTAAAATTAAAAGAAATTTTCTAGACAAAATTTCCAAAGATTTGGGGAGAGTTTGAATGGGTCTATATGTTATTCGTGTGAGGTGTATCAAAACTTTGGTTCTACTGAAATTAATGTTTTTCCTTGTTTTTCTTTAGTCTCTCTTGTGTTTTATCGCTATCAGCTGAGGTGAACAGTTAGATGGGACAGACTACACATTTAGTTATTCCATCATGTGCAGAACTAAATTGATTTTTTTGTACACTATACCTGTAGGGCACTTTAGGGTACTTTAGATTTGTACAAATTTTTGTAACTGGTATAAGTTGAAGTAGTATATGCATAGATCCCATTAATTATATATTATATGCTAAATTTTAAATGGGTACCAAAACCGAGAGTACTTAACGTGTTTTTCTGTACAACTTTTACCAATTTTTGTATGAAACCGGTTTTAATACTTTTTGTAGGGAAACCAATATTGTTGTAGATGACTTTCTTGTGAAGCATAATGAAACGTCTAAAATGATTTACCAATACATATAAACTCTAAACTTATTCCAAAATTTAAAATTTATTTTAAAAATTTCCAAAAATGTTTTTTATAAATGTACAACAAAAATTTATTACAGGATAAAGCGTACCTCGCAGTCGATACAACTCGAATTTAACATTATTCCTTGCTATTTGTCTGTTTTGGTGTTTTGATTTAATTGAATTATTTCGAAATTTAGGTTAGAAAATTAGTAAGCAACAAAATGTTTTGCGTGGATGACGTGTTCGAGTTTCGAGATCACACCGAATTAAAGGATTTCAAGTTTAATGATGAAAATATATCAACGGAAACTTCGGAAAAACAGAAAAAAACAGAATCTTTGATAGAAAAATGTTTCGATCGCTTTCAGCAGCTGAATCTTCGAAATACACTTGTGGCGCAAATATATAGAACCGAGCATAAGCAATTTTTGAAGATTTTGCAACGTAAACTGCCGAGAGACTTTGAAAATTTAGACTGCAGTCGACCGTGGCTTCTCTACCATATACTGCATACCGCACAGCTGCTTAATTTCAAGTTCGACGAAAGCACACTCGACGATTGTGTACAGTTTCTGATCAAATGTCGCGCTTTTGAGTGGCGGATTTGGTGGCAGTCCCGGGCAAAATGCGCATCTTGTGCAAACATATGCGGCCGTAAATTGTCTTTGTATTATTGGTACACCTCAGGCATATCGAGCAATTGAACGGAGTTCACTCGTAGAGTTTCTATTTGCGATGCGTCAAAATGATGGTTCGTTCCGGCTACATTTCGATGGGGAATGTGATGTGCGTGGCGCATATTGTGCGATTTCATGCGCGAAATTGACAAAAACGCCACTGGAGACATTGGAACGTTTGTTTGCCGGTACCGGAGATTGGATTGCCAACTGTCAGACGTATGAAGGTGGATTTGGTGGTACACCAGAACTAGAGGCACACGGCGGTTATACGGTTGTGCGGCATTGCTGGCCTGAGCTTACTTAATGAAGCACCTAAATGCAATCGTGAAGCGCTGCTCAAATGGTGTCTTCAGCGACAAATGTGCTACGAAGGAGGTTTTCAGGGACGTACCAATAAATTAGTCGACTCTTGCTATGCATATTGGGTGGGTGCATCGATATCCATAACTCAGGCTTCACTGATAGAAGAGGATCAAAATATGGATCAGCCGCTATTCGATGTAGTAGCTTTGCAGGAGTTCATCATTTTATGTTGTCAGTGTCTGAAAGGTGGTTTATTTGACATACCCGAAAATACACGAGATCTTCATCACACCTGCTATGGGCTTGGCGGTATATCCGTAGCGCAACATTCTGTATTGGCTTTGAATCCACAGGTGCTTGGGGATGCGTTGAACGAGCTGGTTCGCGTAGATCCCATTTTTAATGTAGCATCGAGTGTGGTTACGGCTACTATGCATCATTTTTCTAATAGTCGCACGAGTGGGGAATGTTGTCTGAGCAATGCCTGCTCTCATGATGAGAAAGAACGGTAAACAAGGTCCATGTTTCAATTAGTGCCATATTTTTTTTTCTCAAATATATTTTTCATTTGCACAGCAATTATTACAATTGTTAAAAAAAAAATATTATAATTGTTAAAAATAAAATAATAATACATAAAATTCATATTTTTGTCAACTAAATATCTTAATAAGTAGCGAGGGAAGAATCAATGTTACCAAGTGCGGCGTCTGTCTGCTCACCGTATGATAAATTAACATACACCAAGCATAACCCAAAGAACTCAAAAAGATCCTTATATCAAATCTCTACATAATCGGAAACCCTTTGAACACGTAAGTCGATATTTTCCAAAATCTCGTCTGAGTGATCACCTTTATCTATATATATAAAAAATAAGTCCCAAGTTCTGTTGGTGATCGTTGGACGCGAAAACTACTGGACGGATTTCCACGAAATTTTGCATGTGTGTTCGTATTCACAAAGATGGTTTAGGGCAAAAAAAAAAAATTGTAAAATGTAATTTTGACCCGGGGCCTAATGGGGGCCTTGAAACCGGAAAAAGCCACATATCTTTGAAATGAATAGACGTAGAGACTTGTAACAGGGCTCATTTGAAAGATGGTTAAAAAACATTTTTAGCGTTCAAGGTGTTCAAGGGATTTCCGGAATTTGGACCTGGGACCCATATGTGGACCCAATATAGATTTTTAACCAATTTTTTTTATTTTTATTACAGGTGAACATTTAGACGGGATTTTAAAAAATTTTGACCCGGGCCTAATGGGGCCTTGAAACCGGAAAAAGCCATATCTTTGAAATGAATAGACGTAGAGACTTGAAACAGGGCTGATTTGAAAGATGGTTAGAAAACAGTTTTAGCGTTCAAGGTGTTCAAGGGATTTCCGGAATTTGGACCTGGGACCCATATGTGGACCCAATATAGATTTTTTGATCATTTTCTATTTTTTTTATTACAGGTGAGCACTTTAGAAATTTTTGACCCGGGGCCTAATGAGAGCCTTGAAAAAAAGTCATACATTTGGATTGAATAAACGTAGAGAATTGAAACTGGGCGTATTTTAATGATGGTTAGTCCTGTTTATGGGATTTCCAAAATCTGAACCCACATTTTTTGAACAATTAATATTTAGCCACCAAAGAGAATAAAAAAAATAAAAAAAACGCGAGCAAAGCCGCGGGTACCTGCTGGTCGTAATTTAAATCTACAGTAAAATAATATATATATATATATATATATATATCCGTAATTACAGCTTGTTAAAATTTATGTTTAAAGTCCCCCCTGGGCCCCAATTTCGAAACTTCTTAATAACGTCAAAAAAATTTTATATTAACTTTTAAATGCGCCTATTATCAATTCTTTTTCCGGTTTTAAGAACCCCATTGTGCACCTAGACAATTTTTCAAAGTTATCGTAATTTAAATCTACAGCAAAATACAAAAAAAAAAAAAATAAAAATTGATTAAATCAAATCCAAAATAAAGAAACTCCTTGAACACGTCAAAAGTCATCTCTCAAATACGCCTAATATCAAGTCTAAGTAGTCACCTTAAAAAATTTTAAAATTTAATAAAATTTTGATTTATGTAACCCGTTTGGCTCAAGGTCTAAACTTTAGAAACCCCTTGAACACATTTGAAATAATTTGAAATTATCTTGGACTCTTGGACTTTTCAAAGATAACACTCTTCCGGTCTTAAGACTGGTCTTAGTGCTCACCAATATATTATTTTGAGTCTACAGCTAAAAAAAAAAAAAATATATTTTAAACTAATAAAATTTCGGGGGACTCTATCGCTGGGTACCAGCTCCAAATTTCGGAAATCCCTTGAATACGCTAAAATATTTTCTAATCATCGTCCAGTTTCAAGCCTATGCATCTATTCATTCCAAAGATATGGTTTGTCCGGTTTCAAGATCCCAATTAGGCCCGGGTCTTAGATTTTTGTGCTCACCTTAAATCTAAAAAAAAAATGGCCAAAAATTTATTTTGGGTCCACCAATGGGTCCCAGGTTCAAGACCCCCATAAGGCCCCAGGTCAAACATTTTGTAATTACGTCCTAGTACTCACCTAAAATCTAGTAAAAAAATAAAAATTGGTCAAAAATCTATTTTGGTTACTCCAATTAGTTCTAGGTCAAATTTTGCAAATCCCTTGAACAAAAAGTGTTAAAAGAGACGTTTCATTTGATTTTGGGTCTCTAAGTGGTTCTAAGGTTCGAATTTTTAAAAACACCGAAACACCCCAAACATATTTTTAAGGACCTTTCAAATAAACCAAATTTCAAGTCTTTTTATGCATTTTCAATCCAAAGATGAATCTGCTGTCGGCCCAAATAAAAAAAGGAAAAATTAAAAAAAATAACCCATTTTTGTCTCCCACAGGTTCCGAAAATTTGAAAGTTGCTTTAATACGTCTAAAATATTGTTTAATTACCTTTCAAATGAGTCTAACATTTAGTCTCCAGGTCTTACCATCCCATTTCGGTTTTAATGGGAGCCACCCTTAGTCAAAATTTTCCAAAAATCTCTTCTTAGTCGTCAGTTTCATCATAAAACAAATCTACAGTAAAAATTTCTGTTTCCTATCTGCATATATGTTACATATGTCAATCAGTCAATTATTCAGTCAGTCAGGTGAAAGGTATTTATATATAGTATACAAGGGGAATTCTTCCTAAACTGCCTTGCCAAAAAAAAATTTTTGTGTTTTATTTGAAACTTTTACCATTTGTGAAATAGCTCCATAAAAAATATTAATTATTTTATACAAAAAGTTTAAAATGAGGATTGAGATTTTATGGAAGCTATTCCAATAAAAACTGGGCAAAGCTGTTTGGTTTTAAAATGTAAATTGGCTGCGAGAGTGCAACGTGTAACCACAAATTGGCGGATGGACATATCTAAACAAATTCCTCTCTTCGAGCTGATCTAGAAAAAAAAAAAAAAAAAATAATAAAAAAATAGAAAAATAGAAAAAGTATGCCTACATGCAATTTCCTAAATATGCGGAACTAAATTGATTTGTGTACCCTGTACTGATATGGAAAAATATATTAAGTTTGTGGAAATATATTATATGTAATGAGAATTTTCGATCAGTCATAAATATGTATATTCTTAATCAGAATTTATATTCGTGTAACTATGTCCATCTGTCCTAAGTGTAATACCTTAATTGCCAAAACCCTCGTTTTCTGAGTTCCCCCAAAAACTACTCTTTTATTTGCTTAGCCAGTAATCACAAAAACTGGAACAGATCCAAAAACAACAAAAAATAAAGTAAATTGCTCAGATTTGAATCTGATTTACTATGGCACCCATAATTAACTTTTTTTAAATCAATCTAGAAATGCCAATCTAATGACTTGGCTACAGGGTTTCACGTAGTCGCGTTTACTCGACTGCAGCATTTTCAATTGTTATTTTTTGTGTTTTGGTGTCTCAAGTTGATTTAATTATCTCAACATTTGCATTAAAAAAATAGTAAACAACAAAATGTTTTGCGTGGATGACGTGTTAGAATTTCGAGATCACAACGAGTTAAAGGATTTCAAGTTTAATGATGAAAATATATCAACGAAAACTTCGCAGCTACAGCAAAGAACAGAATCTTTGATGGAAAAATTTTTCGATCGCTTTCAAAAGTTGCAATATCGAAACGCACAAGTATCGCAAATATATAGATCCGAGCATAAGCAATATTTGGAGATAATGCAACGTAATTTACCGGAAATGTTTGATATTAAAGATTGCGGTCGACCGTGGTTTCTCTATCATATACTGCATTCCGCACAGATGCTTAACTTCAAATTTGACGATAGCACACTCGCCGATTGTGTACAGTTTCTGAACAAGTGTCGCGTGCCGAGTGGTGGATTTGGTGGCAGCCCTGGTCAAATGGCGCACATTGTGCAAACATATGCGGCTGTAAATTGTCTGTGTATTATTGGTACACCTCAGGCATATCGAGCAATTGATCGAGAGTCACTTGTGGAGTATCTATTTGCGTTGCGTCAAAATGATGGTTCGTTTCGGCTATATTTTGATGGTGAAATTGATTTGCGTAGCATTTATTGTGTGATTTCATGCGCGAAATTGACAAACGTGCCGCCGGGAATATTGGAACGTTTGTTTGCCGGTACTGAAGATTGGATTGCCAACTGTCAGACGTATGAAGGTGGATTTGGTGGTACACCAGATTTAGAGGCACACGGCGGTTATACGTTGTGCGGCATTGCTGGCTTGGCCTTTACTTAATGAAGCACCTAAATGCAATCGTGAAGCGCTGCTCAAATGGTGTCTTCAGCGTCAAATGTGCTACGAAGGAGGTTTTCAGGGACGCACCAATAAATTGGTCGATTCGTGCTATGCGTATTGGGTGGGTGCATCGATATCCATAACACAGGCGTCACTGATAGAAGAGGATCGCAATATGGGTCAGCCGCTATTCGATGTAGCTGCTTTGCAGGAGTTTATCATTTTATGTTGTCAGCGTCTAAAAGGTGGCCTAATTGATATCCCTGGCATGCCACGAGATCTTCATCACACTTGCTATGGACTTGGCGGTGTAGCCATAGCGCAGCACTCTGATCTTACTTTATGTCCACAGGTGCTGGGAGATGTGATGAACGAGCTGGTTCGCATTGATCCCATTTTTAATGTTGCATCGAGTGTGGTTACGGCTGCTATGCAATATTTTTCCAATAGTGCCTTTTCGGATGAAGAGTAAAAAAAAAAAATTATAAATAAAATTGGAAAACAGCAATGGTACTCCACTAAGTAACATATTTTTTAACTATTCAAATTTTTTAATAAAGAAGCTAAAAATTTTCTATATGGCCAAAAAACTCGCTTTAAATATTAACATAAATATATGAGAATATACTACATTTGAAGCATTTAAATTTTTTAAATTAATCGTACTATGGAATATATTATGGGTCCGTATATAGTCCCTGGACCAAGCGCTTAAAGCCAACATATAGTATGCCGAGAAATCCCATATTACCAGAGATATACAGCAAAAAATAATGGAAAATTGCGAAAAAGTGAAAATATATCAACCCGATATCATCTTACAGGTTTATATACTTTATACTGGACGGAGAGTAACTGAGACTCTGGAAGGAATAATATGCTATTTTTTGTTTGACCACGACCACCAACCCGTACGCCCAGTTTTTATACCCGCCACACATAGTGTGAAGGGTATTATCAGTTTGTCGGAAAGTTTGTAACGCATTAAAGGAGGCATCGGAGACCCCATAAAGTATATATATTATTGATCAGCTCGACGAGACGAATCGATCTAGCCATGTCCGTCTGTCCGTCCGTCCATCCGTCTGTCTGTCTGTCTGTTGCAATGCGTGTTTCTCGGAAAGTTTTAAAGATATTGACCTGAAACTTTAAACTTAAGCTTTTTTGTGTTCCTAGGCAGTTTGTATGGCAGAACCAAGGTGCCACGCCCACTTTTAGATATAGCCCCCATACAAACTTACCATTTTTTTTCTATATTTTTCTATGAAAAATGTTATTATTTATGAATGTATTTACTAAAAATCGGGTTAAAACACTTCTAATCCAATATCCATCCATCCAATATCAGAAGAAAGGTACCACGCCCATTTTTAGATATAACCCCCATACAAACTTACCATTTTTTTTCGATTTTTTGTATGAAAATTGTTATTATTTGTAAATGTATTTACAACAAATATGGTTAAAAGCACTTTAATGACATCCAACTTCAAAAGAAAGGTGCCACGCCCATTTTTTTATACAACCCCCTACAAACCAAGCGCACATTTTTCAGATTTTGTATGAAAATAGTTTTTGTTTATGGATATATTTACTCCAATCTGTGTAAAATGACTTCTACTGTTATCCTATAAATATGCTTCCGATATAACAAGGATCGAGCCACTATAACATATAGTCCTATACAAACTCACCTTCTATTTTTTTATTTTTCCAAGAAAATGAATAAAGTTTCGTGTGGCGGGTATTTGAGCTTCGGTGCTTCCGAAGTTAACGTTCTTGCTTGTTTTTACAAAATTTTATATTATTGACATATTAACCCCAATAAATATACAAATGAAAGATGTTTAAAAATACTGATAATGACATGTTTCTGGATTTTTGGATCGTTAAAACTGTGGCTCGTTGGGTAACACCCAATAATTTTTCTTTATAATTTTTGAAATATTTTTTATACCCGCCACACAGGGTACATTCAGTTTGTCTAAAAGTTTGTAATGCATTGAAGGAGACGTCGTACTATAGACCCCATAAAGTATATATATTCTTGATCACCTCGACGAGACGAATCGATTTAGCCATGTCCGTCTGTCTGTCCGTCTGTCCATCCGTCCGTCTGTCCGTCTGTCTGTGTGTTGCTGCGCGATTTATTCGCTCAGTTTTAAAGATATTGAGCTGAAATTTTAAACTTAAGCTTTTCAAGGTCCTGTGTAGTTTCTATGTTAAAATCAATGTGCCACGCCCACTTTTAGGTATAGCTCCCATACAAAAGTTCAACATTTTTTCAAGCTCATATATGAAAAATATGTATTTATAAAGCGAATGGCTTCAAATATGGTTAAAATGTTTCTTATACCATGCCAAATCTTCAGTTTAAAATTGGTCCAAATCGGACCGCGAATTCCTAAATTTTTAAGAGTATATTTAATTTGATTAGTATTTTGAAATGAAAATTAATTCAAATGAGGCACACGAAGCTCTATCAACGTCAAATGATGTTTAACAGGTATATAGTATAAACTTCGGTTCAACCGAAGTTAACTTTTTTTCTTGTTTTTATGATAATTTTTCTTATAGTTGTGTATAGAGGCGCATATTTTGGGGCCTTGAAAAAGGAAAAACCATATCTTTGAAATGAGTAAAACTGAAGACTAACGACTGGGCACATTTGCATGATAGTTAAAAAAATATTTTTTGTGTGTTTAAGGGGTTTTCGAAACTTTAACCAGGGACTCGTCGGGGGATCCAGATTAAATTTTTAAACTATTTGAGCTCTAAGATGGGATCTTAAAACCGAAGAAGCCATGTCTTTGTTATCCTAGAGCTTTGCAATAGTTAATTTATAATTAAATTAATACATTTTTGTAAACATAAAAATGCTTTTTTATTTCATTTCAAATGGAGGCGGCAAGCGAAGCACACCGGGTTCAGCTACATAGTTATGTATAAATAAATTTTGTGTTCAATTTAATTATAATAATACAATAAATATATAACTACATACATTGTACATATAAAAGAGTGTATATAGTACATATTTTTTTGTTACAATATTACTTATGAAATATGCAAAATATCAGAAACGTCAACAGTATACATTCATATGAATAAATAAAAAACGTGGAAAGATGGCAAGGACATTAAACAGACAAGCAAACACAAAAAAAAAACACAAAAAAAAAAAAAAAGGACAATACTGTTTCGACTGTTAAGCGCACAGATGTACGAGGTGTGTTCAAAAAGTATCGCGAATTTTGTGTTTTTTAAAAATTATTTATTTATTCATGAATATCTATTTTGTCCCCTTCAAAGTAATCCCCATGAGATATTATACACTTGTGCCAACGGTTTTTCCAATTTTCGAAGCACTTCAAAAAATCATTTTTTTTATCTTGTTCAGCTCCTCCTTTGATGCCGTCTTTATCTCGTCAAGCGTAGCGTAACATCATCCTTTCATGGGCCTCTTCAGTTTAGGGAACAAGAAAAAGTCACAGGGGGCCAGATCTGGGGATTACGGTGGCTGCGGCATCATTAGTGTGTTGTTTTTGGCCAAAAAGTCGCGCACAACCAACGATGTGTGAGCAGGGGCGTTATCGTGGTGCAAAAGTCAATTTTTGTTCTTCCACAAATCCGGGCCTTTCTGGCGGATTGCTTCGCGCAAATTGCGCATAACTTGCAGGTAATATTCTTTATTGACCGTTCTACCCTGTGGCAAGAACTCATTATGCACCACGCCCCTGCAATCAAAGAAAACTGTCAGCAAAACTTTCACATTCGACCGAACTTGGCGCGCTTTTTTCGGTCTTGGTTCTGGCGGCAGCTTCCATTGATATGATTGGGCTTAAGTTTCCACGTCATAACCATAAACCCACGATTCGTCACCAGTTATGACCCTCTGGAACAAATTTGGGTCGTCGCGGACAGAGTCCAACATCTCATTAGCAATGTTCATGCGATGCTGTTTTTGGTCGCAATCGAGCAATTTTGGTACGAATTTCGGCGACCCGTCTCATGCCCAAATCATTGATAAAAATCGAATGGCACGAGCCAATTGATATGTTTAGGTCCTCAGCAACTTCTCTAACGGAGATTCGACGATTGGCCAATACCATTTTCTCCACTTCATTAATTTTTTCGTCTGTTGTTGAAGTGCTCGAGCGTCCGGCACGCTCTTCGTCGTTCACATCTTCTCGGCCTTCTGAGAACATTTTGTACCACCGATAAACGTTGCTTCGGTCCAAGGTAGCTTCTCCGTATGCCACAGTCAACATTTTCACACAAAATTTGATACAGGTTCTTTGATCTATTTTTTTGAATAGGTAAAAATCGAAAACGATCCAAAACACGTGCAAGCAAAGCAGCTGTCAACAATTAAGTGAACATTCAAAATGGCCGAGCTTTTCGGCATAAGTGAGAGACATGAGTACCAACCTAACGCCACAAAAAAATCAAAATTCGAATATACGTAACCCGCGATAATTCAAAATTAGCGATACTTTTTGAACATACCTCGTACATATACATACAAACTTATAAATACAAAATAAACAGGACTGCTTAAAAAAATTGTGTAAAATTTACAATTTGAGATAAATTTAATTAATTTTTCATTCTATTCCACTTGACTAAGCGTAACTTTTAAAGCAGATCTTGTATACTTATATATATACTCATGTGTACTTTAGGGTGTTCCAAAAAAAAAAAAAAAATATTATGCGCTCATCTTCTAGGATTGTTCTAAATCGAAAATAAGAACCTCGTAAATATTTTTTTTAAATTCGATAATATTTAATAGTGCCGCAAAGCCCCTGTAGTTTCCATGTATTTTATATGGAATTTAAATTAATTTTAAAATATTAAACGTTAACTTCGGTGGAACCGAAGCTGAAATACCCGTTACACAACACTTTTAATAGTTTATATGTTCACCAAAGGCTTAGATTAAAATTCACGATGGATTCGGTAAAATTTGTATGGAGGCCTAAGATATATTAGTCCGATCCTTAACATATCGATAGTGTTTACTTAGGTGGACATTGAAATTGATTTTACCAAATTTTAATTGAATTCATTCATAAATAATACGTATTTTCATACAAAAACTCGAAAATGGGCGGTAGGTTTGCATATGGGCTATACCTAAAAATGGGCATGGCCCCTTGATTCTGACATACAAACTGCCTAGGAGCAAGAAAAGCTTAAGTTTAAAAATTCATGTCAATATCTTAAAAACATTCTGAGTAAAACGCATCGCCACAGACAGACAGATGGATAAACGGACATGGCAAAATCGAATCGTCTCAAGATCAATATTATATATGTACTTTCTGAAGTATCCGATGCCCCCTTATTGCGTTACAAACTTTCGGCCAAACTAAATATACCAGTTTACACTGTGTGTAACGGATATAAAAAAATAATTATTTAAAATTAATTCACTAACGCCGAAATTCGCGCTATTTTGAAGTTTTGCTTCGATAAAGGCAAATCCGCTAGAGAAACGATCTGGGTGATTAATGGTGTTTTGGGAAATGGTACTCTTTCACTTCGAACCGCGGAGGAATGCTTTCGACGATTCAGAGCCGGTGATAACGACACCATGGACGAATACCGATGAAATTATGGAAAACATTGAGATAGACCGGCATGTGACATCTTGTGATATCGCCCAGGAGATGGAAGTTAGTCACCAAACCATTTTAAGCCATCTGCAGAAGGCTGGACCACTAAAAAACCTTATTGTTGTGCCGCATGATTTGACGCAAAAAAACTTCTGGACCGAATCAATGCCTGCGATATGCTGCTGAATCGGAACGAACTCGACCCATTTTTGAAGCGGATGGTGACTAGTGACGAAAAATGGATCACATACGACAATATCAAGCGAAAATGGTCGTGGTCGAAGGCCGGTGAATCGTCCAAAACAGTGGCCAAGCCGGGATTGACTGCCAGGAAGGTTTTGCTGTGTGTTTGGTGGGATTGGAAGCGAATCATCCACTATGAGCTGCTACCATATGGCCGGACGCTTAATTCTACCATCTACTGCGAACAACTGGACCGCTTTAAGCGGTCGATCGACCAGAAGAGTCCGGAATTGGCCAACAGGAAGGGCGTAGTGTTCCACCAGGAGAACGCCAGGCAACACATCTTTGGTGACTCGTCAGAAGCTACAGGAGCTCGGATGGTAGGTTTTATCGCATTCACCATATAGCCCGGAAACAGCGCCAAGTGATTACCACCTTTCCTGTCGATGGCGAACACCCTGGTGGTGTAAAGTTGGCCTCAAAAGAGGCTTGTGAAAAGTGGCTATCCGAGCTTTTCGCAAATAAGGAGGGGGTACTATGATGAAAACAGATTATCGAACAAAACGGCGCATATTTGAACTAAATCCGATCACTGTAACTTTTTTTAAAGCATTGAAAAATAGCAAAAAAGCGGAAGGGAGATATTTGACAGCCTTATATATATGGGAAATTTCAGGGGCTTTGTGGCACCATTAAATATAAAAAAATAAAAAAATACAGGTCTTCTTATTTTCGATAAAGAACAATAGTAGAAGATAAGCACATAAAAATGTGCAAAAAATGCCCTCCATGCTTTTTTGGACCACCTAATATACATAAACATACCATATATACATACAATATATATACATATATGCAAAACCATGCTGAGTAATCGTGTATACGTCAATATAATAAACTGATTAACAGGCATATGACAGACATTTCTGCCTACAGCGTCCCAACGTAACACACACACAGACGCACACACACACACATACATACATACACATAAAGATCTCGATTTAACCTTTTACACCCACTTGCCACAGTTTCACATCGTTCGACATACTCTATAAAGTTAATATGGCTCTTTTAAAGAGATAATGACCAAACAATATCGCTCCAGTTGCTTTTGTCCTTCTGTCCTTCTGTCCTTACTTGACTGCATGTCGCTTTTTGAGCTTCATTGTTGTTGTTGTTATTGTTTATAACTGTATCAATGTTGTTCCGTTATTGCATACATTATACATACATATGTGTATATGTACTCGTATGTATTGTTCGTGACATTAAATATACAAGATATATTCAACATATAATTGACATACATACATACATATGTGTATATGTATGTATGTATGTCAATATTTGTATGTGTGTGTATGAATTAAACAGAGGAAACCCGAGAACTGTCATTGAAATTCAGATGCATTGAAATATAATTATTGGGAAATACACGATTGTTCTACGGTTTCCGTTTATGTTAATATACGGAATATGGTTGACGAATGGGTGTACTGGATTTGTGGTGCAGTTTATAAATGTGTGTGTGTGTGTGTATGAAAATACATATATTGGCTGTACATAAACAAATAATGTACAAACAAATAAATATAAATGTAATTCAGTAAAAAATAAAATGGATGAATGAATTGTTAAGTTTATTTTCTTTGAAAACAGTAACGAGTTAAATAGGAGCATACACAAAGGTATAGCCGCATTGGACAGGTGTACTTGAGTGGGAATTGGAACGGAAAAAGTTCAACTGCTTAGCTCTAGTTAACTTAGCTAGTTCATTCGACTGTCTAGACGTCCTTACCTCTATTTGTCTACCAATTATCTCGAGTAGGTTGGAGTTAAATTTTTTTTTTATTTCCGTTACACATATGTAGTGTAAGGTCTGGTCGTATGTCTGTCCTTCCGTCTGTTTATTTCAACGCGAATTATTCGGAGATTGCTGGAGATATTTAATTAAAGTGCCAAGTTCATATTTATATATAGCCCCCATTTTCGAATTATTGTATGAAAATGGTTATTATTTATGAATGTATTCATTCCAAATTGGTTAAAAACATTAACAGACGTCCCAAAAGCCTTGTAGTGAAATGTATGTAGCGTCAGAGACCCTCAATGATCAGCATTGAAAGGCTATGCCTGTCTGTCACTCTGCCCATCATGACGTCTGCCCTATGAAAACGATTATTTCGGCTACTATAACTATAAACTTAGACTCTCATAAGCCGTCAAGTGATCACTTACAAGCGGGGTTTCTCTAGTCCCATTTTAAGGTGTAGCCCCCATACAAACCTACCCGAAATTTTCTATTTCTCAAGAATACTTACATATGTGTTATGTAATATTTAAAAAACTGAATTTAGTATGGATTATGCCTATAATAGTCCAAATGAAATGTCGGAACATGATTATAGCCCCTATACAAATGTACCCAACTTTTTTCTTTTTGAATTATTTAACAGGGTATCTTGGACCATACACAACACATATGTATTGTGAAAGAGTATGTTAAGTTTGTCAAAAAGTTCGCAATGCATGAAAGGAGACACCGTTGACATGATAAAGTATATATATTCTTGTTCAACTCGATGAGACAATTCGATCTAGCCATGTCCGTCTGTATGTATGTCTGTCTGCAGTGACACGTTTCATTTGCTCAGTTTTAAAGATGGATTTCAAAACTTAAGCATTTCTTACCCCTAAGCAAATAAAGTAATAAAACCAAGGTGCCACGCCCATTTTTAGGCGTAGCCCTTTACAAATATTAAAGTTTTTATTTTATTAAAATATTTGTTAAATACGGTAAAAACACCTTTAATAGTAACCAGTGTTTATAGAAGGGCCGATGGTTAAAGTGGTTCACTATGGCATATAGCCCCCCATACAAATCTTCCGCAAATTTTTAAGATTTTATAAGAAAAATAATTTATTTATAAAACGATTTGTTTCAAATACGGTAATAATTCTTCCGATATCAACCCATGTTTAGAAAAGGATCCATGGTTCAGGTGGGATCACTATAACATTTAACCCATGTAGAAATTAACCTACAGTTAACCAACAGTTTTTGAGTATTTGAATTAAAACATTAAACATGGGATTCAAAATACTTATTGTACCAACCAAAGATTACAATCTGCCACATGATTAAAGTAGGATTATGAGCTAAAATACCTTTTTACAAGAAAAGTTAGTCGAATTATCATGTGACGGGTATTTAAGCTTTGGTTCCACCGAAGTTTTGTTTTATATTCTTGTCACATTTTTTTTTTTGCAATTCTTTTGACAGAGAGATGGAAATATATTTCGAAAATTCAAGACTTTTGCTCTTTTCATTTCTGGTATCAGACAAATAGCGTCAAGACGTTCATCATTATACCCTGTACCCAAAGGGTAAAAGGGTATATTAAGTTTGTGCGAATGTATGTAACAGACAGAAGGAGGCAAGATAGACCCTATAAAGTATATATATTCTTGATCAGCATTGCAAGGGAGTCGAACTAGCTATGTTTGTCTGTCCGTCCGTCTGTCCGTCTGTCCGTCTGTCATGCTGTCTGCCGTATGAAAACGATTATTTCGGAGACTATAAGAGGTAGAGCTTTCAAAATTGAAACTTAGACTCTCCTTGGCCGTCAAGTGTGCACTTACTAACGGTTTTTCTCTAGACCCATTTTAAGGAGTACCCCCCCAAATAAATCTACCCCAAAATTTTTGGGGTTTTGCATAAAAACGACATTGTTTTTTATTCTAGGAAGTTCAAATTTAGTATAAATTATGTCTATGATAGTCCCAATAAAATATCCCAACATGGGAAGGACCAACAAAATTTTAGGTATAGCCCCCGTACAAATTTACCCTTAAATATTGGGTTTTTACATAAAAACGTCATTGCTTTTATTCTAGAAAATTTAAATTTAGTATAAATTATGTCTATGATAGTCCTAATAAAATATCCCAATATGGGTAGGACCAACCAAATTTTTATGTATAGCCCCCATACAAATTTACCCCAAATTTTTGGGTTTTTACATAAAAACGTCATTGTTTTTTATTCTAGAAATTTTAAATTTAGGATAAATTATATCTATGATAGTCAAAATGAAATAGACCAATATGGGTAGGCCCAACAAAATTTTAGGTATAACCCCATTCAAAGATATACCCGATTTTTTTAAGTTTTTCTATGAAAAACCAATTCAATGAGGTATGGTAGTCAAATAGAACCTAACTAAAGGTACATATAGATTGGGTACAGGGTATCTTGCAGTCGAGCATACTCGACTTCAGCGTTCTTTCTTGTTTTGTTTAGTTTTCCGCCCTCTTTCAGATAGCATATTTATCTTGAATTTCAAAAAAGTAAAAAATTTGATTGATTTCAAATGCACCCTTTGTTATGAGGAACGAAATTTCAACATTTGTTTTAGTACTTCCCTACAATATTGACAATATCTTTGGTAAGTATATTAAGGCGCTAGCAGTGCATTAAGGTAATATGTCAAAATTTAAAGTTATCCAATATTTCTGATATACTCCTGATAATTTTAATAAATTTGTTTCATCGATCTTATACGGATCAAGAACGAATATTTTAAAAATTAAATTAAACACACCATCAAACCATATTAACAATAATAATATGAATAGAAGCACCAACAAAACAGGATGCATATCCCACGAAATAGCCGTGACAAGTGTATCGCTTCAAACGTAATTGTAACTTGTCGCAGTTGTCGGGTACATTAAACATGTCAGTTTACTGTCATTATACGTTAACATACATATGTGCATACATATACATATACATAAATGTCTGTATTTACTACTATGTATGTATGTATGTATGTATGTATGTATGTATGTATGTATGTATGTACGTGAATGCAAACACGCACACACTCAAGTCAACACTTTGTACATAATTATTAGCATAGTCTCAGGCGTAGCCAAGCTTTGTATACGCCGACAACAAATGTCAAAATAATAATCATGGATCGACCTAAACATTTTAGTTAATATTAATAAGAATTTTAAAATAATTATATTCGGTAAAACTTAAAAAGAATAACACAATTTATAATAACTAGAATTGTACAGTGGCCAAAATTTGATCATTTCAACATTTGAAAGTTGTTTAGGTAGGGTTTGTCGGTTGACCCTGTAGGGGATCGCACATAGACCAGTATGTTCCTTAGTGATAACGACAGCGGAGTTCATTCAGGGATTAATGTAATCTCTTAATATTCCTGCGTGTTAGGCAAATGCCTATATTGTTATAAGTCCTACTGACTGCCTCTTTTAACGATGCGATAGCAATAGTTGCACAGTTACAGATGAGGTGGTCCAGAGTCTCTATGACTCCATGGTTCTCACATTTGCTGCAATCGTCAAGCTTTTTCGCATGAGGGTATGCTAGATAGTGACCTGTTAAGATGCCAGCTAGTAGTCTGCAATCTCTCCTTTGGAGTTGCAGCATATAGTGAGCTAGTTTTTCATTTCTTTCTTGGGCACATTAATTTAGATATTTTGCAATCAGTTGTGCTCCTCCATCTCATCCCAAAATCTGTGGAGGAATTTAGTAGATTTATCGACACCAGCTTTGCTAGGCTGTCCGCCATCTCGTTACCATTAATGCCAGGAAATGTGTACCTTTTTAGAGGTATATAGATCATCTACTACCTCCTACTCGCTAGGACATTTCTGGAATTGATAGTGATCGCCTGCAATGCTTTAATAGCAGCCTGACTATTAACGAATACGTTTATCCGTTGTTGTGATATTTGTAATTGTTGTATCGTTTTGCGGCTTTCTTTTATTGCGAATACCTCCGCCTGGAAGATGCTGTAGAGGTCCGGTAGTTTGTAGGAAAGCCTTCTATTTCTGTATTTCTATTTCTGTAAACTGCTGCTCCTACTTCTGAACTCATTTTGGTTCCGTCGGTAAATATGTGTATCGCTCGCTGGTCCAGCCCTTCGCGCCAGTCTTCTAGTCCCAGTGAGGTTAATGTACGGTTTGGGACTCATGTAGACTATGCTACTTATGAACTCCATACCCACTTTGCGGTGGCCATTGCTTTTAGGTACCATGGTGCCTGTCGCACATATGCGTTGTATAGTTTTTGTGCGATCAGACGAGCGTGTATGTCTAGAAGGGTGGATTCCCATTTTTGAGAAAGTGATAGACATAGAGAGAGACAAATTTATATATATTTCTCTCTGAGTACTTACATACGGCTACTTTGCACAAATCTTATTATAGCGCAAAGTTTTTTGAATGCAGAGGACGTCACCAAGAACGACTCCTAGAGATGAGGTTAGACCGAGGGTGGTCACCAACGACATAAAACAAAAAAATAACCAAATGAATTACACAATTGAAAAAGTTTACCAAATGCAATGATGGCTAGTCAAAGCAGAAGTACTCCAGGTGGCAGACACAGGGGTGTAAATTCATCCGCGGATAATTCAGCAGCAGGGGCTAGGATTCTAGAGGCCCCAACTTCGCGAGCAATAGAAGAACTCATTACCACTCTCGACAACTTCAGAGCATACATAACTGCTGTCCAGGAAATGAAACCTGTGACATATTTGGATGTACCAACCACGAAGGTAGGAAAGTACGCGTACTCGTCTCCAGGCTTACAGCTGTAGAAAGTCTCGCCTCGATACGCATCAGAGCTAAATTTTTCAACGTTAGCCTTCATAGGGCAAACGCCTCGACCAATGTTAGAGATGAAATGGCGAAAGATAAATTCTATGACCGCTGCCCCTCAAAATTATAATTGGTGAATTCAACGCACAAATTGGGAGAGAAGAGATCTTTCGGCCAACCATTCGAAATGTTTGCTTACTTGACTCCACCAACAGTAATGGAGAAAGGCTAATCAACTTTGCTGCGGGCAGAAACATGATCATAAGAAGTACCATATTTCCATATCTCGACATTGACAAGGCAACATGGCGTAGTGACGATCTAAGTATCTGCACCTAAATAGATTATGTCAGATCAGACCCCTATTGGATTTTAATAGTTTATCTTGGATTCGCGTTTTATCGTATCAAATACATTTTGATATGATAAAACACGAATACGAGCTAAACTAGTAAAATCCAATAGAGGTCTGATCTGTTCCGATGAGCACTTTCAGGAACTAAACTCGAAATGGAGTGCATAATCAATACTGTGGGCAAAAAGTAAGGAAAAATTTCAATTTAAACTTCACGGACTTAACATTTCGGACTAGTTCTTTTTTTCTTGAGTTAGCAGGACTGTTAATAACATCTGGACCAAATTTCTCATCAATGTTATTATCAGTAATATATTTACGCTTTAGGATCAATTAATACCATTTTGAAAGATGTTTTGGGCCTTAAACGTATCAAGTCTCGATTAATACCAAAAAATGCTAAATTTTCTTGAAAAACGCGTCGATTCTTCGTGACTTTTTCTCCAAAATGCAACCAATATCGTTCCGTAACCACCGTATTCGCTTGATTTGGCTTCTTGTGACTTCTGGTTATTCCCAAAACTCAAGAGACCACTCCGGGGGAACGCGTTTCGAGTCGATTGATTAGATGAAAGCTGAATCGAAGAAGGCGCTGATGGCTACTCCGGAAAGAGACTATTTGGCATGTTTCGAGGATTGGAAAATACGTCGAAGCCTAAATTATGTTTCAGAAGATTTAAATCAAGCCTTGTTTATTTAAGATTAAATCTATTTGTGTGTGTGTGTGTGTATGTATATATACGCACGTTTCTCTATATTACGGCCACTTGCTGTTGCTATTGCTTTTGTTTCTACTGTTTTACGCTCTTGTTGACACACTTCTGCCAACAGTTGATCTTGTGGTCGACCGCAGGCATGCGGATTTAATCCATAAAGGATACAATTGCGTATACATGCGTAGCCATACTAGCTACGTTTGCATATGTGAGTGTGTGTGTGTGTGTGCTTCGGTGTATGTAAATGCTTGAGTGTACACAGTACATGCTTTTTAAGCACGTCCGCTGGCTTAACGAGGCATATACGGAGGCCTGTATTATTGTTATACCGTATAGTATATATGTATATCGTATGTAAACGAGTCTCTCTTCAAAATATCTACTTGCACATATATGTCCGTCTGTCTGTCTACATTTTGGTATAGATTAAAGCGTTAAGTGGGCAATTTTCGGCTAACAGAATACGCAGTTGGATGGAATATTTGCAATATTCAACTTGCATTGTATTTAGTATGTAAATCTTATTTGTATAAATTTTATACATATTTCTGTTGTTTTTGTTGCTATTTATATGGTATTTCGATGATTTTCTGCTTGATTTATTAAGATTAGTTTACAAAATAACACCTAAATTCTATGCACAGATTTATATTGAATGCCTACAATGAAACTATTTCTAATGTTTTTGATAACCATTCGAAATTTTGTAACAAATTTCTTTGTTAATTAAAATAAACCAAAGACTTGTTATTTTATTATCTAAAATGTTTATTTAATCACTTTACTAAACAAAATGTGCAAGTGGCAAAGTTTAAATAATACAGAACTTGTTAAATTTATAGCATCATCTGTTCAATTATTTTCGAAAATATAAAGTGACTTTATTATTTTATTTGATTTTATTGTACTACGATTTTATTCGTATCGATTGATGTCAGGAATAGAAGCAAAATTTAAAGTGGTCAGAGCGAAAGTGAAGATTCAAGTAAGTCATCACACGTTTCCATCGTTAGCAAAGAGTATAATGGAATATGGTAGGCCCAGGGTACTGCGACTCTAGGGAGTCTATTGTACCCAAGTCTGGCAATTATAACTGGTTAGGTTAATGTACAGAGAATCATCTCCGCCTCTTTTATAAGCAGAAGAGTATCCCTAGTCGGGGCGACACTGGTTAAACATGATGAATAAAACAGCGATTAAACAGAGTGAATCTGAAGCGGGACACAGCTGGACATTCACAGAGAATGTGTGTACTAGTTTCATCGTTCTCCAAGCAGAGTCTACACTCTGACTCTGGGGACAGGCCAATTTTGTTAAGATGATATCTCAATCTGTTATGACCGGTGAGGTAGCCAGTTAGCAACCTGAGGTCATGACGACTGACATATACAATATTTTAAGGGCAGATAGGGCGAGCTAATTGCTTAGCTTGCCGTAGACCCGGTATTGAACCCAGTGTTGTCGAAGAGATTCTGCGGAGAAATTATCGATTATGCATAATGCTGAATTCAGCTGAGCCCGCAGAAAGGCTCCGGGCCAATCAAGGACGAGGAGGAGCCATATCTGGCGAGTTCGTCAGCGGCTTCATTGCCGTCAATACTCATCTGTACAGGGAGCCAGCAGATAGTGATATTACGACTCTCAGAAAGCAGTTGAAATGCATCATAGCACTGAAGAACTAGCTTAGATGAAAAGATTCACGAAGTTAGTGCTTGGCTATCGAAGAAGATTGTTCCCCCTGAGACTATGACCGAAAAGGTGGCGGGCGCAGACTTCGATGGCAAAGATCTCAGATTGAAAGACCGTGGGCCAAGCACCCATTGCAACAGAGATCCTAGTGTTGGGACCATAAATACAAGCACCAGTGCCCGTGAGCGAACCATCAGTAAACCACTTAATGGATAATGGTTCGAAACCTCATATAATTATCGATATTATCGATTTAAAAATATTTTTATATCATTCTGTGATGTTGCTAAACTTTATCTCTGTAACTTTAAATACGATTGATGCTGAATTAAAATTGAAAATAATTATTTTTTACTCAAGCCTTAATTTAAAGATTAGAAAATTTAGTCAAAGCTACCACAATTTACGATTTGGTTTGACCGATAACTTATTAATTTGTAACCGATAGCACTCTATGTCATATGCAATGCATAGAAACGTTTTGGAAATGAAACATAACTTTTGTGTTTACCAGAGCACGAACAATTTGAAATCGTACGAAATTACTTAAATCGTAAATCGTAAAATGAAGTGGATATGGGAGCAAGGAAGATAGCCCAAGAATTGTTAATTTTTTTATATGAATTAAACGAAAAAGCCATGAGCCATTAATCGGAACAGATGTGAATCCAATGGAGCGATCTCCGAAATATACGGCAGATTAGGTTGATGCTCCAATTTTTTGGTGTTAACAAGTTGGTTTGGAATACTTTGTGGAAACAAGAAATATTTACAGAGAACTAAATTAGTAGAATGTGCTGGATGGGGAATCAGTTCATAGATTATTTAATGGATTATTTCATTGGCGTTGATAAATACGAACATTTTTTTCTACAATTGCGATTGCATTTTTGCTTCAAATCAAATTTGAATCTCTCTAACAGCGCCGAATCATATTCGAGTTAGAGGTTTTATACTTTTCAAGACAAGCAATGGGAATGAAACCATGTACATCTAAAATAAATAGTCACCATAATCTTGTTGGCTGACAGACCAGACTTGGCCATCTTTCACAAACGTGAATCTGGAGTAGCCCACTGCTTTGACTGTTTTTTTTTTGGTCTCAGGTATCATGTTATACATTTCAACGAACATCGTTGAAGTGGCTCCAAAGATGTTTTAAAATTTTGTGATTTTTTTAATAAAAAATATTCAGGACGATCGGAAACTTTTTTGTTTCGATAAAATTTTGTTCATTTAAGTTTAAATAAAATTCCAAAACTTAAAACAGATGCGTTTTGGAAACCATAATGTTCTGCGTCAATTGTCCGGGCCCGACATAAACCATTACAGCTTTTTACAAGGCTGGGCATCACTCAGGGTATTCACCCAGCTGGGATGCTCGACACCAATTTCGGATCCATATCATACGGATGTCTTCCAAGATCTGAGCCTTCCAACGCAGCGGCGGTCGTCCTCGATGTCGAGCCCCTACGATTTTATTCACATTTTTTTCGTACACTTGTCTGGCTGGAGCCCGTCGTTACATGCGCTCATGCGAATACGATACTCGTTGTCCACTCTGACAGGTCCAAAGATTTTTCGAAGAATTTTTCTCTCAAACATACCGAACACTGATTTGTCCGCTTCTATCTTGACCCCTTTTTCTGCGCCATACATCAGGTCTGGGTTAATCAACGTCTTGTAGAGTTTGGATAACACTCTACTTCGCACTTGCCTACCGAAACCAAAAGTAGCATCGGTTAGCCAGAGTATTTCTTCGTCTTTCATTCTCCACACTCACAGATTTTCTAAGGCAAGAGCACAATAAAATTTAGTAAACCTTTGTCAAAGTTATATATTTTCAATGACTGTATTTGCTCAACACTTTAACAAATAATGATAGTTGTCAGAAGTAATTTCGCGGGATATTTAAAAATCAATGACTTATCAAATTGTTCTCATAGATCAAGTCACGCTGAGCCTATCTAAGACAGAGAATACAATCCATAAATATTTGGTTTCGTCTGACGCATTTTGCTGATACATTTTGCTCCATGATACATTAAAACGTTTTTTATACACTGCTCCCAAAGAAAAAGGGTATGATAAGCTTGTAAAAGGCAGTAGGAGACTTAACTGACCCTAGACCTTAGGCTAGGGCTATGTGTCTCTGTCTGTCCGTCCGGCTGTTGGACTGTCCGGCAGTCCGTCCATCTTGACGTCTGCCGTATGAAAACGATTATCTCGGAGACTATAAGAGATAAGGCCTCCATATTTGAACCTTACAATTTCCTGAGTCGTCAAGTGGTACAAACGGTTTTTCTCTAGTCTCATTTTAAAGGGTAGCCCCCATACAAATCTTCCCCCAAAATTTTTGGGTTTAAGCATAAAAATTTCTCTGTTTCTAGGATCTTTAAATTTTGTATAAATTATGCCTATGATAGTCCCAAGAAAATATCCCAAAATGGGTTGGATCAAAAATAGAAATTTACCCCATTTTCTTAAGTTTTTGTACGAAAATCCAATACAATGAGGAATGGTAATAAGAAATGACTTAACTTAAGGTACATAAGGATTGGGTACAGGGTATCTCGCAGAAGAGCATATCCGACCTTAGCGTTTGAAAATGCGTATTTGCAGTTTACTAATTAGTAATGACTCAGTTCATGTGAATTATATACAGGATAACAATACCTGGGTGACTCAATATCGGTCTTACAGATGCAACGACCGAGTTTTACATTAAAATTATTTATATTGCCCATCAAAATGTTTACTAAAAAAGAAAAGTTATACATAACTTATTAATATGAACGTGACTGTAAGTTGTATGCATTCCGAATTAGCCTTATGAAGTATTTACAACAAAATACAAAAACAATCTAAACAGTGCATGCTATCGACGTAAGAAAGAAGGAAATAATCTTTACACACAATCATTCACAATCATGAAGTGCATTGGTTGGTCTGGTATCTTAAAGCATTCTTGTGGCTTGTATGTATTGCAAGCAAGGATATCCAAGACAACTTGCACTGACACACTCAATTATTTTTATGCCATTACGTAGTGCTTTTCTATGCAGTTGACTTGTTCGAGTATTGAATAATTTTGTGGTCATTTAATGGCAACAAAATTCCTATTGTCTGCCATACTTGGAATGTGTCTTCATTCTTATTATTTGCAAATTGTTATTTTGTTACTGCAAATTACATTTACAAAATATATATTTTCGTATTTATATAATTCGAGATGAATATGTTGAATTTTCGGTTAAATAAATGTGTAAATATTTGTAGGCATTATGGGCAAACATGCTTATCCGCTTATTCTATATAAATGTAATTATTATTTAATAAATGTCAGATCAAAATAGTTTCTTAGAGCTCTAAAATAATGTCAAACAATTGATTTAATATGCAACAAATAAATAATTTTATTATTGCTACGTAAACGTGGCGTATGCGCAATATGAATTATTTATAAAAAATGGATTTGTTGCTTATGGAGTACCCATTTAATTATTATTGTATTTTTTTTTATATTCGATTTATGTTAAATAATTAAAATATTGTTTACGTGTTGGCTATGTAAAAACTTTAAAGTATAAAAAAATATAATTCTTAAAATAAAAAATTAATATCAAAGAAAAAAAAAATAGGCGTATATAATGTCATAATATTCTGTCGGACTTTATGCCGTAAATCGTGTAAAAAACTGTTATCATCTTTGTTTTTTTGTTGACTACCAAAATAAAGTTTAGTTAATTCGAACTTTTAATACTCTTCATTTAGAAAACTTTGTGAATAATATTCATAAAATATCATAATATTCCATCGTCGTCATACATAGTTTTTGATTAGATGAAGACGAAATCCGGACTCACCGATTGGAATAAATTAAGGGGTTATATACAGTTAGGAGGTCGAAAAAAAGGCATTTTTCAAGAATTTATATTATGACAACCTTAAACTATATTCATATATTTTTTATTGCCAAAAATAATTATCGGGAACGTTGATATTGCCAATTTGACAGAGGTCCGCAAAAAAAAAGAGGCCTCTTGCGGTGAGCACGATATCTCTGGACTGGATCATATAAAATGCAAAAACCAAATAGATTTCATTAATATAATAAATAATCTAGTGATTAATCGAAGGAATTAGCAAAAAAAAAATTTATTGACAAAATGGCGGCTACTCAAAGCAAAAGGTTCGATTTTTGACCAAAATTCGGCTCTTTAATTGTTTAAAAAAATACGAAATTTTCATCGGATGGGGAAATCCTTCGATTAATTACTAAAAAATATAGTTAAGAAGCTTGTGTAAAAATTTCAGACCGATCGGTTGAGACGTTTCTGAGAAATCTTGCTCACCGACTTTGAAAACACCGTTTCAAAAAAACGCGTTTAAAGTTTTGAAAGCACTTGAAAGCACTGCGAGATCTCTCGGCGCGCCTTCACTAATGTGTCTATAACTTCGAAAATATTCGTCGGATCGACTTGAAATTTTGTGTGTGTATACTCAGATATATATATATATATTAAGAAAATGCAAAAAAAAACAAGTAAAAACGTTAACTTCGGTGGAACCGAAGCTTAAATACCCGTCACACGAATCTTTGAATAGTTTAGTGTGATCATCAGTGGCTTATATACATTTATAAATATATATTCGAAAATAATTACTTTTTCATACATTTGGTGGAAAATAATCGAAAAGTTTGTGTGGGAACTATAGCTAAAAAATAGGCGTGGCACCTTGGTTTTGTTATTGGATATCATTAATAGAAATGTTTTTACATAAATTTGAGTGAATAGTCTCATAAATAATACCGATTTTTATACAAAAATTCGAAAACGGGCCTTAGTTAAAAATGGGCGTGGCAGCTTGGATTTGACATTGGATGACACTAGAAGTATTTTTTACCCAACTTGGTGTGACTACATTCGTAAATAATAGCTATTCTCATATAAAATTCGAAAATGGGCGGTAAGTTTGTATGGGGGCTATAGATAAAAATGGGCGTGGCAGCTTGGATTTGACATTGGATGACACTAGAAGTATTTTTACCCAACTTGGTGTGACTACATTCGTAAATAATAGCTATTCTCATATAAAATTCGAAAATGGGCGGTAAGTTTGTATGGGGGGCTATAGCTAAAAATGGGCGTGGCAGATTGGATTTGACATTGGATGACCTAAGAAGTATTTTTACCAAACTTGGAGTGACTACATTCATAAATAATTGCTATTTTCATACAAAAAATCCGAAAAAAAAAGGTAAATTTGTATGGGGGCTACACCTTAAAATGGGCGTGGCACTTTGATTTTAACACTTGAGCTGCTTAGGACTGAGAAAAGCTTAAGTTCCGAGTTTCAGGTCAATATCTTTAAAACTAAGCGAATGAACCGCATAAATACAGACAGACGGACAGACAGACGGACAGACAGACAGACGGAAATGGCTAGATCGACTCGTCTCGTCGTGCTGATCAAGAATATATATACTTTATTGGGTCTAAGAAGTCTCCTTTAATGCGTTACAAACTTTCTGACAAAATGATAATACCCTCCACACTGTGTGCGACGGGTATAAAAAAAAATCGATTTTTTGAAAATCCTAAATGTATATAACCCCTTAAGTTTCGACTTTCAGCTTAATATCTTTAAAACTGAGCGAATGAATCATCTCGCAACAGACAGACAGAGAGACAGATAGACGGACGAACGGACATGGCTAGATCAGATCAGGAATATATATATAATCCATGGGGTGTCCGATGCTCCTTTAATAGCAAACTGATATAAAATTCCCCCTTGAGTACTTAACTTTGAGGTAGGTAAGTTGGGTAAAGCGGTCCAAAAAAAACCTTTTTCAAATATTTAAAAGACCTATAGTCTATTAACAGGTTTTCTAAAACTCATTAATTGTTTGTAGAGTACCCTTCTTTTAATTCTCTGTACAGATTCAAGTGTCTCCATACATCAAAGTTTACTACCCAGGGGATGGTATCAACTCATAAATTTGACTCTGTTCCGTAGTCTTGCTTGTGAGTCGCACATTTTTGGTTCAAGTACTGGGGGTATATCTTTTAAAAAAGGTACCTATATTGTCCATACATTTTATCCATTTTGTTGGTAAGCACCTATCAAACAAATGTCGAAAAAAATAAGCTTAATTCCTGATTCGTACACATTTCAAGCTTCGGAAAACATCAAAAAATTGGAGTCCTACCTAATTGTTATCTACATAGAAATAATCTAAAGTTGAATTTTCGAGTCTCAATATTATAGCCAAAAAATAAGTTGAAAGTCTTTTAGTAGAGGTTTCAGGTCTGTTCAAGTAAAAACAAGACGGCATACTTTGAATTTGGACATTCCCAAAATCTTTGGTGATAAATTAGTTTTTCCCTTTTTGTTCCCTTATGTGTCAATGTCTCAGTCGAATTCGAATCGATTTTATACCCTGTACCCAAAGGGTAAAAGGGTATATTAAGTTTGTGCGAATGTATGTAACAGACAGAAGGAGGCAAGATAGACCCTATAAAGTATATATATTCTTGATCAGCATTGGAAGGGGAGTCGAACTAGCTTTGTCTGTCTGTCCGTCCGTCCGTCTGTCATGCTGTCTGCCGTATGAAAACGATTATTTTGGAGACTATAAGAGGTAGAGCTTTCAAAATTGAAACTTAGACTCTCCAAGGCCGTCAAGTGTGCACTTACAAACGGTTTTTCTCTAGACCCATTTTAAGGGGTACCCCCATACAAATGTACCCCAAAATTTTGGGTTTTTGCATAAAAAACGTCATTGTTTTTTATTCTAGGAAGTTCAAATTTAGTACAAATTATGTCTATGATAGTCCCAATAAAATATCTAAACATGGGTAGGACCAACAAAATTTTAGGTATAGCCCCCATACAAATTTACCCCAAAATATTGGGTTTTTACATAAAAACGTCATTGCTTTTTTTTCTAGAAAATTTAATTTACCCCAAAATATTGGGTTTTTACATAAAAACGTCTTGCTTTTTTTTCTAGAAAATTTTTTTGTATAAATTATGTCTATGGTAGTCCCAATGAAATAGACCAATATGGGTAGGCCCACAAAATTTTAGGTATAAACCAAATCAAAGATATACCCGATTTTTTAAGTTTTTCATGAAAATCCAATTCAATGATGTATGGTAGTCAAATAGAACCTAACTTAAGGTACATATAGATTGGGTATAGGGTCATCTTGCAGCTGAGCAACCCCAATTTCAGCGTTCTTTCTTGTTATTTTTAAACCAGTTTTGCATAAAAAAATCTTAGACCTTTTCAATCAAATATACAATATAATGCTATGGTATTTCAGATGCTGTTTTTATTTTCAAGGCAAGCGAGATTAGCTGTTTTATTTTCTAAATTTTTACCTTTATCAATGTTTGGTTACACTATTTGATTTAAAAGCTTCATCTTCATATGTTTGCCTTGAAATGTCAAAGAGAATCATCGTAAAGGTGAGTCGATAGGTTTGGTGAAATGGCTTTACATAAAGCGTTGCTATTGTTAGATTCGTGTATCCATTACAGCTTGTCTTCAACCTGGGCATCACTTAGGATATTCACCCAGCTGGGATGCTTCAATGCTACTCGGGGCACCCCGCCACCCCACCCTTCCGAACGTCTTCCAAGATATGGTCTTTCCAACGCAGCGGCGGCGGTCCTCGCTCACGAGGGGCCCTCCGATTTCGTTTCCGAGCCGGACCTTGTTCCTCCCTTCCGAAGCATGTGACCAGCCATGTGCAATCGTTTACACTTAATGCGTTTGCCTTTACGATGTCAGTTTAAAGCTGGTACAACTCGTGAGTTATGCGAATACGGAACTCGTTGTCCACTCAGACATGACCCATGATTCTGAGTCAAACATCTTTTGAAAAATCAAATTCTTGTATAGTTTAATTTTTGTAGTTCTGGATTAAACTCTACTTCGCATTTGCTTATCGAGACCAAGGTAGCATCGGTAAGCCAGAAAATATTGTCCTTCAGCTCAACGTGTGGGCATTGGCGTAGAATATACGCTATATATGCTTTATATAAATAGGGTATCCCGGAAAAACGAGTTTAGACATAGAAGTGGTATAAAATTTTAATATAAAAATGCAGATATTGAAAATAATCTGATAAGTTTGTCTGGGGCCTATGCCAAAAATTGGCGCGCCACCTTGGTTTTGATATTGGAAGATATAAGTATATAAGTATATAAGTATGGAGTGAATATATGCATAAATAGTATCTATTTTCATAGGTGGTCATTTTGATTGGGGGCTATACCTAAATTGGGCGTAACACCCTGGTCGTTCCCGAGAAATGCTTAAGTTTTAAATTTCAGCTAAATATCTCCAGTAATCTCCGAGTAAATCGCGTTAAAATAAACAGACAGACGGATATAGCTTATCGTTTCGTCTCATCGAGCTGATTAAGAATATATATACATCATGGGGTCTACAACGATTTCCCGACAAACTGAATATACCCGCCTACAATATGTGTAACGGGTATAAAAATAGCAATAAAAAATAAATAAAATAATAGGGCGACATGTGAAAAAATAAATAAATTAAAATCAATAAAAACCACAAAAAGCGTGCCAGATATGCATATATGCAGTATAAGTATGTATACATATAAATATATATATTTGCATATGAATACATACATAGTAATACACATACATATGTATACTATATACGCATATGAAGTTATTTAATGTATTTATTTATTTTGTGTTTTTTTTTTGTCTGGTAAAGTGGCACTTTTTAACATGAATATTATTACAATTAAAATAAATTTAATAATAAATTTCAATTTAATTGCATTTCACTTGTTTAAATAAACGTTTTCGAAGTCACATATTTACAACAATAACTACATACGACATATGCGAGTGACGTCTGAAAAGTAATCAATAACATTAGCCAAAAAAAAAAAAAAAAAAAATCTATATCTACAAATAATTTAGGCTTAATGCAAATGATACAAATGACAGCCCTTTATTTTCTTGAGTTTTCCTTATTTTGGTTATTTTAGTGTAATGTTCAAGCTTTAATTTAAGCGTAAGTTGAAGTCTCTAGCATATTTGGTTCTCGAGATAACTGGGGATAATAACACGATTTTTGGGATTTTTAACAAATTTTTTTCTCGTAAACTAGACGTGACGCCGGCACTTTTCGATCAGAAACCAATCTAATATCAAAGATAAAAAATCCACAAGCTTCTAGACCTGTGTTATTGTTCAAATGTTCCTCGTATACATATATCGAAGCTATATAAAATTCATGCATATACTATACATATATACTTCATTTAATTATGCATGTACAAAGGCATATCGTTGCAGATGGCTTCGTGATTATTGCCATGAATAATCCATTGAGTAATAATGCAGCTTAAAGTTGATCAGAAAATTATTGAACTGAAACAGTGCATTTTTCAACAATATTTTTTTTTTTTTTTTGATTTTCCGAAATATATTGTTAAGAATTTTTTAATCATTTTAAGTAGAGCAATTTTCTTTATAAAAGCAAATACATTGAGGGACCGTAATCGTTATTAGTTATAATACATTTTAAAAATCACAATTTAATGATTATTATGAAGGTATTTAAAAAAATAAATTATTTGAGTTAAGACAAGGACAAAAATTTGGTGGAACCGAAGCTGAAATACGCGTTACACAAGAGCTTTCTATAGTGTAAGCGTTCACTTGGTTTTTCTACCGAAGGCCGTTGGCTTAGATGGTAAACCTTTCATGATGGATTTGGTCAAATTTGTATGGAGGCTTTATGTACGAGAAAAATTTAAGTGAGTGAATAAAAAAAAAATGAAGGAAAAAAAAAAAACAGAGAGAAAAAAAAAAAGTGTGTGTTCAAAAAGTATCGCATATTTTGTGTTTTTTTTTAAATTTATTTATTTATTCATGAATATCTATTTTGTCCCCTTTAAAGTAGCCCCCTCCCGATAAAATACACCTATGCCAACGTTTTTTCCAATCCTCTAAACATGCCAAATAATCCCTTTCCGGTATAGCCATTAGCGCCTTCTTTGATTTAGCTTTTATCTCCTCAATCGACTCGAAACGCGTTCCCCGGATGTGGTCTCTTGAGTTTTGGGAATAGCCAGAAGTCACACGGTGCCAAATCAAGCGAATACGGTGGTTGCGGAACGATATTGGTTGCATTTTTAGCAAAAAAGTCACAAAAAATCAGTACAGTTTTTAAAAAAAAATCAGCATTTTTGGTACCAATCGTGTGTGGCATGAGGGATTGTTGCAAAAATCAAGGACGTACTTAACTTCAGCTCATTTTCTATTCCTAAAGTCCTTTCTTATCCGGCCGATGTTTCCAAGTAGCAATAAAGCGATGTTAACTCGACGATACGGCCAGCATACGTGCTGTGTACTCTTAAAGTGAGTGTACTTGAGCCCAACTCTTTACTCTCTTTATACTGCGGACATGCCTAAACCGGTGGGCGATCACATGTTGTTGGCTACATACGCTGACAATACGGTAATTATGCGAATTCAAGATGCCCTGTTGAAGCTTCAGAACACCTACAAGAGTTCTTGGACTTTTTTTCATTATTCCATTGAGACTAATCGTTGGAACAGGTTAAAATAAACAGCTCAAATTCTGCACACTGCACGTTCACGCTGAAAAAAAAAAAATGGGCGAAAAATAGAGCAAGTGAGTTTAAAAATCGTAAGTTGAACAAACTTATGCAAAATCTAAATTTATAATATTTATAAACAAATTAATGTGAAATTTATCGGACCTGATGCAATATATTGGCAGACTTGTATTCGGTCCAGTTTGAATAGAAAAAAAAAAAAAACAATAGAAATATTGTCATCTTGGAGCCTTGTAGTTATCAAAAAGTATTACTTTCAGATTGATACTAAAACTTTTCTTTGATTGCAAAGTCTCCATATGATGGGCCATGGAAAGTAATCATTAACTTTCAATAACAATTTTCATTGCAAGTCTGTGACTTACTTGGAAGATAACGCTAGTTTACTTTCTCGAAGACTCTGGGTTCTCATGAATTCATTTTTGGGCGTGGATTCCAAAAATGGCAAACAAAAAATAAAATTCAAAAGTTTTTGTTGGTTGAAAACTCATTTTTAAGCATTGAATCTTCACGGAAATTCACGGATCGATTTTAACCAAAAACCGCCATATTTTTTTTATTAAATTTTAGGTTACTCCCTAATATAAATAAATAAATAAATTTGTCTGATTTTACTTACTACTTCATGGGCAAGACTCTGTCAAAGAGAAAAAAAGTGTTTTGCAAGTGGGGTTCCGATTGTTCTGAAACTTTGGAAAATAATAGTCTTAGGTGGAATATTTCAAGCTTAAAAGGAATTGTTTTCAAAACTGTTGGATGGATTTTTAAATAGCAATACCTCAAGAACTTTGTTTTTGATTTTTGTTTATGTTCAAAAAGCAAAACGTTTTTGTATTGGAAAATTAGAAAATCTTCTTCTTAAATAAACCGAATGTGCCTAATGCATTGTTTTAATGGTCTAAAACTCTACTTTCATTGTTTTCTTTCAAATGTAACCGGTTTTGGGGCTCATCGGTTGGACGGTTTCAACGTAAAGAGCGGACAAAGGAACATTTTTACTATTTTATATATATAGAAGATTAATTTTAATTTTTATACCCGTTACATAGTGGAAAGGGTATATTCAGTTTGTCCAAAAGTTTGTAACGCATTGAAGGACGCATCGGAGACCCCACAAAGTATATATATTCTTGATCAGCTCGATGAGACGAATCGATCTAGCCATGTCCGTCTGTCCTTCTGTCCGTCTGTTTGTTGCTATGCGATTTATTCGATGAAGATATAAAGATATTGGGCTGAAATTTTAAACTTAAGCTTTTCTCGGCAACGACTAGGTTAGGTTCGAAAATGAGAATGCCACGCCCATTTTTAGGTATAGCCCCCATACAAACTTATCGATTTTTTTCGATTTTTTCTTTCAAAATAGTAATTATTTATGAATGTAAAAACATTTCTTTTGTCATCCAGGATCAAAACCAAGACGCCACGCCCATGTAACGGGTATTTCAGCTTCGGTTCCACCGAAGATAACGTTTTTCCTTGTTTTATATCAAAAAATTGGAATTAAATATGAACAATTTTCAAAAAAAAAAAACAAGAAAAAGTTAACTTCGGTTGGAACGAAGCTTATATACCTGTTACACATCATTTGACGTTGATAGACCTTCGTGTGCAGCATTTGTATTAAATTTTATTTCAAAATACTAAATAAATTAAAAAAATTTTTAAAAATTTAGGAGTTCGCGGTCCGATTTGGACCAATTTTAAACTGAAGATTTGGCAGGGTATAAGAAACATTTTAACCATATTTGAAGCCATTCGCTTTATAAATACATTTTTTTCATATAAGAACTTGAAAAAATGTTGTACTTTTGTATGGGAGCTATACCTAAGTGGCGTGGCACATTGATTTTAACATAGAAACTTCACAGGATCTAGAAAAGCTTAAGTTTAAAATTTCAGCTCAATATCTTCAAAACTGAGCGAATAAACCGCGCAGCAACACACAGACAGACGGACAGACGGACGGACGGACAGACGGACAGACAGACGGACATGGCTAAATCGATTCGTCTCGTCGAGGTGATCAAGAATATATATACTTTATAGGGTCTAAGATGCCTCCTTTAATGCGTTACAAACATTCCGACAAACTGAATATACCTGTTTACACTAGTGTAACAGGTATAAAAAAGCGTAAAAAAGCAGTAATTTTGGCGTTTCAACGCTTGTTACACAAAAAGTATCCAATCGATATTCACATATCGTCGTGTAGAAGAAGTAATTAACTTTCAAATGGTATATAGGTCAGCTGCACATTCTCTAGATATATAGAATAACTAAAAAAAGTTCCCAAAACAGGGTTTTTTAAGGATATCTCGAGAACGAACCTCAAGAATGGCCATTATTGGATTTTACCCCCAAAACTTAATGTGAATTTATCCATGAGAACCCAGAACCTTTTTGACTATAAAGTAGTATTATTAACAAAGAGTATGTCAAGCCAACTAACTAAAATTAAAGTTATTGATTATTCATATATTCGACTTTAAGGCTCTAAGCAGCTATTGACTTTAAACTGGGCAAAAACAATCCACATCTAAAGTATAAATTCAGTTGAGATATATTTTTTAATCTTTTTCGTTCTTGGCTTTTGCGAAACATCGATCGGAATGCCAAACTTTAATCTGCAGAGGATATTTTCGTTGATTCTGTTGAGAGAAAATCAGGATTACTCTGTTGTACTTTAAGGCTGACGACAGAGTAAAAGCTGAAAGCGATGAGATAAGCACCGATGCTGTTATAGCAATTCTGTGATATGGCAACGCCTATACAATCGCTTTAAGCTTTTGCTCTGATATTAACCTTTGGTAGGTTCTTTGGGACCGTTCCACTACACCTTGTTCATAGCGGATGTTCCAAACATTTCTTATATCATTTAATATTGCCGTATACGCATACGATACGGTCTTTTTAGGGTGTCTTGTGCTGTCCCTTTTGTTGCTTTAAATGGCTCCGTAGATGGAATATTGTAGTTAATGCAGATAAATCTGTGCACATAATATTACTTTTAGAAACAGTATCTGTCCTAATCTAACATTTCCATTTATCAAATATGTCAAATACCTTTGGTTAACTCTTGACAGAAGACTTACCTCACATTGCCGCCAAATTTCAAAATGGAACCATATTCATAATAGTAGCAAGAGGTTCTAACATTGAAACCCTTCAGTGGTTTCAAATCAAAGTTTCAAGAATAATCTCTGACGCATTTGTCTTTGTTGATAATAGGAATATTCATGATGTGCTTTGGTTTTCCGTATGAAAATACTTATTATTTCTTGATGCGGAAACGATCCAGTGCTGGGCAGAAACTGCCCACTCTATTGCAGAGCCGGATGCGTCAGGCTTTGAAGTAATATATAAATGGAATGGGAAACAACATTGAGACTGGCTAGCTTGTGTGTTAGTTGTAACTAACTACAGCTTATTTGACATTGGTCAGCGGGTACACTCTGCAACAGTCATTGTCTAGCCCGTACGAACTAGCAAAAAAAGGTTCATTTAATATTGGATCGACTCTGCAATAGCCCTGACCTTTAGCCCTGACTGGTGACCGATTCGAGTGAACTAGTTAGAAAAAAAAAAAACAGTCCGTTTAAGTGACCCAAGTCAGTACTGTTGGGATGCTTCTTTTTATGAACTCCAATATTGTGTCTTAACTTATGTATTGCCAGGTCTTTAACACCCACCACCACTGGCGAACATATAAATTATTAAAAGCTTCAAATGATGGGTATTTCCATCTCGAACAAAGTCACGTCGTACTACTTGTATTTATATAAAATTAGAAAAATCTATAACTACTAAAAATAAATATTCCATTAAGTTATTTATTTATGTGTTAATGTGTAAAAGCATTAATGCTCAACGTCACATCCATATGTCAACATAAAAATCTTTTTATAGTAAATGCAATTGTTATTTATTAAATGATGTGCATGTATTGGTTACAACAACAAAAACACAGATGACTTACATATTTTTTTTAAATAAAGATATCAGGAACCGAAGCTTAAATAAGTATCGCTTCGTTATGTAAACTTGCAGACGGATGGACATATGTATGTGCACTACACCTCAAACTTCAAATATTTATGAAACATGAGTCTTCGTAACGGACAAAAACAGTTTTTAATAGCAGCGAAGTTATTGGCAACATTAATTTAATGAATTTAGAAAACTTTTATAAAAATAGCCTATTTTCACTAGCGTTTGCCTTCGCGTTTGCCTAAGCCATTTGCTTATGAAAGCAACGCCTATTACAATCTTATACAATTTTACTTGTTTTTAATTCCAGAGAACTTATTTATGAAAAGTTTACGTTTATATTAGGCATTGCACTTGATTACAACCGGTTAATGCGAATGCTAACGCTAGAGGAAATGAGTAAAATAAAGTGACAGACAGATTTATTTATAAGGGTGTCAAATATATCCCTTCCGCTTTTTTGCTCTTTATTCAATGCTTTATAAAAGTGTTACAGTGATCGGATTTAGTTCGAATTTGCGAAGAACTAGGACAGTCACAAGCCTCTTTTGAGGCCAACCTTACCACCACCAAGGGCGTTCGCCATGGACAGGAACAGGTGGTAATCACTTGGCGCTATATACGGGCTATATGGTGGATGCAATAAAACCTCCTATCCGAGCTCCCGTAGCTTCTGAAGACTCACCAAAGATGTGTGTGGCCTGGCGTTGTCCTGTTGGAACACTACACCCTTCCTGTTGGCCAATTCCGGACGCTTCTGGTCGATCGCCCGCTTCAAACGGTTCAGTTGTTCGCAGTAGATGGTAGAATTAAGCGTCCGGCCATATGGGAGCAGCTCATAGTGGATGATTCCCTTTCAATCCCACCAAACACACAGCAATCCCGGCTTGGCCACTGTTTGGGACGATTCACCGGCCTTCGACCACGACTGTTTTCGCTTGATATTGTCGTATGTGATCCATTTTTCGTCGCCAGTCACCATCCGCTTCAAAAATGGGTCGAGTTCGTTTCGTTTCAACAGCATATCGCAGGCGTTGATTCGGTCCAGAAGGTTTTTTTGCTTTTAATCATGCGGCACCCAAACATCAAGGTTTTTTTTTATCTAGCCTTCTGCAGATGGATTTTTAATGGTTTGGTGACTAACTCCCATCTCCTGGGCGATGTCACGAGATGTTACATTCCGGTCTAACTCGACGCTTTCCATGATTTGATTGGTATTCGTCGTCACAGGTCTTCCGCCGGCTGGCTTATCCATGGTGTCGTTTTCACCGGCTCTGAATCGTCGAAAACATTCCTTCGCGGTTCGAAGTGATAGAGTACCATCCCCCAAAACACCATTAATCACACGGAACATTTCTCTAGCGGATTTGCCTTTAGCGAAGGAAAACTTCGAAATAGCGCGAATTTCGTCGTTAGTGAACTCCATGTTTACAAGTCTATAACTTTTGAACGCAGTATCAACTAATCATGCATAGCGTCGTTTTGTAGGTTATGTCAAGACCTTTCAAATTATATTGACCGATACGAGCTCTGTAGCGCTTTGTAAATAGGCGCGAAATTCAAAAGAAAAAAGGGGGGATTTTTGACAACCTTATATATTCGGAAATATGGACGTATCATCGTTCTAATCGCAGATTTTGTATAATTAATTGTCTATTTAATGTTACAAGCTTCCTGGCAAAACTATTTATACTATTTATGTAGGGTATACTAATGTAATAAAGATACTTAAAAATATATACCACACACTTACATACACATACATAAGCATTAATGAATATGTATATCGTATTATATTTTATGTAAAGTATTTATTTTATTTACATGTCACTTACTCACGCTCTCAATCAGAAAATAGGCAAAATATTGTAGTTGCGAGTTGGGGTAGGTAATAAGAATAAAAAACTATTTATATAGTATGTGAAAGTTGTAGCATTTAACGTCAACAACAACAACAACGATAACATCATTATGATCATTGTGATTATTATTATGTATTATGTTGTGTTAACTGTGAAATGCACTCACTTGCACTTTTTTCTTTTTTGTTATTGCTACTCGTTAGTGTTGGGAAAAAATATCACTTTCGGTGATTTTTTCACAGTGATTTAGAAATCGCAATATCACACTGCTACTGAAAGTAGTGATTTGCAATTTGTTCCTGAGTTAACATGTTCAGCTATCGGCAATTTTGTGTATCGCTTTTCGCGAACAGTGAAAATGTTCATTTTAACAGTGATTTGTGCCTTTTTTACTATTTGAGAATCGTTTATATTGATTCCCGCAAATATTATTTTTTATTTTTCAATGAACTAAAACCAAGTCAGTTTTTGTGTAAGTGTTGCAAACAGTTCAATTAGTGGCGATTTTGTGTATCACATCACTTTTCGCGAACTGTAAAACTGTTTAGTAATCGCGGATTGTTTTTTCACAAACTACAATCACTGTTTGCAGTCACTGTGATTTTCAAGTTGCAGTCACTAATCACTATTTTTTTGCCACACTTCTACTCATTCGCTAACGGCGCTGTTGAGTGTGGTTAAAATATTTTAAATTGTTGCAAGTGTGCAGAGTGGTTGACTCCTGCTGGTTTGCCATAGAATATGCTGCTGCTGATGTGGCTTATGACTGCAATGCGCTTAAATAATATAATATAATTAATTTAAAAAAATACTATGCATGTATGAATGTATTGCATGTATAGTATTTGTGTAGGTAGTATAAAACGTTGGAAAAAAACATAAAACAATTATTACTTTTTCAGTTTTTGTTGTGGCTTATTTGTACAGCATGGCGTATACGTAACTTAATAGAGCATCATAAATTCACAAACAAAATGGCGTCTATGTATTTATATTATCGTTTATTATTTAGAGTCTTAAAAAAATATATGGGAAAATATTTATAATATGCTTTAAATGAAAACCGCGAAACAGATAAATGTTGTGGCATTTGCAATTAAAATAGCAATTTTATTACAGTTTCATTTAGCTATAAAAAAGATGTTCGTTGAATAGGCAAAACAATATATTTATTTTTTTTAAACAACAACATTTAAGAAAAAAAAAACTGTTGCTAAAGCCTAACAGTTCCGACTTAATATTAACTCCAGGTTCAAATCAACAAATGATTGGTATAAATTGTTCAAAAAGAAGGTTGAGAACGTGTTTAAGACGAAGAGCGCCCTGGTCGACCATCAACCTCAACGGACAATGCTCACATCCAAAAAGTAAAAAGAATTAGTATTTGCACACCGTCTATTAACTATAAAAGACATTGCTGATGAAGTTGGCGTATCAAAAGGATCAATTAATACTATTTTGAAAGATGTTTTGGGCCTCAAACGTGTCACTACTCGATTGGTACTAAAAATGCTGAATTTTCTTGAATTTTCTGCACTGATTCTTCGCAACCACCTTATTCACCTGATTTGGCTCCGTGTGACTTCTGGCTATTTCCAAAACTCAATAGACCACTCCGAACAAACCGTTTTCAGTTGATTGAAGACATTCAACAGGAATCGGCGCGCGCTCTGAAGGCTATACCGGAAGAAGACTTTTGACATGCTTCGAGGACTAAAAGAAGCGGTGGTATAAGTGTATTATATCGGGAGGGGACTATTTTTATGGGAACGAAATTGATGAGAAAGATTAAATAAAGATTTTTTGATTTATTCCATACATTCCGACTACTTTTTGGACACAAACGACTCAAACGACTCTTCTCGAGACCTAATTTCTCATAGACCTATTTCCATGTATTGGGACCTTGAAATAATAGAACTAACCCTTTTTTTTTTAATTTTACGAATTTATCGTTGAAAAATGGTTGCAAATAGATTATTCAAAGTATTGTCCATCGCTAGCTACTAATTTCTCTCTCTCTGTCGGACAATTTGCTGATACCATGTTGGGAAGACCGTCTTGTCTTTAAAGGCAATTCATGAATCAAACAATTTTTAGCTATCTTTTTAATAAATAAACTGTTGCTCGGCTAGGCCATGACTCATCGAGCGGAAGAGGTGTTAATTGTCAAGAGAATACAGCGGGAGGAGTAGGACTTCCCATTTCATCATTTCCAATTAGTTCTTGATCGGTTTTGCTCTGTCGTGCCTTTCTTCGTATTCCATCCGTTTTTGCTTAAGTGTATTCGTTTCATTCTTAGTAGATCACAGCTCGCTGGTCCCAGCAAATACAGAGCATAATCTTCATGGGATGAATATTTAGTTTTGCGCTTGGCGTTATCGTAATTCATCACCAGTAACAATTGGATGCAAAATCATCCTTCCTTTTTTGCCCTTCAAGCAGCTATTTAACGGTGAAAATTCGGATCCCAACGTAACTATGCTTCAATTCGTACGGCACCAAATTGCCTGCTTTGGATTCTCAAGGGCTTTAAACGCCTGGAAATAATTGCTTGATCAACTTCCAATCAATCTGAAACTTTTTGTTGCGTTTAAACTGGGTCTTTATTAAGCAATATTTCTTATTCTTCACACATTTTCGGCTGACCTGGACGTTCTTTGTCATTCACATCCAAATCACACACCAAACCACTTTCGACACAATAAACTTCTGTAAACTTCCACTTACACTCCTTATCACTTGAATAGGACACCCCCAAAGTGTGTTTTTAATTGCCCACTGCTCCCAAACCAATGATGATAAAGACTTATTTTTATACCCTGTACCCAAAGGGTAAAAGGGTATATTAAGTTTGTGCGAATGTATGTAACAGAAGGAGGCAAGATAGACCCTATAAAGTATATATATTCTTGATCAGCATTGGAAGGGGAGTCGAACTAGCTATGTCTGTCTGTCCGTCCGTCCGTCTGTCCGTTTGTCATGCTGTCTGCCGTATGAAAACGATTATTTCGGAGACTATAAGAGGTAGAGCTTTTGAAATTGAAACTTAGACTCTCCTAGGCCGTCAAGTGTGCACTTACAAACGGTTTTTCTCTAGACCCATTTTAAGGAGTACCCCCCATACAAATCTACCCCAAAATTTTGGGGTTTTGCATAAAAACGTCATTGTTTTTTATTCTAGGAAGTTCAAACTTAGTATAAATTATGTCTATGATAGTCCCAATAAAATATCCCAATATGGGTAGGAGCAACAAAATTTTGGGTATAGCTCCCATACAAATTTACCCCAAAATTTTGGGTTTTTACATAAAAACGTCATTGTTTTTTATTCTAGAAAATTTGAATTTAGTATAAATTATGTCTATGATAGTTCCAATAAAATATCCCAATATGGGTAGGAGCAACAAAATTTTGGGTATAGCTCCCATACAAATTTACCCCAAAATTTTGGGTTTTTACATAAAAACGTCATTGTTTTTTATTCTTGAAAATTTAAATTTAGTATAAATTATGTCTATGATAGTCCCAATGAAATAGACCAATATGGGTAGGCCTAACATAATTTTAGGTATAACCCCATTCAAAGATTTACCTGATTTTTTAAGTTTTTCTATGAAAATCAAATTCAATGAGTTATGGTAGTAAAATAGAACCTAACTTAAGGTTCATAAAGATTGGGTACAGGGTATCTTGCAGTCGAGCATACTCGACTTCAGCGTTCTTTCTTGTTTTTTAATTAATGATCATTTAATTGCATTGTCTTAGCCAGCTGAAACTCTTCATGGTACAGCGTTAACTAAAAATATAAAATTCTGAAACATAATCCGCTAAATTCAGAGCTCAAATATTGCGTCACTTAAATGAGACACCTTAACAAAAGAAAATTCTGAGATCTCAGATTATTTTTAACATACACGAAACCTAAATATTGAGTAATTTATGTAATTTAGAAGATAAATATAATTGTTTTAGTAATGCATCGAGCCACCTTGCCGTTCCAAAACTTCAGTCATACAAGGACTTTGGCCTTTCAATTGCAAAAATTGCAAAAAAAAAAAAAAAAAAATCAACTGGAGCCGACATGTCACATCGGAATTTTTACAAAAATGGTCCGAATATGAAAAAAAAAAAAAAAAAAAAAAAGAAAGGTGAAAGGCAGCAGGCACAGTGTGCTCACCGAACCGGAAAGACGCCTCATACTAAGAAAAGCGTTAAGTTCTCACTACTCTGTGACGAAGATTCATGAAAAATGGGATATATATGCCAGTCTATCCACTGTTCATCACGTTATTTCTAAGGCTAAACACCTAAAGAGGTTAAAAATAAAGAAAAAGCCTCCCCCTTTACCCAGCAAGAACAGCCCAACGACTCAATTTTGGTCGCGAGCATTTGGCCTGCATCTCACAGTTTCATAGCGTGGTCTTCTCAGACGGAAAAAAATTTAATTTAGAAGATCCAGATAGTTATAGTTCTGATCTCCGCAAGGAACCCCATCATTTGGACGGTCTGCATAGCCGAGCTGGAGGTGCTATGGTGTGGGGAGCCATTTCCTTCTATGGTACCTGCAAACTTAATTTTTTGTCATCAACGATGAATGTGTTGTGCAACAAAGAAATATTAAAAGAGGCGTTTCCATATTTTCACAACTTTTTTGGACCTCTGCAATGGATATATCAACTTTTATGCTGGCCGCCCTACTCACTCGATTTGAATATAAATGAAAATGTTTGGGGATGGCTGAAACGTGAAATCTATTTCTCGGGAAAGCAATATTCGTGTTCCCGAACTAATAAAACCAATCGAATTAGCTTGGCACTCGATTTCATTAAATTACTTGGCCAGCTTGTATCAAGCCCTTCAAAACCGGATGACGCATTATTAAAACATTTTTTTCCTTATAAATTACATTAATATTTAAGTTAAATATATGTTAAAAATAATCTGAGATCTCTGAAATGTTTTATTCCCAGTTCCAATCCCAAAATCCCTTATACCCTTTGGGTACAGGGTATAAAAAATCTTATTAAGTTTTGATATTTTATTTTAGAATTCCTGCTTTGAAAAAAAAAATGTGGCATCACTTGCTTACTCTCTTACTCTGTTGTCACGAGTAGTCTGTACAAATTTTTTTGCTTACAAATTTCAAGTACATTTTAGTGTTGCAAATAAATATTAAAACTTACAGCACTGTTAGAGTAAAAAGCAGCAGCAAAACCATTTGCTGTCATGTCATTTTTATATCTTCCAAATTTCTGCCGCTTACTACAAACACAAAAGCATGGATTGTCTGCAACAATAAGAAATCTTTGGGGATATATTGGAATTGCATTCAATCGAGTTGATTCGAAGCGCCTGTTGGAAGTGGGTCCGAATCGTTTGTGCGCAGAATGGATTATAAAAAACGGAGGTGCGGTACGTTTCACTGAGAATTCAGCAAAACTTTGGAACGATTATAATTCGCTACCCCCGGAAACGTCGCTTTTCAGCATTAAAGTTGTAGATGCCACAGATGCTTCAATTATGAAAATCGGTTTCGATCATTTCATTGGCTGCACCCATATTGATACCGTTATACTGCATAACTGCAAATATTTGGAATGCGACGGTCTTTTGGGTTTGCTACATCTAAAAGAATCACTATTGAGACTACAAGTTTCCGGATGTTACAATATCGACGATAAAGGCATGCTACCGATTGGTCAGCTTAAGCAATTAGAGCGTTTGTCTGTATTCGATATGGAATATATTGAAAATTTAGACAATGTACTGAGTGAGCTTAAGAATAAGTTACCAAATTGTAAGATTGAAACAACACCATTACCATAATTTTAAGTCAAACGGATTTAAATCATCAATTTTAAATTATTTTTTATTTTAAATTTGTCGTATAATGTAGCTGGAATAAATTTTCAAATAAAAAACGATGAGAGCTTTGCCGAAGGTGCTACGATTGTTCATTCAATACATTAATATTCATTTTAAAGGTTCTAGCTATCTCCTTTACTAAGAAATTCAGTGAGGCCTTAAAATATAAAAAAGCCACCGCAAATATTTATTAAGAACTGTTTTCGAGATATTTAAAAAAAATATTTGAAATTATTTTTAAAATTTTTTAATAATTTCCTTAAGAAAACTTAAAGCCCGATATTGTCCAAATTGGACCAAGTTAAAGTGTCATAAGTAAAATCAGATGAATCTTGTATGCTATGCCAGCTTAAGATAGTTAGAAGTCACACCACCTTGAATCTATAAAGCCACGATTTCGGGAGGCGTCAAATTCGATGTTGTAAGTGGTTGAATATCCTAGAGTTAAGATGCTTTAACTTGCTCAAAAATTGGGTAAATTAGTATGGTGGCTATACCTAAAATTGATTTGATCATACCCATATTGGTATATTTCATTAGGATTATCATAGGAAAAATTTATTCTAAATTTAGAGCTCCGATAAATACATCCAAAACGATCTCCCAGTGCCGCACATCTCTCGATGAGATGGCTACGCAATGGAATATTCGCCTCACATGGGTTCCGGGTCACCAAGATATATTTGGTAATGGCGAAGCTGATAGATTAGCCAGAGAAGGTACAAATTCTGTTATTCCTCCTGGGAGAAGTTCGACAGGAATTTCCATGGCTTCTCTGAAGCTGCGAGTAAAAAAAGGTAATAATCAGAATAGCAGAGACTATGTGGACAATAAATCCCAAATGTAATATCTCGAAACTTACGTGGCCAGAGTAAAGCACTAAGCGATGAGCCCAACTCATGCGCCATAATCCATGATAGTTGACGCTCTCACGGGACCCAGCCAGGTGGGAAGACATGCCGTCCGCCTAGGGGTAGCGTCAAATGACTTCTGTAGGAGCTGTAAAAACGAGGAAGAGGAGTAGACTGTAGAACATTTTCTCTGCCACTGCCCAGCCCTTAGCAGAATAAGGCTTACCTTAATTTGTATTCCGTTTTTTGATAGTCTGACGGAGATTGCATCAGTCAAGATTGCTGCAGTAGCCGCCTTCATAAGGAAATCGAGCTGGTTCGAGTAGGAGGATATAAATGAGGGATCATATGGTATGACACTGGACCTAACTAGCCTAGGTGACGTCGCGAGAATTCGCGTCGGCCATTCTAACCTTACCTTTCCTAGCCTAGAGCTCCTATAAAAATAAGTTTTTATGTAAAAACTCAATATTTTTGGGAAAATTTGTATGGTGGTACCACTTAAAATGGGGCTAGAGAAAAATCGTTTGTAAGTGACCACTTGACGGCTTAGGAGAGTCTAAGTTTTAAATATGGTGGCTCTTATTATCTCCGAAATAATCAGCAGGATAGAGAGACTGAAGGACAGACAGACGTGACTATATCAACTCACCTGTCAATGCTGTTCAAGAATATGTACTTTATAGGGTCTATCAGGCGTCCTTTTGCTTGTTACATACATTTCCACAAATTTAATGTACCCTTTCACCTTTTGGGTACAGGATTAAAAAAAATGGAATCTTATGCATCGGGGAAATGGAAATTGAACTCATATTTCGTCATTTATTTTAACTTCTTTGAAACGATTGAAATTAATTGGACTTTAACTTTTCACTTGGTCGTTTGACAAGCCATTTTGGGTTTTGCTAAATGGTGGGGTGAAAAGTGCTTGAATATTCGAAGCCTGGCCCTAGCCGAAAAATAGGGTCGTTACGTGTCAAATTGCATATTGTCTTGTAGAGGAAATAAATTAATTTCCAATAATGTACATTTCAGCTTTATAAAACTGCACTTTCTTCAAATTTTTATTAATAATAGAAAAACCTCGTTTGTGAAAATTTTCACTACGGAGTTATCATAAAAGTGTTAAAAAAGTTCAATAGATTAGGGAACATCGTTGGACACCTACATTAAGTGTGGTGAGAATTATAAAGTTTTTTATGGTTATGTCTGTACAAAAATAGTAAGTAACTCTATCAGTCAGGACTTAGCTTTTTATATAGATACGACTTTAAAATAAATAAATGAATATCGATGGCATGTTTTGTAGCTGACATATAAAGTATATAAATAATCTTTTGTATATGAATTGTTTGGAATTAATTGTTTAGAAAATGGAAAAAAAATTCTTTTTAAATAAAATTTAGTTTACTCAGAACACATGTTGATTTCATTCAATTTCGTTTCTGTATCTTTTTTATGTGTTTAAATACGTGGGTGGTGTGGTACCAAAAAAATTCGGTATCAAATCTGAAAAACTATTTTGGAACCATAAAAACCAGACAAAATGAAATACAAATTCGTTATTTTTACAATTTTTTCGTCAATTTTTTTGGACATTGTTCAGGGACAAACACATTCCAGGCATTGCCAACTGACTCCAGAACAGCAGCTTTGTGTGCAACGACGCCTTGGTAAAATTTTAAACTGTCTTAGACCTGATGTTAAGTAAGTTGTTTTGGGAATATAGTTTCCAGTGTTTTATTTTTATTTTTTTACTTATTAAATTATATCGTATAGTTGCATACTGCGCCGATTGGAAGCGGAACGCATTGGTTTATCATCTGAAATGCGTGACAGTTTGATTGCAGCACTTTTGCAACGTGGTCTTTAGAGTTCAAAATAAAAATTAATCTGAAAGAAAAATAAGTGTTTAAGTTATAATAAACAACCGACTTACCTATTTTTTAATTTTTTTTTTTGTTTTGATCTATATTTTACCTGATCTGTATCACAAATTTTATATAAATAATTTGCACCTTAATTTATTTTTAAAAATTTGGTGTAAAAATTAATAATTGTGCATTAGTCTCGATTGCGGCTGTACCGATTTGGATGAATCATTCGAAAAGTTGGAGTTGCCACTTCCCTTTTGTAGGTGTCTACTAAGATAGGATTTCTTTGAGATTGCCTAGCTCGGACCAATAGATTTGAAGTTAAAAAAAAAAATTTAAATAAATTTTGACCATGGCCCTTTTAAAATGTTAAAATTTATACATAACGTTATTGTCTGACTTTAGCTATGTTTTAAGCTTTAAATTGTACTTAAACCTATGTGGACGTATGGCATAGCACTATGGGGCACTGCCAAAGAGAAGCAACAAGGAAAGAATCCAAGTCTTCCAAAACAAGGTTCTACGCATTATTTCTGAGGGCGCACCCATATCATACCAATGCAGAAATTCACCAGGAACTAAAAGTCCCCCTCATAAGCCAGGAGGTGGCTAGGCTCACTAAGGCATACCTGGATAGACTGGACAACCATGTCAACCCTCTGGCCATAAACCTGCTGGATAACAGTACTACGACTCGGCGACTGAAGAGGTTACACCCCTGGATTTGCCACTCACATAAACTTTTAAAAATCCTCCTCCCTCCTCCATCACCCCACCCCAATAAAGCAACTCCCAAGTCATGGAATACTTTATACAATGTCAATGTTATGTATGTTATTACAATTCGCTGATAGTCCCCTTAGGGACTGATTGCGAATAAAGAACACAGCATTATAAAAAAAAAAAAAAAATTTTACATGTCGAGAGAAATAATGACGGTTTTTTGGTAAAAATTGAACGTTGACCCTTTAGGCCATTTGTCAGATTTCAGTATCCAAAAAGTTAAAATCTTGAATTTTTCATTGAAAGCCTTTTGAAAACTTCAAACCATAAATTTTCCTGTGGCCGAAAACACACTCATTCAATTTCAATGAAGTTTTTGTAGACCTCGAAATTTTTATTTAAAGAATCCTGGGAAAAGTTGAATGTAACACAAGCACACGAGTGTTACCAAGACACTCATAAAAGTTGGTAGAAGGAGACGCCTCGTTCAGTGGCAAACATCTCTCATAAGACTGCTCAGAACATTTTACTGGCGTATTGGGCATGAGACCCGACGCTACTCGACTCGTTGCGAAACAGCTTAATTCTTTCCAGCTTCATGAAACGCATCATAACTGGAGACGAGAGATGGGTATATGAATATGATATGTATACAAACCAGTCAACAATCTGCCGAATGGTGCCTGCCGAAGGAGCCGAAACCGAAAAAACCGTTCGAAAGCCGTCAAAAGGTAAGGTGATGCTCACACGTTTATTTTTGATTATTGTGGTTCACTCTGACAAGTTAAGCTACCCAAGTGATGCTCACAGATCTTAACGAAACTATGGTTATTTGACTGAGCTAGAAAAAACAAGGAAAAACGTTAGCTTCGGGGGAACCGAAGCATAAATACCCGCCACACGAATCTTTGAATAGTTTGTGTGATAATCAGTGGGTTATACACATTAATAAATTGGATAATTTTTTCATACAAAAGTTCGGAAATAATTGGTAAGTTCATATGGGGGCTATATAAAAATGGGCGTGGCATCTTGGTTTTGGAATTGGTTGATGTGTTTTTACCCAATTTGGAGTAAATAAATTAATAAATAATACAAATTTTTATTCAAAAATTGGAAAGTGGGCGGTAAATTTGTGTGAGGGCTACCCCTAAAAATGGGCGAGGTACTTTATTTTTGACATTGGATGTCATTAGAAGTGTTTTTATTCAATTTTGAGTGAATACATTTATAAATAATACCTTTTTTTCATACAAAAATTCGAAAATGGGCGGTAAGTTTGTATGGGGGCTATACCTAAGATTGGGCGTGGCACCTTGGTTTCGACTTTGGATGTTATAAGAAGAGTTTTTACCCAATTTGGAGTGAATACATGCATAAATAATACCTATTTTTATACAAAAACTCGAAAACTTTCCGTAAGTTTGCGTAAGTGGGGGCTACCCCCAAAAAGGGGGGGGCACCTAGGTTGTACCTACAAAAAAAGTGGTTGCCGGGAAAGGCTTAAGTTCCAAATTTCGGCCTAATATCTATATATCCTTCATCGAAAAAAATGCGTAGCAATAAACGAACGAACAGGCGGACAGACAGACGGATATGGTTAGATCGATTCGTCTCATCGAGCTGATTTAGAAAATATAAAATTTTTGGGTCTTCAACCTTTCCTTCAATGCGTTAAAAAATTTTCAAAAAAACAAAAAATCCCCTTCACACTATGTGTGGTAGGTATAAAAATACATTTTTTTTTTATAAAAAAAAAAAAAAAAATATGGAAAAAAACTTTGAGTGTTTGGGGGAGGGTCAAAAAATATACATTTATAAAACTTCTTATATTTGTTTGAAATTTATTATTCGGGGGTTTTCTTGGGGTCACGGAACCCAAATTTCCCGGCCAGTCTTTCAAATTTGAATACTGTTGGAGCAGATCAATATGATTGCTATTCTTATCTTTTATTTTAGTTTAAATATCAATTGTGAATTAATTTGTAACGAATGATCTACTTTTATGTAGTATTTGCACATCTCTATAATTCAGTTTTGTTAATATTTGCACATATCTAGTAAGAAAGTAGAAGAGAAAAAAGAGTTCGAATTCACTTCGTGAAGGATGAACATAGTATTGTAATAAAGCTCGATAAAAATACAAGCATCTTGTTTTATTGCAAAAGGCTCCTTAAATTTGGAGTGCGAACATTGGCGACCGTGACAGGACAGTGGCCTGGCAAATGGCTATGTTCTGATTTCGTATAATTTAATAATATCGTTTATTAAATGCAGCTGTTTTATTGATAAGTGCATTATGGTATGCCACGCGTGAACTTATGGTAGTTCACTCAATAAAAGCAGTGCTTCTCATCAAAACTAAATATATTGGAAGGTGCTTAGTATCGTTTGATAGCAGCATCATCATCATCATCATTAGTAGTTTCGTCTTCGGCACATATGTATATACATAATTGCCACCGCATTTCTTCATTATTGGACTTATTGCCGGCGCTTGTGATAAACAACGTGGACTGCATACCTAACCTCTTCAGTCGTCGCATTCATTGCAAAGCTGCATTGATAACAACAAAACTACATTGGCGCTGATTCGATTTGAATAGCGGAATAAAACCGTAAGCTTGGACAGGTGGTGTATGTATGTATAATGTGTAAACGGTAATAAACTTTAACAGTTATATATACATTTCAATTTTATATTGTTGCTAGTTGTTTCGGTTTGGTTTGAGTGATTTGCTTGTCATCATTTTGCTTCTGGAATTTTGAGTGATTTTGCTTGCTTACAATACACTCAATTTATTTGATTTCACTCAAAGCGTTTGTTTCGTTGCGCTACATTGAACTTTGACTGCGGTTGTTAAGTTAATATATCATCATGAGTTTAGTAAAAACAGAAGAGCAGTTGATAGGACTGCGACAACAACGAACAACTATGGAAAGGAATTTAATAAAGATAAAGGCTAAAATCGAAAATGATAAAACGTGTGATTCAGCCGTGTTGAAGTGCCGTGTAGAGATTTTGGAGTCTTACTTCAAGCAATTAGGACAAATACAAACGCAAATAGAAAGGTTGGATCCCGAAGATGATTCACGCTCTGAAATTGAAGAGCATTTCGTAGCAGCGAAGGCTATCGCATCAAAACTATTAGATGATAAAAAGGATAAAATGGAAGATGTTAGCTTTTTCAACACTTCTTCTTGTGCTGGAATGATACAACATAATCGTCTGCCATCGCTGAAGCTTCCTAAATTTGAAGGAAAGTATGGAGAATATAAGCGCTTCATTGCAACATTTAATAATATGGTCCACAATAATGATTCAATACCTGTTGTTGATAAATTTAATTATCTTTTGAGTTGCTTATCAGGAGCTGCCTTAAATGTTGTGGCATCGTTCCAAGTATCAGAAAAGAATTATGATAAAGCACTCAATCAGTTGAAGGAGAGATATGATAAGAAGGCTCTTATATTTTTAGAGCACATTAACAATTTATTTAGCATTCCACATATGCCAAAGTCCGATTCGGAAACACTTCGCAATATTTTAGATACAGTATCTGCACTTCGAGGATCATTATTGTCCTTAGGATCTGAAGTCGACGTTATGAATGCAATCATAATTCACTTGGTCCTGACTAAGGTTGACGTAGAATCAAAATTTGTATACGATAGAAAACAGGAGTTTGATACTTTACCTTCTTGGGAATCTTGTTATCAAACATTGAGTCGACATTGTCAATTTCTAGAAAGTAATTGCAAAGAACCAGCACATGAAAGACATAATGATAAGAAAAAGAGTACATTTCATAAACATTCATCTAATGCATTTGTTATTGCACAAAGCGGCACCATTCGAAATAACTGTATGAAATGTCAATCAAATGAACACACAATAACTAATTGTCAACACTTCACCTCGCTTTCAGTAGACGAAAGATATAAATTTGTAAAACAAGCATCTCTTTGTTTAAATTGTTTACAGAAGGGACACATGGTTGCAAAGTGCCTTTCTAAATCTCGTTGTCGAATTTGTCATAATGGACATCACACATCTTTACATCGTTATAGTGTACCTGAAAACAATATGTTGTCAGGGGATCAATCGAAATTTAATCACATAGATATAGCGCAAGTTCCTGCTACATCACTGGTATCTAGGAGCATTCGTCGCGCTATAATTCCAACAGCAGTCGTACTAATAAAGGACAAGTACGGTCTATATCAGCCAGCAAGAGCTTTACTCGATTCTTGCTCTGAAATTAATTTCATTACAGAAGAATTAGCTAAAAGATTACAACTTGGGTTTCATCGAAATAATCAAGAAATAGCTGGTATTGCAAATATTCGAACGCAATTAAAGTTTTCAGTCAATGCCACAATAAAGTCCAGGGTATCCACCTATGAATGGTCTTCAAACTTTCTTGTCACTAAATGTATTTCACTGAATCAACCGGATCATCACATACACACATCAAATTGGAATTTACCAAATAATATAAGCCTAGCTGATCCGTTCTTTTATAAACCACAGAAAATTGATTTGTTATTGAGCACACATGAATTTTTTGATTTAATCGTTGGTGGTAAAATTTCACTTGGCGAAGGTTTACCTTGCTTACTTAATACAACTCTGGGTTGGATCGTCGGAGGTAAATTAAACAATAGTTTAAACTCAAAAGTATTTACATGCAACATAGCAAGATGTCATGATCTTGATGCAAAGTTACAAAGGTTTTGGGAAATCGAGGATTTCACGATTAACAATTCAAATCAAGCCATATACAACCCAGAAGAACAAGAATGTGAAAATCATTTTGTAGCAAACACAAAGGTTAACATTGATGGTCGCATTCAAGTTTCGTTACCGTTTAAGCAGTCACCTAATCTACTTGGAGATTCGATAGCTACTGCTAAACGTCGTTTTCTTGAAATTGAACGAAGGCTTATACGTCAAGGTGAATTGAAGGATATGTACACAGCGTTCATGGATGAATACATACAGCTTGGTCATATGAGTCGAATAAACGATTTTGATGAAACACAAGCACATTATGTTATACCACATCACTGCGTCTTAAGACCAGGAAGTTCTACAACAAAATTACGTGTGGTGTTTGACGCATCAGCTCAGACCACAGCACGTGTCTCTCTCAACGATTTATTATTAGTTGGACCTACCATTCAACAGAATTTGATTTTAACACTATTGGCTTTTCGTTTGCATCGTTTTGCTTTAACCGCTGATATAACAAAAATGTACAGGCAATTTGTGGTAGAGCCGCAAGACAGAAAATATCAGTTAATATTTTGGAGAAAGTCTTCTAATGAACCTTTGAAAATGTTCCAGTTAAATACAGTGACATATGGCATGGCATGCGCGCCATTTTTGGCCATAAGGAGTCTACATATGATTGCAGAACTATATAAACTTGAATTTCCTATTGGATCAGAAGCCATTCTGAAAGATATGTACGTTGATGATTTGTTAACTGGTGCTGATTGCATCGAAGACTTACAAACAAAAACAAGTGAAATTACCAAAATCTTAGCAAAGGCCGGACTCGAGTTAGCTAAATGGAAATGTAACTACGAGAGCAAACCGGAAAAAGAATCGGAAGAGCTACACATTAAGTTTGAAGAAAACGATGTAACTAAGGCTCTTGGCATGTCATGGAAACCTCAATCTGATATATTTTGCTTTAGATATGACTTGCCAACAATTGAAGTAGCTACGAAGCGTTCTGTCGTTTCAATAGTTGCTAGACTTTACGATATACTTGGAATATTGAATCCAGTAATAGTTAGGTGCAAAGTGTTTGTACAAGAACTATGGATGCATCGTCTTGATTGGGATGATCCTTTGCCTAAAGAGCTGAGTTCACATTGGAAGAAGCTAGAATTGGATCTACATCATTTGAACAATATTGAAGTGCCCAGATACGTTAATTCATCATTAAATCATACATGCAGTATACATGGATTTGCTGACGCATCTCAGCGAGCATTTGGTTGTTGTATATATTTGCGTGTCAACATAAATGGTAGTATCACTACATCATTACTAATAGCTAAGTCGAAGGTAGCACCACTTAAAGCAGTTTCGTTGCCACGATTAGAATTATGTGCAGCTGTTTTACTGGTCACAACATGGGATAAAATAAAACATAATCTCATTAAATATATTACAAACGTCTACTTTTGGACAGACTCGAAGATAGTTTTACATTGGATTAAAATGCATTCATCAACTTTAAATTGTTTTGTAGCTAACAGAGTGTCTGAAGTACAAAACAAATCGAAAGGTGTCATATGGCGACACGTACCTACTAAAGAGAACCCCGCAGACATTATTTCTCGTGGTTGTTCAGCACAGGAGTTACCATATACAATATGGTTTAAAGGGCCAAAGTTTCTTTTTCAAGATTCATCTCAATGGCCTCAAAATTTAGTAGATAACAAATTAATGTTTAGTAAACAAGAATTGGAACAAAGAAAGCCAATTGTTTTAAAATGTACCATTAGCGGTACTACAGACAGCATTCTTGAAAATATTATTCAAAAATATTCATCATTTCGTCGAATACTTAGAGTAACTTCGTACATATTGCGAGTTTTCAATAAAGTTCCTGCTAGCAAAAACGCATATAAAAACTTATTATATGTGTCACCAGAGGAGTTACAACAATCATTTTTATACATCATATCGTCGATTCAACATATAGCGTATAAGCCAGAAATAGAATCACTGAGAGCAAGCAAACCACTCAATTCCGAGCTACAAAAGCTAGCACCATTTTTGATTGAAACGCCGCTTCAAACATCACATAAATTGATTTTACGAGTCGGAGGGCGGTTAGCTCAAGCTCCTATTGCTTATGACGCCAAATTTCCAATTTTGATGCCAAAAGATCACCCATTCACTCGAAAGTTCGTAATACATTTACATATGAAACATTTGCACGCAAGCCCAAAGGTTTTAATTGGATTGTTGCGTTTACAAATTTGGGTCAGTAATGCACGTGAACTAGTTAGAAAGATTGTCAACTCATGTGTTCACTGCTATCACTATAAGCCAAAGTTGGTACAACAGATAATGGGATCATTACCGGCCGATCGATTATTAGCACATCGTCCGTTTCTAGTGACAGGCGTCGACTTGTGTGGACCTTTCTTAACCTCTTATCGTATTCGAGGAAAGGCTCCATACAAAACATACATAGCAGTTTTTGTCTGCTTTTCATCTAAGGCTGTACATGCAGAATTAATATCGAATTTGTCTACTAATAATTTTCTTCTTTGTTTAAAGCGCTTTATTGGTAGACGTGGCATACCGCAACGCATTTACTGCGACAATGCTACCAATTTTGTTGGTGCACAGTCGCAACTCAACGAATTTAAGAAACAATTTTTTTAGTCAAAAATCAATGGATGATTTATTACTCTACTGCAGTGATAATGGCTTCGACTTTAAATTCATCCCGCCTCGCGCCCCACACTTTGGCGGATTGTGGGAAGCTGCCGTTAAATCTATGAAGAACATTTTGGTCAAAAATTTAGGTGGCTCGAATTTAACATTTGAAGAACTTCAAACAGTGGTAATAGAAGCCGAAGCTATTTTAAATTCACGTCCGCTGACACCACTTTCGAATAATCCAAACGACGGAGAGGCGTTGACTCCATCGCATTTACTTATTGGTACATCGCTAAAGTCAATTGGGGAACCAAGCTTTGACGTTTCTAAAATGTCATCTCTCACATCATTTCAACGAATTAGTTACTTGAAACAGCGCTTTTGGGACTTGTGGCGTCGCGACTACTTGCATACGCTACAAATTCGATCTAAATGGCTTAAATCAGAAACAAACATTGGTATTGGACAACTGGTTATTATCCACGATGACAACACGCCACCACAACACTGGTTACTTGGACGAATCACAAACGTATCTCCAGGTTTAGATGGGCGAGTCAGAGTCGTAGACATACAAACTAAAAGAGGCATAGTAAGACGACCAGTACACAAAGTGGCTCCTTTACCAATAAATGAATAGCGTCGTTTCAACGGGCGGAGTATGTTGGAGCAGATCAATATGATTGCTATTCTTATCTTTTATTTTAGTTTAAATATCAATTGTGAATTAATTTGTAACGAATGATCTACTTTTATGTAGTATTTGCACATCTCTATAATTCAGTTTTTGTTAATATTTGCACATATCTAGTAAGAAAGTAGAAGAGAAAGAGTTCGAATTCACTTCGTGAAGGATGAACATAGTATTGTAATAAAGCTCGATAAAAATACAAGCATCTTGTTTTATTGCAAAAGGCTCCTTAAATTTGGAGTTTAACTTGAAATTGAAACTTCTGGCATGGAACTTGGATTCAGTGACCCCGTAAAAATTTTAAGTAAATGAGCGGTAGGCGTGGTCACTTATTTGCAAGTATTTGTGCTACTGGAGCTAATAGTAATGGAAGAAATATGATCTAGTACAAAAAATATACATAAATTAAGGAGCGGTTTCACAAAATAAATTTGAAAAGAACTATTTGTGACTCTCGAGCAAGGCCGGGTATTTCGACTATTATGTTATATAAAAGCAAATATTATTTTTCATTTTTATCAGTTTACATTCATATCTCAAAGATTTTTTTAATTATGAAGCATTTTACTAGAATTTTCTTTTTACATTTTGCTTTTTTATATAAAAATTTTGCATTGTAGCTCGACGTGCAGTACGAAAACGGTCATCTCTCGGGAAGAAACTAATTGTGGACTTTCTAATTTGCAGGCTCAGGTATTTGGTAATGCAAAACATAAAAATATGCTCATTTCAACACTATTTTTTTTTGTTGATATTTTTAGTGTTTTATCAATCTTTTCTCGCCCATAAGAAGTTGTTTGTCCATGAATTGGGTTTGCGTAATGGAGAATCTGAATACAGTTGCAAATATTTCAAGTAGCAGATTAAATGGAGAGTTCAATATTTTTGCACGTTTAGTGATGACTTTTGTGAATATAACAAATCAACGACCATGAAACTAAATTAAAATAAATAAATAAATATGAGATATGCTATTTGGCGTCGCTCTCTTTTGCTTTTTGCTATTAGACGATATTTGGGGCTCGAAAAGAATGGCTCTCGCTCGAATTTGGTTAAAAAAGAATTGTTTTGTCTAGCCTAGAAGTCTAACTATATGTGTCGTAACATTTTGGTCTTTGCGGCACCAATAAATATTATCCGATTTAAAAACAAAATACGGGTCTTCTTATTTTCGATATAGAACAATTCTAGGGGGTGAGCGTATAATTTTTTTTTTTTTTTTTGGAGCACCCTATTTATATACTACCCGCGGTTTTGCTCACATTTTTTTGTTTTTTGCATACATTTATCAGCTCAATATATTTTTAATAAGTAGAGAGAGAGAGAGAGAGAGAGAAAGAGAGAGAGGGCGTATGATAAATTAACCCAGTCGCCAAGCTAAACCCAAAGAACTCAAAAGAACCTTATATTAAATCTTTACAAAATCAGAAATCCTTCGAGCCCGTTAACATTTTTTTAACCATCTTTTTATTGCGATATCAAGCTTCTAGATTTTCTCATATCATAGGTATCACTTTTCCGGTTTTAAGTCAATATTTTCCAAAATCTCGTCTAAGTAATTCCCTTTATCGTAACTCAAATCTACAGCAAAACTAAAACGAAAAATTGATAAATTTTTGGGTTTGGGTCCACCGCTGGTTCACAAATTTCCGAAACTCCTTGACTACGTTAAAAATAATTTTAATTCATATTTCAAATACGCCTATTATCAAGTCTCTGTTTCAGTTTTAAAGCACCCATTGAATCCATTTTCAATTTTTTCAAACTCTCGTCTAAGTGATGACCTTTACCATATTTTAAGTCTACAGCAAAATCCAAAAAAAAAAAAAAAAAAAAAAAAATTATAATATATGAGTTTTGGGTCCCCCGCACCAAATTCAAATTAAAAAACCCCCTGAACACGTCAATAATCATTCTTCAAAAAAATTTTTTTTTAATTGAAATAATAAAAACTGAACTGGCTTTTACGTCCAGCCAGTAAACTACGGCTTAGCAATAAGTTGCTTATCTATAAAATGGTTACTAAGCCATCGTAGAGATATGGGATACAACTGTGGGGCACTGCTTGAAAACCCATATTGAGCCTCTACAAAGAATGCAAAATAAGACTTTACGTTGTATCTGTAATGCCCCGTGGTTTGTTCATAACACGGTCATTAGCAACGACTTAGAAGTGCCATCAGCCTTTGATAAAATAAATCGACACAGCTCCGGAAACAACGATCGTCTACGTAATCACATTAACCCATTGGCTTCGGCTCTCGCTGTCAACACATGCAGAAGGCGTCTCAAGAGATTCCACCCAGATGATCTACCTACGCGGAAATAGACTCTAATAGTAACATAACTTTTTATACTTAAAGCTAATACTTTAACGTCTTGTCACGTTTTTAGATTTCATAAATATGTTTAAAGTTTCTTCAGTGAAATGCTCAACATAAATAAATAATTAAAAAAAAAAAAAAAGATAATGATATGAAAAAAAAAAAAAAAAAAAAAAATCAGGCAAATCAAAAACAGATTTGAGTATAATAGATTTATTTTTGTTTGGTAATTTTTGTTGCCCGGTCAAAAAAGGTCTGTATTTTTTGATGGAGTCGATACATTTTAATGTCCTTGTTCCTAGATTCTGCAGCTTCTTCGGAGAGCTCTTCAATCGATACCAGTGCATGTGGATCATGAATTAAAAGTTTGTGGATTTGCGGGGGGGCGGTAATACCAATTATACTTCAGTGTGTGTTCTCTTGCAGTATCCAAATTTTCGAAGTTTTTCCATATTTCTTGAGTACCCTGAAGCCAAGGCTTGCAGTAATGTAGCACAATTTTGCCTGTTACTTAGGCAGACAAGTTAGCATTATTTAAAAATGTTCTTGCTGTGTTTCCATCATTGGATGACCCACTACCCACTGTTTTGGGCTATAAGCCCCAATTTTTTCCGAAATTATCATTTTTCAAAATTATTCTTTAAATTCGAAAGACCTTTTTTGCCATTGTTTGATTTAAAGTCTGTATGATACATGAATAAAGTATTCCAAATATCTAATATAGTTTGTCTAAAAAAAACGGCTTTAGTTAAATGCAAATAACGCAAACATGGGCAAAAACGGGCAGCTGAAATTCATAGCTCAGAATACTAAAACAGTAACAATTATTAAGACACAGATTTGAACTTAGGCAGAGAAGGAGTCTCAACTTTTACTTTAGCTGAAGTAACACTATTTAGATAAACACAACACAGACAGTGGCAAGTGGAACAAATAATTATAAAAACAAAACTAAAGCACATTATTACATAAAAACAGTTGTAATTCATAGATAAAACCTTTCTTTCCAATAATCACTTTAATTTTAAATATCAAAACTCGATATATTTTTATTTGAATTTTAAAACGCGAGCATGAATCTATTGTCTCTCTTTTGAAGCTATTCGTAACGTGCACGTTTGGAATAAAGCGAAACCGAATTAACGGATTAAAAGTTTATTCATTTAAGAAATAGTTTTTTTTATACCCTGTACCCAAAGGGTAAAAGGGTATATTAAGTTTGTGCGAATGTATGTAACAGACAGAAGGAGGCAAGATAGACCCTATAAAGTATATATATTCTTGATCAGCATTGGAAGGGGAGTCAAACTAGCTATGTCTGTCTGTCCATCCGTCCGTCTGTCTGTCTGTCTGTCTGTCTGTCCGTCCGTCTGTCATGCTGTCTGCCGTATGAAAACGATTATTTCGGAGACTATAAGAGGTAGAGCTTTCAAAATTGAAACTAAGACTCTCCTAGGCCGTCAAGTAGGCACTTACAAACGGTTTTTCTCTAGACCCATTTTAAGGGGTACCCCCCATACAAATGTACCCCAAAATTTGGGGTTTTTGCATAAAAACGTCATTGTTTTTTATTCTAGGAAGTTCAAATTTAGTAAAAATTATGTCTATGATAGTCCCATTAAAATATCTAAATATGGGTAGGACCAACCAAATTTTAGGTATAGCCCCATACAAATTTACACCAAAATTTTGGGTTTTTTACAAAAAACGTCATTGTTTTTTATCTTGCAGTCGAGCATACTCGACTTCAACGTTCTTTCTTGTTTTTTTTATTGCGAATAAATTTATTAGCAATCTGTCTTTAAAAGACAATCAGCAAGTTATGTGAGTAAAGAACAGTTGCAATGCGTTGGCGAAAGCCATTATGGATAAGGAATAAAGGGATGGGGATGGGAAAAGAAAATAAACAAAAAGTAAAAATAAACATGATTGTGTTATTGTCTCCCATGAGGGAGATCGAGCGGGTGAAGCCTTTTCAGCCTTCTTATACTGGAGCTGTTGTTTTGACATAATCCTCAGCGCCTTGTTTTAAAATATTTGAATAATAGAACAGTTACTCCTGCTGGCAGTGCCCCAAATTGGGATACCGTAGGTCCATATCGGCTTTATAATTGCTTTATAGACTAAAAGTTTGCTCCTCAGCTTGAGAGGTGACCTTCGTCCGATAAGCCATAAATGTTTTTTTAATCTTTCATTTCGCTGTGCCTTTTTGGTGAGAAGGTGAGGACGCCAGGTTAACCTTCTGTCAAGACCCAAGCCCAGATACTTGGCAGTAGCGCTGCATGGGATTGTGGCACCGTCAAGATGAACTTGGGGACAGTCACCCCTTCTTAAAGAAAAAGTCATTTGAGTGGACTTCTCAGGGTTCACTACAATGTTCAACCTCTTGAGCCAAGTAGAGAAGATGTCGAGTTGCCTTTGAAGGATTTCAGAAGCAAGCTGTGGGGAAACGTCGGATGCCAAGAAAACCGTGTCGTCTGCATACGTAGCGACCAGCAATTTGTCTTCCTCTATAATCGGCAAGTAGGCTGTATAGAGAGTGTAAAGGACTGGTCCTAGAACACTTCCCTGAGGAACTCCGGCTCGAATATCTTATATTTGGGAATTTTCTTCCCCACATCTAACGAAGAAACTCCTGCGCTCAAGGTAGGACCTAATAAAGGTATAGTATGGAGCTGGTAAGATCGTCTTAAGTTTGTAAAGCAGACCAGCATGTCACACCCTGGAGCCAAAATTCAAACATTGTTTTTTTTCCTAATGGCCTATGAAACCGTCCAGTGTGCATTAGAGGAAAATCAATAAATTTGAATTTCTTTGATTTTTTTATCTGGCAGCTCCTTTTGAGAACTGGATACAACCATGATATTCAGTCAGATTTAAATTTGATAGTAACATTTTGAATATCATTAACTGATAAACAATAAAAACTTTTTATGTAATATACAATATTATTCCAGTAAAAGACACAAGCACTATTTAAAAATGATTTTCCTTTTTCGCTTTATTATTATTATTATTTTTTTTTTAACAACAACAGACAATAATCAAGTGAATAAAAATAATACGAACTGTCAACATTATAAACATGAAAAAATTTGTTTTCTGTAAATAAAAACAAGAAACAACGCTGAAGTCGAGTATGTTCAACTGCAAGATACCCTGTACCCAATCTATATGTACCTTAAGTTAGGTTCTATTTGACTGCCATACCTCATTGAATTGGATTTTCATAGAAAAACTTAAAAAATCGGGTATATCTTTGAATGGGGTTATACCTAAAATTTTGTTGGGCCTACTCATATTGGTCTATTTCATTGGGACTATCATAGACATAATTTATACTAAATTTAAATTTTCTAGAATAAAAACCAATGACGATTTTATGTAAAAACCCAAAATTTTGGGTAAATTTGTATGGGGGCTATACCTAAAATTTTGTTGGTCCTATCCATATTGGGATATTTTATTGGGACTATCATAGACATAATTTTTACTAAATTTGAACTTCCTAGAATAAAAAACAATGACGTTTTTATGCAAAAACCCAAAATATTGGGGTAAATTTGTATGGGGGGTACCCCTTAAAATGGGTCTAGAGAAAAACCGTTTGTAAGTGCACACTTGACGGCCTAGGAGAGTCTAAGTTTCAATTTTGAAAGCTCTACCTCTTATAGTCTCCGAAATAATCGTTTTCATACGGCAGACAGCATGACAGACGGACAGACGGACGGACAGACGGACGGACGGACAGACAGACATAGCTAGTTCGACTCCCCTTCCAATGCTGATCAAAAATATATATACCTCATAGGGTCTATCTTGCCTCCTTCTGTCTGTTACATACATTCGCACAAACTTAATATACCCTTTTACCCTTTGGGTACAGGGTATAATAAAAAAAAAAACGAAAAAGATTTAAATATTACATACAAAGGACAATTGTACAAATGTTACATCAACATACTATATATTTATGTATGTATGTATGTGTGTACAACAAAATAATATGTAGATACATCCTTTTAACTATGCAGCAAGTGCTTTGCTCTGACATTCAGTTTGGTTGTAGCAATTTTTCTATATGTTTTTTTTGTAGTTGTTGACATTCTTGTTGTTGTTGTTGTTGTTGTACTTGTTTCACTTTGATAATAGTATTTGTAAACATTTTATATGCAAACTAACACACACACACAAATGCATACAACAGTAAAGAAATACATACATAAATAGATATTTACATTTTTTTTTTTTTTTTACAACTACAACAAATTTACATTTACATTTACATATCAACTTTAATGCATACACATACACATATGCATGTACACATAGATACAATTGCAGCATTCTATATAAATATAAATACAATTTTATGTTATTTACACATACGCTACAGCAAACAAAACCAACATACACACACACACACACAGAGACGCACACGTATAAAGTTTGCATGCAAGTTTGTCATTTGAATTTGCATAACCTTTTTCAGGAGCAACAAAGGACGAGAATGAACGACACAAAACACAGCCAACACTGATTTTAAACTCAAACTCTGCTGTTGTGAGTTTCATTTAAAGTAATTTAAAATATTTAGTTGCCATTTCATGTAAACTGTTTGGAAAATAAGGTACACAACACTGTGTGCAGTTTAAAGGCGTAGCTAAAGCAAGGAAGCATACATACGAGGATAATATGAAGAATTTTTTTTTAAGTTTACAATTATAATCTGCAATCGTTCAGACAACTCTCGCAGCATTTGTCTACAAAGTAATGCCAGAATTTACTTTGTACCTGTCTGTCTGCATGTGTAGCTATAATAACTCATTCCGATAGAGTGCACTCACTACTCTTACTCCATTTGTTTGTCTGTTTTTCAACTTGCTTACTCGCATTGCTTGCTGCTGTTGATCAAGTCGTGCAGCGTCTGTTGAACTTTGAACTGTTGAACAAATACAAATGTTTTTTCCTTTTTTTTTTTTTTTTTTACTTTTTTATCCTTTTAATTCTTATTATACACAAATAGCACATCTATATAAATAGCAACCAATTTTCAAGTGTACGAGTATTTGATATTTTTCGTGCGCAACATTGCGTATGATTAATGCAAGTCTCAAACTGAATAAAACAACGAAAGACAATTCTCTAGGGTAGAACCGAAATATTTATGCCTCTTCAAAAATATACCTATATCTATATATATTTATATTTAAAATAGTAAAAGTCTATATATATAAAATAGTAAAAATGTTTCTATGTCCGCAATTTACGTTGAAACCGCCCAACGGATGAGCCCCAAACCTGTTACATTTATATTCATAAGATGACAGTAGAAGTGATTTTACACAGATTGGAGTGAATATGATCATAAATAAGAACTATTTTCTTTAAAAAAAAAACACAAAAATGGGCGGTATATTTGTGTGGGGGCTATATCTAGAGAAGGGCGTGGCATCTTGGTTTTTATATTGGTTGACATAAGAAGTGTTTTCACCCAATTTGAAGTGAATACATTAATAAATAATAACTATTTTCATACAAAAATTTTAAAAAAAGGTGTAAGTTTGTATGGTGGCTATACCTAAAAATGGGCGTGACACTTTCGATAACATACAAACTGCCTAGGAACACAAAAACCTTAAGTTTAAAATTTCAGGTTAATATATTTAAAACTTTTCGAGAAAAACGCATTGCAACAGACAGACGGACAGACAGACGGACATGGCTAAATCGATTCGTCTCGTCGAGCTGATCAATAATATATATACTTTATGGGGTCTCCGATGCCTACTTTAATGCGTTACAAACTTTCCGACAAATAATACCCTTTACACTATGTGTGGTGGGTATAAAATACAAAACAGCTGATTTCAGCTTTCCCCAATAAAATTTGTGTATGACAAAAAAATGGTATTTTTAGTATGTTTTTAAGTTAGCCCCGGCCTATTTTTGTTACGCTGCAAACAAAAAAAAAAAAAAAAACAAGAAAAAACGTTAACTTCGGTGGAACCGAAGCTTAAATACCCGTCACACGAATCTTTGAATAGTTTATTTGTGATCATCAGTGGCTTAAATACATTTATAAATATATTTTCGAAAATAATTACTTTTTCATACATTTGTTCGAAAATAATCGATAAGTTTGTATGGGGACTATGGATGTCATTAGAAGTGTTTTTACCCAAATTTGAGTGAATATTCTCATTAATATATATATATAAGTGGCACTACAGCCGATTGTCGGCCTTGGCATCACATAAGATTCGGCACCAGCGGTTGTAATTTAGTGCCTCGTCATACCATCTTGGGATTCCGATCCTGCGGATGTCATCTAGGACCTGGTCCTCCCAACGCAGCGGCGGACGTCCTCTCTGCCGCGCCCCTCCGATTAGATTCACGTTTTGCTTCCAAACTTTTCTTGCTGGAGCTTCTCTGTCCATCCGACACGGGTGACCAGCCTAGGACAGGCTTTTTGTATTGGATGTTCCTGACTATGTCGATGTCATCATATAGCTCGTACAGCTCATCGTTCGTGCGCATACGGATGTCATTTTCCACTCTAACTGGACCAAAGATTTTCCGAAGTATCTTCCTCTCAAATACGCCCAACGCCGACTTATCCGATTCTGTCATGACCCATGCTTCTGAGCCATACATTAGGACTGGCATTATCATTCTCATTAATAATACCTATTTTTATACAAAAATTCGAAAATGGGCGGTAAATTTGTATGGGTGCTATAGCTACAAATGGGCGTGGCAGCTTGGATTTAACATTAGATGACATTAGAAGTATTTTTACCCAACTTGGAGTGACTACATTCATAAATAATAGCTATTTTCATAAAAAAAAATCCGAAAAAACGGTAAGTTTATATGGGGGCTATACTTTAAAATAGGCGTGGCACTTTGATTTTAATACTTGCTTAGGACTGAGAAAAGCTTAAGTTTCGAGTTTCAGGTCAATATCTTTAAAACTGTGCGAATGAATCGCATACATACAGACAGACAGACGGACAGACAGGCGGACATGGCTAGATCGACTCGTCTCGTCGAGCTGATCAAGAATATATATACTTTATAGGGTAAGATGTCTCCTTCAATGCGTTACAAACTTTCTGACAAAATGATAATAACCTCCACACTGTGTGTGACGGGTATAAAAATAGTAAAAATGCCATCAAAAAGTAGTGAAATTGCACAAAACACAGCAAATGCGAAACGAAAAAGAGCTAAAGGAACAGCCGAAACGCCCGTACAACGTAGTAACACACGCCGGGTATCTGCGTGGTCTTTAAAATGACTTTATCAATTTTGTTCTTTAATTTTTTTTTAAAATACTTTTTTAAAAAAAATAATCCCAGATATCTAAAAAAAAAAACAACACCAAAAATATCAAAATTTTATAATACCAGGCCACGAAATTCCATTTTTATTTTCTGTTGCGTTTTGACTCAACTTCAAAATGTGTTCAAGTTAAATTAAAAGATATACAAACAAGAGAGAGAGAGGTTGAAAAAGCCCTGTACTCAATCTTTATATAACGTAAGTTAAGTCTTATAAATACTCAAAAGTTATTTGGCTCTACCCATTTTAGGATATTTCATTGGAACTATCACACGCATAATTATACTAAAATTAGAGTTTTTAGAATAAGAAGAAGAAAAAAACGTTAACTTCGATGGAACCGAAGCTCAAATACCAGCCACATCTGGGTTAAGTTTATTTATGATCACCAGTGGCTTAGGTAAAATGTGGAGAAGGGATGGCTTGGAGCCAATAGTCCGATACAATCACAGTTTAGACACAATTATATGGTCAAATGTTAACCTAAGGGCAGAATAATAAACATTTTCTTAAAAAAAGAAACAACAAGAAAAAAAAATCAACTTTGGTTGTACCGAAGTTTATATATCTGTAACACATCATTTGACTTGGATAGATCTTTGTTCGGAGCATTTGTATTAAATTTTATCTTAAAATACTAAACAAATTAGAAATATTCTTAAAAATTTATAAATTCGCGGTCCGATTTGGACAAATTTTAAACTGAAGTTTTGTATGGGAGCTATATCTAAAAGTGGGCGTGGCACATTGATTTTAAAATAAAAAGTACACAGGACCCGGAAAAGCTTAAGTTTAAAATTTCAGCTTAATATCTTTAAAACTGAGCGAATAAATCGCGCAGCAACAAACAGACAGTCAGACAGACAGACAGACAGACAGCAGGACATGGTTAAATTGATTCTTCTCGTCGATGTGATCAAGAATATATATACTTTATATGGTCTACGATGCCTCCTTTAATGTGTTACAAACTTTCAGACAAACTGAATATACCTGTTTTACACTATGTGCAACAGGTAAAAAAAAATAGAAAATGGATGCTGACGTTGTATTGGGGCTATATGTGATAGTGGGCTGATCCTTATTATATCAGGAGAGTGTATATAGGATGACATTAGACGTGTTTTTACCCCCATTTGGAGTGAATATATTCATAAATAATTAATATTTTCACAAAAAAAAAAAATAGAAAATGGGCGGAAAGTTCTTATGTGACGTATAATTGGGCGTGGTACCTTGGTTTTGACATTGAATGACATTAAAAGTATTTTTACCCAATTTTGAGTAAATACATTTATAAATAATAGCTATTTTCATACAAAAAATCCAAAAAAAACGGTAAGTTTGTATTGGGCTATACCTTCAAATGGGCGTGGCACATTGATTCTAACACTTGAACTGCTTAGGTTTGAGAAAAGCTTAAGTTTCAAGTTTCATGTCAATATCTTTAAAACTAAGCGAATTAAACGCATAATTACAAACAGATAGACAGACGGACAGACAGACGGACATGGCTAGATCGACTCGTCTTGTTCTGCTGGTCAAGAGTATACATATATACTTTATAGGGTCTACGATGTCAACTTTAATGCGTTACAAACTTTCTGACAAAATGAAAATACCCTCCACACCATGTGTGGCGGGTATAAAAAATAAAGGCGGTCTTGTTTTCGATATAGAAAAATCATAGTGGGTAAGCGCATAAATTTTTTCTTTTAAAGAGTTTCCATTGCATTAGAAAGGTTTTCGTTTGTTGCTGTAATTATGGCTAATTGGTTGCATGCATTGGTGTAGATCTTCGATTACTATCAATGCAAAAAAAATATATACGCATATAAAAAACTAGGCAGACAAACAAATAATCAAACAATAATTAATTGATCTTACTACGCTGATAATATATGTACATATGCGTTTATGAATTGACATATAAACACACACAGACACACACATACATAGCACATGCTGATATAAAAAAAATTACAACAACAAATTCCAATTACAACAAATTCAAGTAATGCGTAGCCTAAGCATCGTTTACTTATATCGATATTTACCGTTAAATCTCGATAGATCGTTCGGATGCTAACTTCGTTCCCCCGTGATCGGCTGCATCATGCGTTGGATCGGCATACGTGTCTGCTGCTGCAGAAGAATCAGTCTATTACCGAAAGTGGCGGTGCGTGTCGCGTGGTTTGATTAAAGTGAAAAAGAGAAAAAGTTATGCATTATTTTTTTTTTTTTTTTTTTTTGAATTATTACAATTTGTGAAATTTTGTGTTGTTAAAAATTGTATTTAATGTGAATTTAAAAAATAAAATCTGAAAAACTCATATTTATTTATTTTGATTATTTAATTCTTAGTGTATTTTTTTTTTTGCAATTGAGCTGAAACTTATACAAATTCTAATCTTTACTAAAAAACGAAATAAAAAAACAGAACATAAATTTAAAAAAAGTGAGCGCAAGCTACCCTCTCCCCTTCATCATATATTGGTGAGTACCTTTTTTTTTTTTTGTTGTTCTTTCAAAAATATGGAATAGAAAGTTTTTTGGAAGGTTTTTTTCCAATCGTTTTTTTTTTTTTTTTTTTTTTTTTTTTTTTTGTTTGATTTTTTTTAAGGGTATAGGATGGTCTTTTTTAATGAATTATAAAATTTATTTTTAAGTTTAAAAATAGTGTTTTTTATTTCTTTAAAGGGTGTATTAATTTGTTTTTGTTTTCAATAATATTTTTTTTGAATTTTATGTTGAAATAAATTACTGAGATTATATAATTATGAATGAAAATGTCATTTGTGCCCGTTAGTTGCCTCTGTTTTTGCGCATTCTGCAAGTTCAAATGCAGTGATGCGGGCACATTTTTTTTATATCCGCCACACTTAGTGAGAAGGGCATTTTCATTTTGTCAGAAAGTTTGTAACGCATTAAAGGAGACATCGTAGACCCTATAAAGTATATACATAGTCATGATCAGCACGACGAGACGAGTCGATCTAGTCATGTCAGTATGTCTGTATGCTCGCCTGTCTGTCTGTCCGTCTGTATTTTTGCGTTTCATTCGTTTAGTTTTAAAGATATTGAGCTGAAATTCGAAACTTAAGCATATCCCAATCCTTAGCAATTTAAGTGTTAAAATCAAAAAAGTGTCACGCCCATTTTCTAATTTTTGTGTGCATTCACTTCAAATGGGTTAAAAACATTATTATTCTGTCCTTAGGTTAAGATTTGATTCCATTATTGAGTTTAAACTTTGGTTGTATCGGACTATTGACTCCAATCCATCTCTTCTCCAAATTTTACCTAAGCCACTGATGATCATAAATAAACTAAACCCAGATGTGGTGGGTATTTGAGCTTCGGTTCCACTGAAGTTAACGATTTTCCTTGTTTTTAAATCGGTTAGTATTTTATGGTGCCGCAAAGCCCCTGAAGTTTCCCACGTATTATACACTTTTTTCGCATATTTAATGTAGAAAACTGAAAAATGAGTATTTTTTTAACCGGATAACGATTTTGCTCTTCATAAACGTTCATAGAATAACATCCAATCATTTATTATAGGAATCTTCAGGAGTTTTACGGCACCATAAAATATTATTCGATTTAAAAAAATCATTAAAAATATTTTTGGACCATTCTAATGTATATTCTATATTTTAAGTTGGACTAAAAAATACAAATCTACAATATTTCATTGATATCGGACCGCCCATTTTTCAAAACGATATATACAGTGGTGTTCGAAATAATAAGAACAACGTAAGTTAAAACTCAATTCGCCCTATAAAATTCTTAAAACAATTTTTTATAATTTTTTCTTTTTATTCCTTTAAGAGCTTAGATTCTAAGCTTTTTATAAACGTTATTATTTATTTTCTGCTTGTTTTTTTTTTTGTTTTTTTTTGTTCTGGCAAGTTTGGTGGTTGAAGTCAAAAATCAGCTGTTCGAAAAATAAGAACAAAGGAAAAAAAAAACAATCGTTAGTTAATGTTAACAGACTATAAATACACATTTAGGCCCATAAATTTAGTAAGAAATCGCTACCCCATTATTTTTGATGAATTCGATGCATCTGTACTTCTAGAAGCAATCAGCGTGCGGCATCTGGAGAGTGGAATATTCTCCCAAGTATTTTTTTGCAGCTTGCCATAAATCTTCGATGTTTTTTGGCTTAGCAGCTCGTGCACCTTTCTTTACATCTATCCAGAGGTGTTTTATCGTATTGAGGTCTGCTGATTATGCAGGCCACTCCAAAACATTGATTTTGTGGCATTGAAACTACTTCTTTGCTCCTTTAGATGTGTGTTTCGGGTTATTCTCTTGAATTTCCTCTTCAGAGTAAGGTAACAAAACACATTCCAATATGTGTCCAACTTAATAGTTGGCATCCATATTCCACACAATTTTCACCAAAGGTCCACCACCATTCCATGAAAAACAGCCACACAGCATCAGCCTTAAATCGACGTGCTTAACGGTCTTACAAGTAAATTTAGAATTGAATTCCTGTTTAGGAGGGCGTCTTAAGTATCTTAACCTGTTTTAAAGTGCACCACTTTTGTTTCGTCTCAACACAATATGTAGCGCTAAACGGTGTCAGCTTCGTTTCGGAACTTTTTAAGTTGTTCTTATTATTTCGAACACCACTGTATATTCCATTTTTAAGTTTCGGAGTTTCAAAATGTCAATAAGATTAGATTGCAAATATTTTCGCCATTTATTTTACTGTGAAAATGGCAAATAAATATTATCGCTCAGAATTAAACGATGTGTTAATTAAGAGCATTTTATTATGTTTAACATTTACTATAAACTTTTATAAATATATCGCACATCAACTCAGTACTTGACGCAGCGAACAACAATAAAAACGCATAAGACACGCACGCATATCACAATTGTCTACCACGCAAAATGTACGAAAATATTTATAAAATAAATAAATAAATAAATGCATTCATAAATACTACATACGAGTATGTATATACATACAAATAAATATATTCATATATGTAAATTTGTATGAATAATTAATAACAAAATCTGGCAGACATTCATAAATTTTGTGCAAAATGTTAACGCCAGCGACGACGACGTCGACAACAACAACTGTGATGATGACGAAGTAATTAACACTGAACACCCAGTGAACATGTCAGCAGTCGCTTAAAATGATGTCAGTGAAAACAACAACAACAACAACTAGAATGAAAACAACAGCAACAACAACAACTAGAATAACAACAGCAGCACGTTATGTGTTGCAAACAGAAGTGTTAGCAATATGCAAGAAATATAGACACTCACACAAACATTGACACTCACATGTCAAAATTCAATCGATCAATCAGTCATTCAATCAATCAATCAATCATTTTATCATTCATTTTTGCAGCAAAACAAAAATTTGTCAAAAGCAAGTGCAGCGTTTGAAAAACGAGTTTCGACTTCAGCACTAAAGAAAATTTTTACTTTAAAATATTTTTTTACAAATAAATAAAGACTCCATTGAGAGTTTTTTTTTACCAGTTTGTCTGGAAGTTTGCAACGCATGAAAGGAGGCAACGTGATTAAGCTAAGTCCGTCTGACTGTCTGACAGTCTTTAAAAAATTGGCTTGGAATTTAAATCTTATGCTTTTCTAGGTCCTGTCAATGTGCCTCAATCACTTTAAGGTACATATATACCCCACACAAACATACAACATATTATCCAGTTCTAATACGAAACAAAGAATGCCGTTAACTTCGGTGGAATCGAAGCTTAAATACCCGTCATAAGAATCTTTAAATAGTTTATGTGTGATCGTTAATGGCTAAGATAGAATTTCGAGATGGGATGGATGGGACTCATTGGTCTGATACAACTCAAGTTTATATACAATTTTGTTTTTTTATTTTTTATACCCGCCACACATAGTGTGAAGGGTATATTCAGTTTGTCTGAAAGTTTGTAACGCATTGAAGGAATTGATTGATCAGCTCGACGAGACGAATCGATCTAGCTATGTCCGTCTGTCGTCTGTCCGTCCGTTGTCTGTCTGTATATTTCTAGGCATCTTTTTTGTTGAAGATATAAAGATATTAAGCTGAAATTTGGAACTTAAGTTTTTCTCATCAACGACTATAATGAGTTCGAGAATTAGAGTGCCACGCCCATTTTTAGGTATAGCCCCCATACAAACTTTTCGTTTTTTTTCGATTTTTTGTATAAAAATAGTAATTATTTATGAATGTATTCGCTCCTAATTGTGTTAAAACATTTCTTTTGTCATCCAGTGTTAAAACCAAGATGCCACGCCGTCTTTTAGGCATAGCCCCCATATAAACTCTCCGTTTTTTCCGATTTTTTGTATGAAAATAGTTATTATTTATGCATATATTCACTCCAATTTGGCTAAAGACATTCTAATGTCATCCATTGTCAAATCAGATGTGCCAAGCTTATTTTTTGGTATAGTCCCCAAACAAACTTTCCGCCCATTTTTGAATTTTTATATGAAAATGGTTATTATTTATTCATGTATTTACTCCATATTGGGTAAAAACTCTTGAAATGTCATGGTGCCACGCCCATTTTTAGGTGTTTTTTCCATATAAACTTACCGCCCATTTCCAGATATTTTCGAGAAATATGTTGTTATACATATCTGTATTTTTAGCTCAAAATTTTAAATTAATACTGTGTGTAAACTTGGGTGACCACTGATGATTACTCATAAACTCTTTTAAGATTCGTGTGGCGGGTATTTAAGCTTCGGTTCTACCGAAGTTAACGTTTTTTCTTGTTTTTTTACCAGCTTGTCTGGAAGTTTGTAACGCATGAAAGGAGGCATCGTGATTTAGCTAAGTCCGTCTGACTGTCTGACAGTCTTTAAAAAATTGGCTTGGAATTTAAATCTTATGCTTTTCTAGGTCCTGTCAATGTGCCTCAATCACTTTAAGGTACATATATACCCCACACAAACATACAACATATTATCCAGTTCTAATACGAAACAAAGAAAACCGTTAACTTCGGTGGAATCGAAGCTTAAATACCCGTCATAAGAATCTTTAAATAGTTTATGTGTGATCGTTAATGGCTAAGATAGAATTTCGAGATGGGATGGATGGGACGAATGGGACTCATTGGTCTGATACAACTCAAGTGTATGAGGTGTGTTCAAACATTATCGCGAATTTTAAATTTTCGCGGGTTGCATATATTCGAATTTCGATTTTTTTGTGGCGTTATGTTGGTACTCATGTCTCTCACTTATGCCGACAAGCTCGGCCATTTTGAATGTTTACTTAATTGTTGACAGCTGCTTTGCTTGCAAGTGTTTTGGATCGTCTTCGATTTATACCTATTCAAAAAAATGGATCAAAGAACCTGTATAAAATTTTTTTTTTTCTGAATGGAATAAATGGAATAAAAATGTTGAAGAAGGCTTATGAGGACCGAGCTCTACCAAAATCAACAACATTTGATTGGTATAAATTGTTGAAAGAAGGTTGCGAACGTGTTGAAGACGAAGAGCTCCCTGATCAACCATCGACCTCAACGGACGATGCTCACATCAAAAAAGAAAAAGAATTAGTGCTTGCACACCGTCGATTAACTATAAAAGACATTGCTGATGAAATTGGCGTATCGAAAGGATCAATTAATACCATTTTGAAGGATGTTTTGGGCCTCAAACGTGTCAAGTCTCGGTTGGTACCAAAAATGACTACTCGTGACTTTTTTTGCCAAAAATCCAACCAATATCGTTCCCAACCACCGTATTCGCTTGATTTGGCACCGTGTGACTTCTGGCTATTCCCAAAACTCAAGAGACCACTCCGGGGAACGCGTTTCGAGTCGATTGAGGAGATAAAAGCTGAATCGAAGAAGGCGCTGATGGCTATACCGGAAAGGGACTATTTGGCATGTTTCGAGGATTGGAGAAAACGTTGGCATAGGTGTATTTTATCGGGAGGGGATTACTTTAAAGGGGACAAAATAGATATTCATGAATAAATAAATAATTAAAAAAAAAACCACAAAATATGCGATACTTTTTGAACACACCTCGTATAGCAACAAACGTGATTTAAGTGTTTTTTTTGAGTTGATATCTAATTTTGAAAAAAAAAAAATTGATATACGAGTATATTTATGAGTAGACAAATAGCGGAGTTTCTTTTAAAATTTTGGTAGGTGTATCTTTATAACATCATGGTAAAAAAAAATTATAAAATTAAAAAAAAGTTTTGATAAAAATTTTGACCGAAAAATATAAAAAGACAAGAAAAAACACTAACTTCTGTAGAACAGAAGTTGCAATACCCTCTTTACGAAATTTAACATAGTTTAGTTATAATCATCAGTAGTGATAGATCAATGACCCAATTACAACCCAGGTTTTGACACTGTGAATCAAGTTTTAAGCTTAAAATACAGAAATAAAAACAATAGATATGCTTGTGGGCCGATCTCTATTTAATCGATAATGTATGCATGAGTGAGCATTGGAAATGTTTTTATAGAACTTAAAGTAACTAAAAAAAATGTTAAAACTCAAAAATGGGAGATAAGTTTTAATGTTTGGTGTTATGCTTAGAAGTTGGCGCGATGAATATCTAATCATAAATATCAATCGTACTATATATAATCAAAATTTCAAAATATACAACAAAGAAAAGTTGACCACCTTTACTTGAAAATAAATAAACTTATTTGCATTTCAAAGACTTTCTAATTTAAATTTTATTGTTGTTTCTATACATGTTTTATTACAACTCCATTATTATAATCAGCCCAAGGACGATAGAAATCAATGCTGCCATCTATTCTTCTTTGAATAACCGTCCAACCGCCTTCTCTAGTCTGAAGATCGCAGGCAACCGGATTTTTTTCTTTTAATGAAGGAACTTAAAACACATGCAGTGAAAAACAAGAAAGTATGACAGGAATATTATGTTAATTTAAATTAATATGGATTGGGATCTATTGCCGCGTAGGTAGATCATCTGTGTGGAGTCTCTAGAGGCGCCTTCTGCATGAGTTGAAAGCGAGAGCCGAAGCCAATGGGTTAATGTGATTACGTAGACGATCGTTGTATCTGGAGCTGTGTCGATTTATTTCATCAAAGACTGATGGCACATCTAAGTCGTTGCTAATGACCGTGCTATGAACAAACCACGGGGCATTACAGATACAGCGTAAAGTCTTATTTTGCATTCTTTGTACACGATCAATATGGGTTTTCGAGACAGTGCCCCATAGTTGTATCCCATATCTCTACGATGGCATAATATCGATTTTATAGATAAGCAACTTTTTGCTAAGCCGTAGTTTACTGGCTGGACGTAAAAGCCAGTTCAGTTTTTTTAGTTTCGCTCGACAAGCTCCAGTTATCATAGATATGTGGTTGCGCCTAGTTAACCGTTTATCCAATTATCTCAAGGCCTCCGCTTCTTCTACGTGAAGCTTATGTACCACGATTTCAGCGGAGATAAGAGCAAAACTAGCTTCGGTTGAATAAACGCTGTAATACACTCCAAACAAAATTTTTAATAATTTAGTCATGATCATCAGTTGTGGTAGATGAATGACCCTATACAACCAAGATTTAGCTAAACTTATTCAATTCAGATATGATAAGAATTATCTTTTAAATTCAGGATTAGGTAATTGAGCTTGTGAGGAGTTATATGCTATACTGGAATGATATTGATTGAATCGATGCTGAATATATAGGTGGCCATAAGATATGTTTTTATACAATTTGGAGTAACTAAAAAATTTTGAATAAAAAATCCAAAGAAATAAAATCAGCCACCTCTACTTGAAAACAATTAATTGCAATTGAAAGCCTTTCTAATTTAAATTTTATTGTAGTTTCTATAATAGTTTTAGTATTACAATATAATCTCTTTACATGGATCAATGTTTATTTGCCAATTTATAAAAACATTTTTTATGTTCTTGCTTTTGGTCGAATCATTATTTGAACAAATTTTAATGAATAATTCCAACCATGGAAATCAACCCAAAAAACTATCTTATCTTCATACTTATTATCGACCAACCCACGATGGTAAAGTCCATTTAAATTACTGAAAATATATTCAAATCAATATTTATGTTCTCAATATTTGGAATATTTTCACTTACCTTCTACTGCAGCTACTCAAACCACCAAGCGCCTTTTTTATATTCAGCACAGTTTAGACTTCGAAGCGTCATTATCGTTGTCATAGGTTGAAAATTTCATTCCACTTTCAAAAATAATGCATTTCCAGCATCTCCCGAATATTCGCCTAAACTTAATTTGTATTTTTCACTTTCGTTGGCCACTTTGATTTCATCGTAAAAAGCAGATTTTTTTTACATTTTCAAAATCTTCCAGCATAATAAGCATTTCGTGTGGTTCGTGTGAAGTTAATTGATGTATGTGATCCAATCCAAGCCAAAAGTTACCGTTCATATCTCCGAAGCCTTTTTTATAATCAGCCCAAGGACGATAGAAATCAACGCTGTCATCTATTCTTCTTTGAATAACGGTCCAACCGCCTCCTCTAGTCTGAAGATCACAGGCAACCGTAAATGGATCACCAGTAGGCAGCTTTATTACATTAACTCCTTCTGTAATACGCTTATCCGCACAACTTTCAGGAAGTTTATTCTCTACGTTTTCATTGTTGTTCATAGTATTAGAATTGTCAACTTGATTAAGGTCTGCAGTTATATTATTTCCATTTAATTTTAGAGGCTGTAAATTTGTTTGTATAACTTTCACACTGAAATATTTCAAATTCGTTAATCATATTTTTATTACAAAAAGTTCAATATTTTACCTTTTATTAATTTCATCGACATCTTTCGACATTGATGAACAATTAAACTTATGTAAGTTTTCTTCCATAGCTTTCAGTCCTTGTCTAAATGATTTTAAATCGATTACATAATTTCATAAAATTAAACTCAAATATATTTTTTTTTACCTTAAATATATATTTTCCTTGCGCAAAATTCCATTTTCCGAATGCAAACGCAAATTTTCCGAATGAAGCTCATTATATTTTTCCAATGACAATGTTTTCACATCCGATTTTACAAAATAATTAAATTGAAAAATGATTAATAAAAAATAAGAAAATTTGAATAGCGACATTTTCGAGCAAAGATTTTTAATATTTTCGCATTCGAATAAAAACGAAAACTGAAAGATTGCTACAGCGGGGGAGCATTTAAATACGTCTTATCTCGTTGTTTTGTCTGACATTTGAACTCTGATTTCCTGAATTTTAACAATTTAAAAAGAAATTTAATAAAAACAATTTTTATCGCAATTAAATTTAGATTTTTTTGTTGTTGATAGATGGAGGTGGCTGTTAATCTCGGAAGGTCTTTGCTAGAATTTAGAAGTAGTGTTCTGGTACGTTTTGGGGTCAATCGTTGCTATTCAGATTTTGCAATCCAATAATGCCTTTGTTTTTACATTCGAATAACAAAACGAAAACTGAAAGATTAATACAGCGCACAGTGGGGCAAAAAAGTATCCGTGGACAAATTGATTTTGAGAGTGCATTTCTAAACCAAATTTTATTTTTATTTTTTTTAATTAAAGCTAATAAACTTTCGGTTTTAATAGCTGTCTGGGTTTTTGAAATAAAAGTTCCATTTTTTTATTAGTCTTAATCCTATCCCGTGAAAAATTTTCAAGGGATATAAAGGAACAACTTCCAGGTATTTTGGATTTATTTCAAGTGTTATCTCAAGAACTGGAAGCATTCAAACACAAAAACCATTTTTTTTTTTCAAAGTTAAAAAAAAAAATGAAACTTTTATTTAAAAAACCCCGACAGCTATTAAAACTGAAATTTTATCAGCTTTAATTAAAAAAAAATCAAAAAATCGGTTAAGAACTGTACCAGCAAAATCAATTTGTCTACGGCTACTTTTTTCTGCCCCACAGTGCAGCGGAGGAACATTTTAATACGTCATATCTGCTCGTTTTGTCTGACATTTGAACTCTGATTTCCTGAATTTTAAGAATTTCACATGAAATTTAATAAAAACAATCTTTATCGCTATTAAATTTAGTTTTTCGTTGTTGATAGATAGAGGTGACTGAGGGGAAAAAGCATATTCCCAACATAAATAATTGTTTTGTTATCACAAACTTGACATTCAGGGACATAAGAAAGACAGATCGCTGAATGATTTGTATTGCCAACGTCATATGTGTCTTAGTCTATTCGACCCAAGTTCTGGTCATAAACCGGACTTTTCCTCTTGCAGCTTCTGCTGGTTGTATTAAATGGAATTTCTAGTTTAATCATATGTTTACAGATGGGACAATGCGCCGTGAAAGCGGCTGTTAATCTCGGAGGTCTATACTAGAAATTAGAATGGAGACTGTATGTTATAGTGACCCGATCCGTAACATATCGGTAGTGTGCACATACAATGACACTAAAGCTTAAGTTTCGAATTTCTAGTCAATATCTTTAACTAACTAAGCGAATAAAACGCATAAATACAGACAGACAGACGGACATGGACATAGATCGACTCGTCTCGTTGTTGTGTGACGGGTATATAAGCTTCAGTTTTATCGAAGTTATAATTTTTCATTGGTTTTTTTTTTTTTTTGAGATGGAGAAGGAAGTAACCAGAGCTAATGACTGTGTGTATAAAATATCTTGGGTGTCGTTTATAATTTATACTTACTATCGACGACAAAAATTATAGCAAATTGTAGTCACTGAGTTAGTTGCTATTTTAGTGTCATAAATAATCAAAAGCAGACTCGTTGACATTTGCTGGAGCAACAGCAAAAGCTAAATCAAGTGTCTGCATAGTAACAGCAGGTTTACGATTAGGAAAAAAAATAAATATAGGTGTATGTAGCATATAATATAATAAAAATTGTAAATATATTGAACTTAAGTAAAGCCGAATCTTATATAACCTACAAATATCACAATTTAGTGGTTTCTTAATTATTTCGTATTTCTTTTTAATCACTTTCTCTCTCTCGCTCTCTCGTCATTCAAATATTTAAAGTAAATGTACGTGTAATACAAATTGAGTGAATAGAGTATGCAGCAAACATTCTATTGTTCACACTGTGTACTTATTGTACAACAATTTGTTTTTTTTTTTTTTTAAAGAGCGGAGGAGTGCATAGGAGAATTATATTTGTATAGTTTCTTTAACATTTGGTGCTAAACCTTAAAGCGAGTGTGGTACTTTGATTTTCAATATCTTTAAAAGTGACCGAATGAATCGTTAGAGACGGACAAGTTAATCAAGACTATATAAACTTTATAGGATCTATAATGCTTAATTTACAACTTTACAAACTTTCCGAGATAATGATAATACCAATTCACAGTGTGAACTGCACACTACTTGTGGAATTTTTTCTCAACGGGAAATCACTCCATTCAATTTTTGGTTTGATGTAGACCGTTCGAATACGGATCAATTATTATTATTTACTTCTATTTTTGAAATTTAAAATGTCGAAAGATATAAAAACGTCGCTCGGATTCGGTTAAACGTTTTCTTTTTGGTCAGAATATATTTATTGTATGATTTAATGGTCCTTGAAATTTCATTCCAACTTTATCAATTTTAATAAATTTAGCGGCACAAGCGGATAATGCTGTCAAAATGCATGTTTTGAAGAAACTTCTGTTGAAGTTGTATCAGGGGAAAAGGAGTTACAGCCTCTTGAAAACAGTGTTTGGGTCAATATTTTTATGGGGAGATTACAATTAAAAACAAAAAAATTAAGTTATTAAGGGTATTCAGAATAGAGATGGGCGGGAGTTTTCTGGGTAGCTCGACTCGATAGTCGAAAATTTTAAAAGTTTCCCGATCCCGCCCAATCCCGAAAAAAATTTCGGGACCCGCGCGGATCCTGCGGATTCCCGCCCGACACCCATCTCTAATTCAGAATGGTCTTGCAATTCTAGTAATGGCGTAAAATGCAAAGCAAATGTTGCAGAATCAATAAAAATGTTAATCTACTTTGCACAACCCATGCTCCTGACTAAAAAATTTTATTGCATCGGTGTAATGCTAGGGCTGCAGAATTCGAATTTCAGCAGTTTTTATATAAATTGGTTGGCAACGCTGCAGTCGATCAGCTGACTTCTACATACGAAAGAAAATAAGCAAACCGTTTTTTTTTTGTTGAAAGTGGGAAAACTGCAGAACCAATAAAGTTCAATTATTCTCAATAAATTCTATTTTGTACTTCTTTTATTTTATAAATTGTTTATGTTTTTTCAACTTTTTTGCGGCCTTTTCTACATAAACATTGCATTTTAAAACAAATAAAGCAAAGTCATGAACAGCTGATTGCCGAAAGTTGCACTTTTGCAAGGGTCATTCACTTTGCTTTCAATTGCAAAGTTCATTTTTATTTTTTTGCAAGAAAATTCTGTGAATATCTTAATTTTTTTTTTTTTGTAAATCTATATTCTTATTATTAATTAATCAAAAACAAACTATACCCTCTTTACCCTACACAATTATTAATGTGTAGGGTATTATAATGGAATAAATGCTTTAAGTTTATCGGTAGAAATATTTATAATAAATATTATCATTTTATGCTCGTGATCGGCTTTGGCATTCGTGCTATTTTCTTTCGCTTTGACGTCTTCGTTGTTGTTGTTTTTGTTGTTGTTGTTGTTGCAACATTTAATTAATTAGTTAAGCGCTAATTAGTATCTGTGTCCTGTTGATAGTTGTTGCCACCGTTGTTGTTTTTGTTGTTGTTGTTATTGCTGTTTTCTTGTTGTATCAATTAGTTGCTTCGATGGCTCTGAGCTGAGTGACTTCTTAAAGGCAAGGCGCCAGAGTATATCGTGATTGATGATAGATTTTCAATAAGAATATTTTGCAAAAATTATTAGTTTAATATTTTCCTTTTTCATTTTCGTTGTCGCAATTTCGTTTTACTTTTCACTTAAGCATCGTAAATAAAATTAAATAATTATGCAAAAAAGTATTTGTTTATTAAATATCTAAACGCCTCTACACTATAAAAATAAAGTTTATATTAATTAACTTGACGTAATTAAATGTTCAGCACCTGCATTCCTGATTAACTGGAAGACTGTCTCTCTGTCCGTCTGTCTGTCTGTCTTTCTGTCATCAGCTTGTTTAGCAACGTCAGCAGTTGTGGCAGCAGCAGCAGCTGCTCTTATTCGAGCTCACTTTGTTGTGTTGTTACATTTCGCTTTGTGAATGTTTTTGCGCCTTTTATGCCGGGGCTGGAATGTATAAATTAAATTTTAAGGCCTGCTAAAGTTTTTAATTTTGAAAGGCGTCGTTTTAATCAGTTCCGCAATTGAAAATTTTTGCTGCATTATTTATTTCCAGGACTTTTTCCTCTCACTGAGCAATTTATTCATTTACGCTAACGAAATAGTAAGACCTTTTGCACTAGTGAAATCGCTAGTGAAAGGTTAAGTCGTTAATACTCACTCGTGGGACTTAGTGAAGAATTAGAAAGTTCATTTATAGTACGTTTCCATTGGCTTTTTGCGTTCGAGTTTGCGTTAATCTGTTGCTATCGTAAGCAATGCCTACAATGGACGCAAAGTTGTTCAAAATAAATTTATGGAATAATAATAAATTATAAGAAATATTGTATACGATTGTAGTAGTCCTTGCTTTCTATAGCAACAAGTTAACGCTAACTCGAACGCAAAAGCCAATGGAAACGTACTATTACTTTAACATTTAACTTGAAGCAAAATTTTCTGAGTATTAAAATTTAAAATATTTTAATCTGCTTGTTCTGTGATTTATTTTTAAATCATTTTTTTTTTCAATAAGATACAGATTTTCAAAAAAAATTCAAATAAAGATTTTTATTTTTTCTGTGCCCTTTATGGTTTTTTTTATGGTTTATGAAGTTTCGTTATTAAAGAATTTAAATTTTTTTATTCCATTTTTTTGAAAATGTTATTAATTATGTAATTTTTCAGCTCTTTGGCTTGCATGTTGCCACCCCCTACTTTTTAATACCAGCCACACATAGTGTGGAGTGTATTTTTCATTTTGTCGGAAAGTTTGTAACGCATTAAAGGAGACATCATAGACCCTATAAAGTACGGAGAGTTTTCAATTGAAACTTCGTGGGCTTAACATTTCGGGCTAGTTCTTTTTTTCTTGAGTTGGCAGGGCTCTTAAATAAATTGTTCAAAGAAGGAAAGATTGTTTGGAAAGAGTGCTTTGGCCCCTTAAACGTGTCAAATCTCGATTGGTACCTAAAATGGTGAATTTTCTTGAAGAACAGCGTCGATTAACTTCGTGACTTTTTCTCCAAAAATGCAAACAATATGGTTCCGCAAACACCGTATTCGCCTGATTTGGCTCGATGTTTTGGGCCTTAAACTTCAAGAGACCACGCCGGGGAACGCGTTTCGAGTCGATTGAGGAGATAAAAGCTGAATCGAAGAAGGCGCTGATGGCTATACCGGAGAGGGACTATTTGGCATGTTTGGAGAATTGAAAAAACGTTGGCATAATTGTATTTTATCGGGAGGGAATTACTTTGAAGGAAATGAAATTGATTTACAAGAATAAATCTGAATCAAGGTGCCACGCCCATTTTTCGGCATAGCTCCCACACAAATATATCGCCCATTTTCGAATTTTTGTATGAAAATTGGTAATATTTTTGAATGTATTCATTCCAAAATGGGTAAAAACACTTCTCAAGTCATCCAATATCAAATCCAAGGTGCCACGCCTACTTTTTGGTTTAGCCCCCATACAAACATACCACAGCATTCGCGTTTTTTTATGAAAACATTTAAAATTTTGGAATGAATTTAATTAAAATTTGTTAAAAACGATTCCAATGTCCACCTCAGTGAACACTATCGATATGATGTGGGTTGGGCTAATACAACATAAAGCCTCCATACAAATATGAGCAAATTCATTGTGAAATTTAATCTAAGCCTCTGGTTAACATATCAACTATTAAAAGTGTTGTGTGACCGAAGTTAACGTTTCTCCTTTTTTTTGTTTTTTTATTTACCTTGGTACACTGATCTACAAGAAAGTATTCAACAAAACCCTTTTTTTTTTTGGCTTTATAGAATATCTCGTAATCAGGAACGTATTACAATTTATTTAATAAATTCTATTGTAGAAACTTTTCAGATGCATTTGCTTTTAATTTTGTTTAATTGAGTCGCCCTGTTTTATTTTCAACTATTTTATTTTTTTTTGTTTAATCCGCTCCTGTACAACGGCAACTGCACCTTCAAGTACGCATAAAACTTTCGCACGAAAATTGTCAATTGAAAGCAACAGCAGCAGCAGCTACGGAAGAAGCGCGTTATCGAGCTGCCACAGATACGCAAGTGCGCGTGCGCATTTAGAGTGGCATACATATAATACAGACCACAGACCCCGACCCGGTAAATATGTATGTCCATAAATGAGACCGCCATGCTGCAAATATCAATTTACAAGCGCGCGCTTATAAATTTTACACCAACTTGTTTTCGGGTATAATTTAATTGCAGATCGTTGCGCGAGAAAGAGAGTGTAGATGTGCTGACGTGTTGCACATGCGCATTAAGCAGGCCGCAAATTGTAATTACCACAACGCATTACAACATAATTTGAGCGTAGAGCAACATTGAAAGATTGACAAACTGACTGTCTGTCTGATTGACTGTCTTACTATCTCAATACGCTCGCTTATAATAAGTCTGGTCAGCTCTACTCGTACTTGTTGCATTTCATTTTCGGGTGTGAATATAATGATACGCTATCGATATACTATATACGCTGACACGAGACTCGAATGGACTCGAAATTGAGTCCAATTGCAGGCAGCAGAAGTAGCAGTAGCAGCAGCGTTGAAGAAAGTTGCACGCAATGCAAAGTGAAGGGTAGCAAGTAGTATTTATATATTAAAGTCGATTGCTTGCTAAGATGAGTTGGTTGCTTTGGCTTGCTGCCTGATTGTCCGTTGATTGGTGGCGGCATGTGGAAAGGATAATAACATAATAACACAAAATATTGTTGGCATTGGAATTCAATTAGCAGTGAAAAAATTCGTGAAAGGCACGCAAAATTGGCTTTTCTGTATACACGATTTTTCTACATCATGGCTATCATTGTTGTTGTTGTTTAATGCTGTACATTTCTGTAGCTTTGTCTTTGAGGTCATAACTTTCAGTTTACTGTGTGTGTGTGTGTGTGTGAGTGAGAGAGAGATTAAAGAGAATGTTCGATATAGCGGTAGCTGCAGCTAGAAAAATTTGTAGAGGGTCTCTTATAAAAGTTTTCGACTCGTCTCACGGCGAGCTAATCAAGAATATATATATACTTTATGGGGTCTACGCAGTCTCCTTTCATGAGATATAGTACAAATTTTTTGATAAACTAAATATACCCGGTCACACTATGTTTGACGGGTAGATCAAGAAAGACCGCTGAAGTCGGAGAACGCTTGACTGCAAGATGTTGTATTGGAGCTATTACCTAAAATTTATTTTTGCCTACTTATATTGGGATAGGTGTAATTTATATTTCATTTAGATGCCCTAGAATAAGAAATAGAAATACGTTTTTATATCAAAACAAGGAAAACGTTAACTTCGGTGGAACCGAAGCTTAAATACCCGCCACACGAATCTTTGAATAGTTTGTGCGATCATCAGTGGCCTATACACATTTATAAATGTACTTTTTCATACAAAAGTTCGGGAATAATCGGTAAGTTTGTATGGGGGCTATACATAAAAATGGGCGTGGCATACTGGTTTTGGAACTGGATGATATAGGAGGTGTTTTATTCAATTTTGAGTGAATACATTCATAAAAAATACCTATTTTTATACAAAAAATTCGAAATGGGCGGTAAATTTGTATGGGGGCTAAACCTAAAAATGGGCGTGGCACGTTAGTTTTGACATAAGAAGACATTAGAAGTATTTTTACCCAATTTGGAGTGAATACATTCATGAATAAAAGCTATTTTCATACAAATAACCTAAAAAAAGGTAATTTTGTATGGGGGCTATACCTAAAAATGGGCGTGGCACTTTCATTTCCATACTTGTTATAGTCGTTCGAGAGAAAAGCTTAAGTTCTGAATTTCCAGCTTAATATCTTTTAAACTGACCAAATAAACTGCGAAGAAACAAACAGACGGACGGACGGACCAGACGGACGGACGGACAGACGGACAGACGGACATGGCTAGATCGATTCGTCTCGTCGAGCTGATCAAGAATATATATACTTTATGGGGTCTCCGATGCCTCCTTTAATGCGTTACAAACTTTCAGACAAACTGAATATACCCTTCACACTATGTGTGGCGGGTATAAACACAAAATTTTGGTGTAAATTTAGATGGGGGTAAAGAAAAACCCTTTAAGGTGACCACTTTATGGATCAGGAGAGTCCTAGTTTCAAATATGGTGGTTCTATTTCTTATAGTCTTCGAGATAATATCTCTTATACGGCCGACAGCAAGACATACTGACGGATGGACGGACGGGCGGATGGACGGATGGAGGGACAGACATAGATAGATCGGCTCTCCTGTTAATGCTGTTCATGCCATCTTCTGCCTGTTACATACATTTGCACAAACTTAATATAGCCTCTTGCTGTGTCAATGTTGCTTCTAGAATTCGATAATACACAGAAGATACGTCACAACAATAAAAACAATTGACTTCAAACGATGGAAGTGATCCGAATCTTTTAAAAACGCGACAACCGACCATATGGATGTCGTGTTTTGTAATCTTTGGTAAGTCGACATTTCTTCAACCAGACCCGCGCCTCGTTTATACCTTCTTTACCCGAAAATTATTTTAAAAAATATTGTTTCAATTTAAACATCGGAATGTACACTCGATTCATTGGCCCACTAATAGGCCGTCGGAGGTATGGTCTTCCACTTCGGCGAATTTTTTTGACGGCATCGATCGATTCAAAACATTTTCCCCGAAGAGTTAATTTTAGTTTTGGGAACATGAAAAAGTCGCACAGAAATTAAAATCTGGCGAATACGGTGGTTGCTCGTGTGTATTTATTGAGTTTTTGGATTTGAACTCCTTTAAAATTACAACAAAATGAGATGGCGCGCAGTCGTCGTGTAAAATCCATGAGTTGTTCTTCCACAAATCTGGCCGCACGTAAGATTTGGCACCAGCGGTTGTAATCCAGTGCCAGACGATATTAGACAATGTCCACCAGGACCTGGTCCTCCCAAAGCAGCGGTGGACGTCCTCTCTTTAGCGCCCCTCCGATTTGATTCACGTTTTGCTTCCGCTGCCGACACAGGTGACCAGCCCAGGTAAGCCTTTTGTATTGGATGTTCCTGATTATGTCGTTGTCAGCATATAGCTCGTACAGCTCATCGTTCGTGCGCATACGGATGTCATTTTCCACTCTAACTGGACCAAAGATTCTCCAAAGTATCTTCCTCTCAAATACGCCCAACATATGATCCCTCTTTATATTCTCCTACTCGAACCAGTTTGATTTTTCTTATGAAGGCGGCTACTGCACCAATCTTGACTGATGCAATCTCCGCCAGACTACCAAGAAACGGCCTACCAAGTACGGTAAACCTTGTTCTTCCAAGGGCTGGGCAGTGTTAGAGAAAATGTTATACTGTCTCCTCCTCTACCTCGTTTCTACAGCTCCTACAAAAGTCATTTGATGCTACCCCCTAGTCGAATGGCATGTCTTCCCACTAAGCAGGGTCCCGTTAGAGCGCCATCCATCATGAATAGAGTCTGTCTATAATGGCGCATGGCGTTGGGCTGTTCGTTTAGTGCTATACTCTGGCCACGTAAGTTTCGAGATACTACATTTGGCATTTGTGTCCACCTAGTCTCTGCCATTCTGATTATTTTCTCTTTTACTCGCAGCTTCAGAGAGGCCATGGGAATTGCAGTCGAACTCCTCCCAGGAGGAATAAAGGAATTTTTACCTACTCTGGCCAGTCTATATGCTTCGCAGTTACCAAATGTATCTTGGTGACCCGGAACCTATGTGAGGCAAATATCCCATTGCTCAGCCATCTCGTTGAGAAATGTGTGGCACTGGGAGATAGTTTTGGATGTATTATTGTAAGAGTCAAGTGCTTTTAGGGCAGCCTGACTAACTGAGAAGATGTGTACATTTTGCCTTTACTCCATAAGTCGAATGAAAAAACTGACCGCTTACCTTATCAAAAATTTTTTACATCGAAAAGTTTGGATAGATTCTTTATTTTTGCCATGCATGGAATGTTGAGGAAACACTCACTTTAGTCAGTGCATTGCTGATTCCATGTTATAACACATTATTCCGCTATAAGGGTGTTTTCTCTAAAATTTTTGAGTATAGTTTCTAATCAATATAATGAAACTGCCCTCGTAGATAAATATTTCACTAAAGCTGTTACTGTTTTGTTGTTGCTGCTTACTAACTTGTCTAAATGCAGAAAAATGCACATATAACTTGCCCTACAGCATAGACACTTCACCAAATGTGTATGTACACACATATATCTATCTTATGGCGATTTTCAGATGATGTGGATGTGGCTGTGGATGATGATGATGCTGCTGCTGCTGGTGAGGCTTAAACCAGCTTTATCGTTGCTGCATCCATTGCCAAGGCCATTGCCTTGCTTGTAGTTGCCGTTGTCGTTGCACGTGTATAGGCAATCTGACCAGTTTAGCTAAGGTAGCCGGCTGAGCTGAACAGCGGCAGAAGTTGACGATGGGGCATCGATTACAACGCTTTAGCTACTCCTGCGCGACAAGACTTGAAAAAAAAAGAAAAGAAAAAAAACCCAACTTCAATGCGTCCTTCCTTGCTTCCATTCCTTTCCTTCCTTCCATTTATTCATCCATCTATCCATCGATCGTTTCTTACTACTTGATCAGTCGTTTGCCTTGCTGTGTTTTTTGTTTTGTTTTGTTTTTAATTCTTGGTCACCATTTTGAACGATGTCTTCTCTTGGATGTTGTTGTTGGTGTTGTTGTCGTCGTTCTTGTTGCTGTTGCCGGTTGCTGCTGCCGAAGCCGCTTGAACTGCCATCAAGTGTCGTGTATTTTGTCAGCATTATTTGCGCTTAACTTTCCGCTTGTTTGTTTCTGTTGCATGCTGCATGCTGCATGCGGCGGTGGTGTTGGCGGCAACCAACGTCTACCTTTTTTCTTATTGCAACAGTTTCATTCGTTCGTTCGGTCGTTCGGTCGTTCGTTCGTTTGGACATTTGGTCAATATTGACGATGACTTATTGCTGCGCATCGTTTTTAACGCCCGGAATGTTGGGTGCCAGTCCAGTCCAGTCGAGTTGGGTGCTGTGTTGTGTCATCCTCCACTCAGCCATTCAGTTAGCATTTGGAGTACCACAAAACCATTGCAGCTTTTGGGGTACAGTAGATCGCTTTGAACTTTTACTAAATGCCTCAGGGTTTTGATTATGTTTCTGTTTTCTGTTTTTTTTTTTTTTTTTTGTGAACTGCATTTTGCTTTGATTTTCGCAGCTCTTTTTTCTTAGCCAACATTTTCTAGTTTTTAACTTCTTTGCCATTGCGTGCCACTTTTTTTTTTTTTTTTTTGTCTTTCTTTGGTCCGTTGGCGCCTTTGGCTTTTCGTTGCTTTCTAAAGAATTAAACGTAATTTTTCTAGTGCTATCTTTTTTCAAGAAACTATCCAAGAGTTAGTTATTTGGTTTGAATTTGACAAATGTTAATATTTAAAGTATTAGTTTTTGCGAAAACGTTAAGCGTGCTGATAAATGTGCTTTGCATTGGAATGTAACAATGATGAATTGAATATTCGAGGTAGGTAATGAAATTATTTCGTTCTTAAAAATCTTTGTTGTGAAACTTTATCAGTTAAACCATTTTTTTAGAATCTTTCTAAGGACTGAAAGCAGGACGAACAAAATGTACTTCTTCGATGTAGTAGTGTGAGTAGTATAGAATATTAATTTTTTCAACGACTTTGTAACATGGAGGATATTACTACTAACGGAAAGATCTTACCACGCCATCTGTTTCTCCCAGCTTTCAATTATTTGCTTTACGTTCCAAATTTAATAATTATCTTGAAAAAATAAAAAAACTGGAAGATGAGTTTGTATGGGGTCTACATGTTATAGTGGCCCGATTTTTGTCATATCGGTAGCATATTCATAGGTTAACAGTAGAAGTGGTTTTACCCAGATTGGAGTGAATATATCCATAAATAAGAACTTTTTATACCCGCCACACATAGTGTGAAGGGTATATTCAGTTTGTCGGAAAGTTTGTAACGCATTGAAGGAGACGTTGTAGACCCCATAAAGTATATATATTCTTGATCAGCTTGATGAGACGAATCGATTTAGCCATGTCCGTCTGTCTGTCCGTCTGTCCGTCCGTCTGTCTGTCTGTCTGTCTGTCTGTCTGTTTACTTCTACGCATTTTTTTTGATGAAGATACATAGATATTACGCCGAAATTTGGAACTTAAGCTTTTCTCGGCAACGACTACTTTGTATGTTAAAACCAAGTTGCCACGCCCATTTTTAGGTGTAGCCCCCATACAAACTTACCAAAAATTTTCAAATTTTTTGTATTAAAATAGGTATTATTTATGCATGTATTCACTCCAAATTGGGTAAAAACTCTTCTTATGTCATCCAAAGTCGAATCCAAGGTGCCACGCCCATTCCTAGGTATAGCCCCCATACAAGTTTACCGCACATTTTCGAATTTTTGTATGAAATTAGGTATTATTTATGAATATATTCACTCAAAATTGAATAAAAACACTTCTAACGAAATCCGATATAAAAAACAAAGTACCACGCCCATTTTTAGGTGTAGCCCCCATACAAATTTACCGCCCATTTTCGAATTTTTAAATAAAAATTGGTATTATTTATGAATTTATTTACTCCAAATTGGGTAAAAACACTTCTATATCATCCAATTCCAAAACCAAGATGCCACTCCCATTTTTATGTATAACCCCTAATACAAACTCACTGATTTTTTTTTGCACTTTTGTATGAAAAATTAATTTTTTTCGTCTATATATTTATAAATGTATATAAGCCACTGATGATCCCACATAAACTATTCAAAGATTCGTGTGGCGGGTATTTATGCTTCGGTTCCACCGAAGTAAACGTTTTTCCTTGTTTTTAATACAAAATCTGAAAAATGGGCGGTAGGTTTGTATGGGGCCCTATCAAAAAATGGGCGTGGCACCTTTCTTTTGATATTGGATGTCATAAGATGCATTTTTTACCCAATTTGTAATAAATACATTCATAAATAATAACTATTTTTCATAAAAAAAACGAAAACAAGTGGTAAGATAGTATGGGTGCTTTATGTAAAAATGGGCGTGGCACATTGGTTCTGACATACAAACTGCCTAGGAGCACAAAAGCTTATGTTTTAAATTTCAGGTCAATGTCTTTAAAATTTTCCGAGAAAAACGCATTGCAACAGACAGACGGACATGGTTAAATCGATTCGTCTCGTCGAGCTGATCAATAATAAATATATGCTTTATGGGATCTCCAATGCCTCCTTTTATGCGTTACAAACTTTCCGACAAACTAATAATACCCTTTTACACTATGTATGGCGGGTATAAAAATCGATTTCTTTCCAAATTTTTTTTTTTTTTTTTTATTTCAAAATCACTTTTTTTTGACCATTTTTCTCCGGTTCTACTGAACCGATTTTTATAAATCCAAGTGCAATCAACGCAAAATTGTCGAAATAAAACTGCATGCTTATACTTTTCATTTTACTTTTTTGTATGCAGAAAAAAAACTTCAAACTTTAAACGTTCTTATCTAGAAACCACGTTTTTCGAACAGGCCTATCAAGTACGGTGAACCATATTTTCCCAAGGGTTGAGCAGTGGCAGAGAAAATGTTCTACTGTCTCCTCCTCTTCCTCGTTTCTGCAGCTCCTACAGAAGTCGTTTAGTGTTATACTCTGGCCACGTAAGTTTCGAGATATTACATTTGTTGATTTGTGGTTCACCTAGTCTCTGCCATTCTGATTATTTCCTCCTTCACTCGCAGCTTCAGAGAGGCCATTGGAATTCTAGTCGAACTCCTCCCAGGAGGAATAAAAGAATTTGTACATTTTCTGGCCAGTCTTTATGCTTCGCAGTTTCCAAATATATCTTGGTGACCCGGAACTTATGTGAGGCAAATATCCCAATGCTCAGCCATCTCGTTGAGAGATGTGCGGCACTGGGAGATAGTTTTGGAATGTAAGAGTCAAGTGCTTAGGTACTTTTTGCCTACAACCAGAGGTGTGCCCTAGATAATGCATGGCTTCGTGTATAGCGATCATTTCAGCTTAAAAACCCTTCAGGGAGCGAAGTTTGTAAAATTCCCTAATTTCCAACTCGGGAAAAAGATACCTCCTCCTACCCTTCCTTTGAGTTTGGATCTGTCTGTGTAGATTTTTATGGCGTTGGTTTCATAATGGGTGAGGTCTTCCCATTGTACTCTCTTGTTGGGATAAAAATTTTGTACTTCATACAAATGTTTGACGTACAGTAGTCAGTGGTTGTGGCGAGGACACTAGAAGGTTGAGTATCTTTGAGCGTGTTCGTGTGACTCCTAACCTCATAGCTGTGTTCGCTGGCAGTTATTTGGCTATGAGATCTAGGGGTTATATAGATATAGGAGAGTATTTAGTTGGTATGGTACGTAGTGCACAACTTATGCAAAACTCTGTACACCTTTGAACCTTCTGTAAACGACAACCCTGATTTAGTCTGCCTTATTTTCATTCAACAAAAATTTTTATAACTTCAAAATAAAAGAAAACTGTTTTAAAATGTAAATTTTAAAAAAAAAAATAAATAAATAAATAAAAAAAATCTTATCGATAAAAATGTAAATCGCCTTAAGCTATAATCGAAGCGACACAAACTTAACGATTTAACTAAAGCTTATAAACAAAAAACAGTAAATCAGTTAAAAAAAAAAAACAGCTGTACTAAACATTGCAGTACGCAATGCGCATGCGCAACAAGTTTTTGCATAAAAAAAAATTTTACATATATTTTGGTTTATTTTTTTTTTTTTATAATTATTTTTTTTTTCGTTAAATCGCCACAATTCGAAAACAAAAAAGTGCGTAAAGCATTTTTTTTTTTTTTTTTTTTTGTTTCGTAAAATTTGCCTTGCCACAAGTTGCATTTTGGGGGCATTTAATGACTCCAGGTGAAATACGAACAGTTGTCGATGTCGATGTTCGAGACCAGACCAGACTCGAGTCGATTCAGACTACGCGTATATATGTATATATTTTTTTTCATATAGTTGTGTATATGTGGGATCTCTTTAGCGCTTCAATTCGGTCAGTTCTGAAGGTTCTTTTTGGTGTTGTCTGCAAATGCATATGTATAGTTTAGTATGTCTGCACGGTTGCATGGAATGCTGAGTTATTTGTCTGTCTGTCTGCTAGTCTGTCCTCTTGGGCTGGCTCATTTTCAGTGCTTTGTGCCTGTAATATGTTTGTATATGCCTCAAGGTAGCAACAAGTTAACAAAAAAAAAATGAAAACAGCCTAAATCCCACAACAACAGCAACAACGACGACAATAATAACTCTTCAGTTTATATACATACACATATGTATGTATAGTATATATCGTATCAGACAACAACAACAAAAATATCAGCTATCCGTTCCATTGCGTTGTGATCCGTTGCGTCTCAACTAAAGACGACTTCAACTTCAACTTTGTTTTAAATATTTAAACCACAAAAAAAAATTTTTTTTTTTTTTATTTTGTTGCTTCTGCTTCATTGCCGGCAACAGCGACAGCGATGGCGTTGGATTCGTTTCGATTTGACTCGATTCGTTTGGATGGATCAGATCTGAATGTCTTGGCTTTAAACGCTCAGACCAAAAAAAAAAAAAAAACGTAAACAGTTGTTGCACTTTGTTGCCTCAACGTTCCATCCCTCAGTCTGAACTCAGTCTTTGCAGTCTGTCCAACGGTTCAGTTGTCTGTCCGTCCGTCTGTCCATCTGTCTGTCTGTTCTCGAGATCTGCGACAAAAACGCACTCTTTGATGTTTTTACACAGTATTTATATATGAGTATAATTTTTTTTTTTTTTTTTTAACGAAAAACTTGCCTAAGAAACCAAAAAAAAAAAAAAAAATAAATAAATAAAAAATAAAAAAAAATGAAACTTAAAACTCGTATTTTATATTTTTGCTCCATTTGTTTTTGTTGTTGTATAAAACGCTTACCATAATGACTGAATGAACGCATGAACGATGCGCCTTTCAGTCTGTCAGTCAGTCCTTTTGCAGTTCATATGTCGTTATATGTATATGTCCTTTTGTCTGTCCTGTTCAATGCCTCTTATTATACATATTCTGTTGTCTTTTGCACCAATTTCGGCACAAATTTTCTTAAATAAGTATATAAAAGTTGTTTTGTACATCTTTCATCGCATCTGCAACGTTTATTTTATTTTATTTATTTTTTTTTTTTATATCGTTTCAATTCTCCGCCTTCTCCTCCTTCAATATTTATTCTTTATAAACCATCTTTAAGAATCTTCAACTTCATTGTTTCGCCTTTGTTTACTAAAGAATTTTAATTGAAACGAGTTTGAGCAACTGCAATTCTTAAAACTTTTTAATGTGTGTGTATGTGTGTGTGTTTTTTTTTTACACTTCAAGTTTAAATTTATCTTACAATATTTTTGAAATTTGTATCTTTTGAATTTTATTTATTTTAGCTATTAAGCTTATAAAATACATAATCGGTAAATTGTTTTAAATTTAAAACCATTTATTATGAGATAGTTTATTATATTTTTATACCTGTCACACATAATTAAAATGGGTATATTCAGTTTGTCGGAAAGATTATAACGCAGTAAAGTAGACATCGTTCTTGAACAGATTGTACGAGATAAGTCGATGTAACTCTGTTCGTTCGGTTTGAAAGATATTGGGCTGAAATTTTTGAATTAAGTTTTTCTAGTTCCTGTGTACTCATGTAACACGCCCACTTTAGGATCCTTGCCATATCGATAGTTTTTTTAGATGGACATTGAAATTGATTTTACCAAATTTTAATTGAATTCATTCAGAAATAATAAATGTTTTCACATAAAAACTCGAAAATGGGCGGTTAGTTTGTATGGGGGCTATACTTAAAAATGGGCGTGGCGCCTTAGATTTCACATTGGATGACATAAAAAGTGTTCTTACCCTATTTGCATTAAGGGGTTATACACAGTTAGGAGGTCGAAAAAAGGCATTTTTCAAGAATTTTTTCTAAGCAAACTATTTGGTTTATTGATTTGAAACTTGGCAGGTATATTATGACAACCTTAAACTATATTCACATATGTTTTATTGCCAAAAATAATTATCGGGAACGTTGATATTGCCAATTTTGCAAAATGCAAAAAAAGGCCTTTCAAAAACCAAATAAATTTCAATAATATAATAAACTAGGAGCACAAAAAGCTTAAGTTTCAAATGTCAGGTCAATATCTTTAAAACTTTCCGAGTAACACTCATCGCAACAGACAGACGGACAGACAGACAGACGGACAGACAGACGGACATGGCTAAATCGATTCGTCTCATCGAGCTGATTAATAATATATATACTTTATACGGTCTCCGATGCCTCCTTTAATGCGTTACAAACTTTCCGACAAACTGAATATACCCGTTTACACTTTGTGTAACGGGTATAAAAATATCAAAAATCGGTTAAGAAATGCACTCTTAAAATCAATTTGTCAACGGTTACTTTTTTTTTGGCCCACTGTGCGCTGTATTAATCTTTCAATTTTCGTTTTTATTCGAATGTGAAAACAAAGGCATTATTGGATTGCTAAATCTGAATAGCAACGATTGACCCCAAAACGTATCAGAACACTACTTCTAAATTCTAGCAAAGACCTTCCGAGATTAACAGCCACCTCCATCTATCAACAACAAAAAATCTAAATTTAAATTTCTTGTTAAATTCTTAAAATTCATGGAATCAGAGTTAAAATGTCAGACAAATCAAGAAGATAAGACGTATTTAAATGCTCCGTTGCTGTATCAATCTTTCAGTTTTCGTTTTATTCGAATGCGAAAATATTAAAAATCTTTGCTCGAAAATGTCGCTATTCAAATTTTCTTATTTTTTATTAATCATTTTTCAATTTAATTATTTTGTAAAATCGGATGGGAAAACAGTGTCTTTAGAAAAATATAATGAACTTGAATTGGAAAATTTGCGTTTGCATTCGGAAAATGGAATTTTACGCAAGGAAAATATATATTTAAGGTAAAAAAAAAAATATTTGAGCTTAAATTTTATGAAATTATGTAATCGATTTAAAATCATTTAGACAAGATCTGAAAGCTATGGAAGAAAACTTACATAAGTTAAATTGTTCATCAGTTTCTGAAGATGTCGATGAAATTATTAAAAGGTAAAATATTGAATTTTTTGTAGTAAAAACATGATTAACGAATTTGAAATATTTCAGTGTGAAAGTTATGCAAACAAATTTACAGCCTCTTAAATTAAATGCCAATAATTTAACTGCAGAACTGAATCAAGTTGATAATAGTCATATTCTATGAACAACAATGAAAATGATGAGAATAAACTTCCTGAAAATTGTGCGGATAGGCGTATTACAGAAGGAGTTAATGAAATAAAGCTGCCTACTGGTGATCCATTTACGGTTGCCTGTGATCTTCAGACTAGAGAAGGCGGTTGGATGGTTATTCAAAGAAGAATAGATGACAGCGTTGATTTCTATCGTCCTTGGGCTGATTATAAAAAAGGCTTCGGAGATATGAACGGTAACTTTTGGCTTGGATTGGATCACATACATCAATTAATTTCACACGCACCACACGAAATGCTTATTTTGTTGGAAGATTTTGAAAATGTAAAAAAATATGCTTTTTACGATGAAATCAAAGTGGCCAACGAAAGTGAAAAATACAAATTAAGTTTAGGTTCATATTCGGGAGATGCTGTAAATTCATTAGAATATGATAGTGGAATGAAATTTTCAACCTATGACAATGATAATGACGCTTCATATCGAAACTGTGCTGAAAATAAAAAAGGCGCTTGGTGGTTTAGTAACTGCAGTAGAAGGTAAGTGAAAGTTTTCGAAATATTGAGAACATAAATATTGATTTGAATCTATTTTCAGTAATTTAAATGGACTTTACTATCGTGGCTTTGTCGATAGGAAATATTGGGGAAAGGTTGTTTATTGGTATGATTTCTGTGGTTCAACGTATTCATTAAAATTTGTTCAAATTACGATTCGACCGAAATCCAGAACATGAAAAGAGATTTTGTAAATTGTTCATTGTTTCATGTAAAGAAATAATGGTGTAGTAATAAAAATTTATAGAAACAACAATAAAATTTAAATTACAAAGACTTTCAATTGCAAATAAGTTGGGTCATTCAGTTTTATTTTTTCAAGAAAAGGTAGTTGACTTTTTTAGAATAATGATTATTTTGGTTATATACGATTAAAATTTACGATTAGATATATATGTCACGCCCACTTCTAAGCATAAACACAATACATTCAAGCCCTAAGTACCATTGTCGTGTTTTTTATTGGGTCCGTGAAATAATAATAACCGTTTCACATAAGAGGTCGCCACTAATATATAAAACAATTTTTCAGTTTTCAATTTTTTTGCCGCTAAAACCTTTCTGAATAAGAATCTCTTCTAAGTGCTCACTTTAATAAAACAAAAGAAATTGGTCCAAAAATCTTTTTTGGGTCCTCATATGGGTCCCAGGTCCAAATTTCCAGAAATCCCTTGAACACCTTGAAACCCATAAACACTGTTTTTAACCAATTTTCAAATCAGCCCAGTTTCAAGTCTCTACGTCTATTCATTTCAAAGATAGGGCTTTTCCGTTTCAAGGCCCTCATAAGGCCCCGGGACAAAATTTTGTAAAAGTCCCGTCTAAGTGCTCACCTGTAATAACAATAAAAGAAATTGGTCACCAAAATCTTTATTCTGTTTACATATGGGACCCAGGTCCAAATTCCGGAAATTCCCTTAAACACCTTGAATGCCAAAAATGTTTTTTAACCGTCTTTCAAATGAGCCCTGTTTCAAGTCTCTATTCTCTATTCACTCCAAAGATATGGCTTTTCCGGTTTCAAGGCCCCATTGGGCCCAGGGTCAAAATTACATTTTACAATTTTTTTTTTTTTGCCTTAAACCATCCTTGTGTGAATACGAACACACATGCAAAAATTCGTGAAAATCCGTCCAGTAGTTTTCGAGTCCATCGATCACCAACAAAACTTGGGACTTATTTTTATATATATAGATTTATATTTGTGGTTTTTAGGCATCTTTTCGATAATCAACAAGTGCTGCCGTAACATAAAAAAGACAAAATGCATTACAACTTAATTCTAAGCACAACAACAACAACATTTAAAATATAAAACTGCAATTCTAGGCACACAAATAGGCTTATTATATGAAACCAAGCAAAACAAACTATCTTATAGATACATTTAATAAAATCAAAGTTTTTAATAGAAATAAAAAGTGAAGATGAATACATTATACGCTACATGTTGCATAAGGGATAGGCTCAAATTATGTAGCAAGCTTTACTATAATTTGATGAAACTCGACTCTTTATGTCATACTCGTATGTATGTGCAGCGTATTTAACGATCGAATGAAACCAGTTAGAGTCAGCAGCTTAGCATTTTTTTTTTTTTTTTTTTTGATGGCAATGTTGCACAAGTTCTATTGTGGCAGCCAATACTGCATAGGACAAATCGCTGCAACGCTGGTTTGGGTGACGCTCAATGCTATTCGAATGCCAACGGCTGAGTTAACTAAACATGCAGCAAAAAAAAAAAAAAATAAAAATAAAACTGAAAAGAAGCAGAAGTGTACTTTGCTTGAATTTTTGCATTTGTTTTGGCATTTAAAAATGCGCTTCCTTGTCCTCAGCAGCATGCAGAACCTTGGTGTAATAACACTTGCTGCCACAAGCAAATTCAACGATCTTGCAGCAACTAATGCTGTATATGAGTGAAGTGTGTATATGTACCTCATGGTGCAACATAAAAGTAGCTTAGATGCATGCAGCAAAGGTTCTTACTTGTCTTCTATTTTTTTTTTTTTTTTTTTTTTCGACAAATGCAAAAGTATCGAATTCCATGTGTTGTATTGACCTCGCCAACCAGTCGAGTCGAGTTGAGTCGAGTAGCGGAGTAGCAACTTCTAATGATGCTATTCGCTTAAGTCTTAAATACCAGCGGAAGGCTTTGTCTTGAAATGCAATAAAAACAACAACAACAAAAAAATCAACTTCAATTTCATCATTTTGCAAAGCTGTTGTCGTTTTATTCGTTTATCGTTGACTTTGAGTTTAACTTTAACTTGATTCAATTAATTTCATTAAATGTTATTTATTCATAAATGAAGCCGAAAATTTTTGCTTAAAGTATGTCGTACGCAAGCTATCTCATTTGCACTTGTATCTATAACTTGAATATATATTTTGTATCTGTCGTTTTGTCTGTATTTAATTCCAAGAATTTCAGGCAGCTGCTTCCTGTTTTTTTGTTATTTTTTTTTTTTTTTTTTTGTTCAACTTTACTCATGCCTCTTTACATGCCGCATATGAAAGAGTGTGAGTTACATGCAGCGTAAGTATGAAAGAGAAAAGAGATATTCATACGCTTTATATACAAATTGAATTTTTATGATTAAATCAACTGCTCTGCAACAAAAGCAACAGCAACAACAACAACAACAACATTGCCGATCAATGTTTGAGAAAAATTATTGGCAGACACAGCCACAGACAGTTTCGTAGTGCAAAGCATGTTAAAATATCTTCCGTTAGGGTCTACAATCGGTCGACATGCAAAAATATTTCTTTATTTCATTATTTATAAAATTTTGTATCTTTCTTATTGTCAGTCAACGAGTATATACATAAATAAGTTTTATATAGTGACATGCATATACATATGTACACAATATTAAACATAAAACAATTATATAAAGTGTTTCCCAAAAAGAACAATAGGATTTAAAATTGTAAAAAAAAGGAAAAACATTAACTTCAGTCGAACCGATACTCAAATTCCCGTCACTCAAAGCTTTAATTAGTTCAGTTATGATCATCAGTGTTGGTTTATTTCATTGGGACTATCCTAGGCATAATTTATACTAAATTACGACTTTCTAAAATAAGAAACAATGGCGTTTTTCATGCAAAAAATCTACAATTTTGGTGTAGATTTGTATGGGGTACCCCTTAAAAAGGGGCTAGAAACCGTTTGCAAGGGCACACTTGGCAGCTTAGAAGAGCTTAAGTTTCTAATACTGTGACCCTATCACTTATGATCTCCGAGATAATCTCTCTCATACGTCTGACAGCAGGACAGACGGACAAACTGACACAGATAGACATAGCTAGTTCGACTCCCTTCCAATGCTGATCAAGAATATATATATATATACTTTTTAGGGCCTATCTAGCCTCCTTCCGTCTGTTACGATATATACATTCGTACAAACTTAATATACCCTTTTACCCTTTAGGTATAGGGTATAAAATTGGAAGCTAAATTTTTATCGGTAACATATTCCTAGAATGACAGTAGAAGTGATTTTTACCCAGATTGGAGTGAATATATTCATAAATAAGAACTATTTTCATACAAAAACTCAAAAATGGGGGGTAGATTTGTATAGGGGCTATACCTAAAACTGGGTTAATGAACCTTGAGTAAAGTCTTATCTAAGTACCACAATCTTTTGTAGTGAATTTTCATACAAAAATTAAAAAAATGGTGAAAATTTGTATGGGGGCTACACCAAAAAGTTTCTTGCTTGTACCCATACTGGGATATTTCATTGGGACTATAATAGACAAAATATGTACTAAATTTAGACTTCCTACAATAAGAAACAAAGACGATTTTATCCAATAACCTTAAATGGGGCTAGAGACTAACCGCTATAGAACATGACAGACAAAGATAGCTCCTTTTGATGCAGATCATATATATATATTGTATATTATGTTTTTGAGGCTGATGATGTCAAATCCGAAGGCCGTTTTGTTATATCACGTCAAATTTTTTAATGGATCTGCTTTAATTTAGATGTTGCAGAAGAGTAGGTGCAGATCGAATTTGATTCCAAAATTCGAAAAAATGTAAAATAACAGAGAAAACGGTAACTTCGGTGGAACGAAGCTTAAATACCCGCCACACGTATGTTTAAATTGTTAATGGCTTAAATAGAACTTCGAGGTGGGATGGAACGGGCTAAATGGTCTGATACAACTCACGTTAAGACACAATATTGGTATCAAATTTTAAGCTAAAAAAAAAAGATATTCTAAAAAAAAATCGAAAATAATCGATAAGTTTCGATAAGATTGGATGATATTGGATGATATTAATAGTGTTTTTACACAATTTGAAGTCAATACATTACTAAATAATAACCATTTTCATACAAAAAATCGAAAATGGGCGGTAAGTTTGTATGGGGGATATATTTCAAAGTGGGCGTGGCACATTTGATTTGACTTTGGATGACATTAGAAGTTTTTTAAACCAATTTGGAGTGAATATTAATACCTATTTTCATATAAAAAGTTGAAATTGGGCGGTCAGTTTGTGTGGGGGCTATACCTAAAAATAGGAGTGGCACTTTTATATTCAAACTCGACCTGGTCGTTGCCGAGAAAACCTGAAGTTTCAAATTTCAGCCAAGTATCTCCAGTAGTCTCTGAGTAAATCGCGTTGAAAAAAACAAAAGGACAGACAGACATACATATATCAAGAATATATATACTTTATACCCCATAAAGTATAAATATTCTTGATCAGCGACTACGTCTACGATGTCTCCTTCAATGTACTATCTTTAGGTCAGAGCGAAAACTTTGAATTTTTTTTTCAAATAGAAAACTAATCTACTTTTTTTAATATCTGACCTCAAATTTTGCTACAGCGGAAAATTTTATTTTCTTTCTTTCAGTTTGTCTGAAAGTTTGTAAATGTTAAAGAAGGCCTCGGAGACCCCATAAAGTATATATATTCTTGATCAGCTCGACGAGACAAATCGATCTAGCCATGTCCGTCTATCCGTCCGTCCGTCTGTCCGTCCGTCCGTCTGTTTGTTTCTTCGCAGTTTTTTGGTCAGTTTAAAAGATATTAAGCTGAAATTTAGATCTTAAGCTTTTCTCTCGAACGACTAAAACAAGTATGAAAAATGAAAGTGCCACGCCTATTTTTAGGTGTAGCCCCATACAAATTTACCGCCTATTTCGAATGTTTGTATAAAATAGGTATTTTTTATGAATGTATTCACTTAAAATTGGATAAAACACCTTCTATATCATCCAATTCCAAAACCAGGATGCCACCCCCATTTTTATGTATAGCCCCCATATAAACTTACCGATTATTATTATGAAAAAGTACATTTATAAATGTGTATAGGCCACTAATGATCGCACATAAACTATTCAAAGATTCGTGTGGCGGGTATTTAAGCTTCGGTTCCACCGAAGTTAACGTTTTTCCTTTTTTTTTGTAAATTTGTGTTATCAGGTTGCAATAAATACGAAAATAATTGTTTATAAGTTGTTCTGCTTTGATAAAAGAAGTATGGTAAAATAAAGAAATATTCAAAATTACGATTTTAAAGTTGGCTCGTGATAGGAGATTTTCGAGAACAAATTCGTTTTTAGTACGAAAAAAATTCTTTCGGAAATACACATCCGATCCATGTCATAGAACCCATACAAGGCTGTGTTTTTACAATCTTATCATATTGCCTCTGAAGTCGATTTTAAAATAGAATACCACAACAATAAGCATATAAAATTTCGTTGCCTAGAAAAAAATTAAAACTACATGTCCCACCTCGCAGCGCCTAATCTATGCTTTCTACACTCTTAACATTCGTTTTATGGAAGTTTAACGGAATTAATTCGGAAGTTTTTTTAAAATTACAAAACGTCGAATTGCTATCCTTTGACTTGAGACATTTCATTTTAGCGATCCGAAGATTAACATAAATATATTCGGAAAACAAAAAAGAACGCTGCATGCCGAATCTAAGAAACCCTGTACCCTTGCAAGCTTGAGTTACACCTACTTGATTTCCGATACTAAGAGTTGAATTAGTCGAAACGCAGCTTTTAAGGAGCTGATTCAGATGATGACACAGCGGCGGACAGAGATTGTACTTAATCTTAATATTATTTAAAAGTATCACATATCTTGGGTATCATAATTTTCATTTCTTTAAAAATAATAATTTGCGCTACAACCTAAACAATTAAAATTAAATATTTAGCAAAACTGTTTTTTTTTTTTCATTGTATAAGAATTCGTCTTAATTTTCCTACAAAGCTTCTATGTAGATACACTTTACGCATTCAATAAGTAACTTTATGCTACATTCATATGATCAGTTCAATTGCTTTGCTGCTTGACTGCTGGGGTATTCGGAAAAACAACAACAAAATATACCTACGTACATGTACATATGTATATATATATACTATAAGTAGTTTAGTATAGTATATATCTATGCATCTATATCTGTCGTTAGCGAAGGCTGAACTGTTAAAATGTACGCGGCAAGCGTACCTTGCAATTATTTCAACTTTGAAAGCAAGATACATAACAGCATCAACAGCAAAGCAGCAGCAGCAGCACTAACAAAACAATAACAACAACAACAACTAAAGTTAAGCTAAGCTACAACATTGCCTCTGGCATTAAGCAACACTGCCATGCAACAAAACTATAGAATGCAGTCTCTTGTGTCATAAGTAAGTTAGTTAGTTACTTAGCATCATACAACAACAACTACTTTTGTACTCGCATTGTATGAGTACGAGTATGAGTCTAGGCCTGTTTCTTCTTCTTCTTCTTCTTTTTCTTGTTGAAAGTTACAAAAGATTGCTTAAGCTTAAATACAGGCTATCAGAAGAAGAAGAGTGCTTTGATGGCGGCTTATCTGAAAATTTTGCGTTATAAATCTTGCAGCAGTAATAAAGAATGTTTCTCATAGTGTTGCCGGTAATACAGGTAGTTTAAATAATATATACCAAAAAAAAAAAAAAAAAAAGATGCACTTAAGAAGGTTTATTTATAAAAAAAAAAAAAAAAAAAATTTGGGTAGCAATAGCTTCATTTATAGGATTTTATAGTATTTTGTCAAATTAACATTGCTAAAGCTTTTTGCATGAAATTGATTAGGCTTCTTCGTTTTTGATTTAAAATTCCTGTCAATAAAACCTGATTAGTTGGTAAACAACGATAACTGTTTATACATATATGTACTGTATGTATAATGTATATATATATTTATATAGAGAGAGATAGAGAGCGGAGTAGATGATTAACTGAAGCATATAGAAGAGTGCAGTTTGTAGCAGGCTTAACTGAATGCGTTAGATACTTTATACGCATGAGCAGAGCTGAAAAGAACAGACCAGACAAGACAGATTCGTGGAAAGGCAGCTTAAATAAGCGCTGACAAAATGATCGTAAATAATTTTTATTTAAACTGAACGAGATACGCAACATTTTTATTTTTTTTTTTTTTTTGTTATTGCTGTCCTTTATTTCAGGGTTCTAAAATGCATATTGAGTCAGGTTCCCTTTTTTTCCCGCCAGTATTGTCTGAAGGTAGTACATTTTAAAAGTTTGTAACGCATGGAAGGAGGCGTAGGACCCCATTAAGAAATATATATTATTGAATCAGCTCAACAAAACGAATCGATTTAGCCATGTCCGTCTGTCTCTCTGTCCGTCTGTTTTGCGAGGCGTCTTATTCGGAGCTACTAGTTTTAAAGATTTTGAGCTGAAACTTGAAACTTAAGCTTTTCTCACGTCCTGGTCAAGTTTGAATATGAATAGATTGCCACGCCCACTTTGAGGTATAGCCCCCATACAATTTACTTCCCATTTTTTTAGATTTTTGTATGAAAATAGATTTTGTTTATTCATATATTCATTCCAAATTTGGTTAAAAAAATCTTCTTACTGTCATCCATTATGTTATAACCGAATGTACCCCGCCCATTTTTAGGTATAAACTCATACAAACTTACCAGCCATTTTCGATTTTTGTACATACTATCGATACCTTATACAGAACTGCACCTCTCATTGTCTGAGTGGTTTTCAAAAAACATCTATTATTATCAACTGTATGTCTAGCCTAAATTTGATTCCAATATTGTGTTTAACACAACGTGAGTTGTATCACACCGTTGACCCCGTTCTATCCCATCTCGAAGTTCTATGAAAGCCACTAATGATCACACATTAACAATTTAAACATTCGTGTGACGGGTATATAAGCTTCGGTGCCACCGAAGTTAACGTTTTTCCTTGTTTATGCATAAAATCGTAAATTTTTGTAAAGCCTATTTTGAATTTAACATAATATTTTGAAAGGGTACATTAAATACATTGGCTACATAAATAAAAAAAATTTTAGTGGTCAGCACTGTTTTTGAAGCGCAAGTCAGCTGTTTGTCGCTGTGTGATCAGCTGTTTGTTTGTTTTATCAAAAATGGCAAGGAAGTTTTTACTCAACTTTTCGCTTCTGTTGTAGGAAAATCAGGTAACACAATTTTTGTTGCAAAATAAAGTTTAAGGTATGCGAGAGATATAATTGTTATTAAATGATTTCGAATTATGCGTTCAATGTTATCTTCATTTTGTCTTATATTTAGAAAAAATTTAACGAAATTGTTCGCTTATTGAGGAGTGAAGAACTAATTTCTGACAACTTGAGCCAAAAAGTACTTATGCAAATGTTGACTCTAAACTGTGATTTTAAACTTGTTATTAAAACTTTTTGCCCATTTTTGCTCATTCCCTTCATACTTTGCTTTTTAAAAAAGAAGAGGGAGAAAAAAAATAAAATACGATCATAACCGAGACGAAATTCTCATTTCTACAATTTAAAGGATGTGTTCCGCCGATCAATGCTTATTAAACCCTTTACTTTCAAGCTTTAATATAAATATAAGATTGACTTTCGATAAAAAAAAATGTCGTTACCAAAGGAATTTATTGAACTTTTAGAAGCACCAAATGTATTGGGTTGCCCCAAAAGAAACCGTCGATTTTTTAAAAGAAATATATATTTTTTTTTAAATTTTAGAATGAACTTTATTCAATTACATATTTTCCAATTTGTTAGATGACCTTTCGCCATCTTACCGGCAACATCATTATTCCACGCTCATAGAACTGCTGGGGTTTATCTGCTAAAGACTGATCCAAGTGCGATTTTAAAAGCTTCGTCATTATCGAAAGTTTTACCAGTTTTAAGGAGTTTTGCAAAGACCAAAACAAATGGTAGTCTAACGGTGCAAGGTCAGGGCTATCATCCAAAAGATCCCAGCCAAGCTCTCTCAGTATTTCGCGAGTGACCAAAAATGTATGCGGTCAATCGTTGTCCTGGTCGTATATGACACCTTTACGATTGACCAATTCTGGCCGCTTCTCGTTGATGGCTGTATTCAATTTGTCCAGTTGTTGATGAATATCAGCCCTAGAAATGGTCTGTGGCGCTTCATCATACTTGGATCATGATCGTTTTCGATTGATGTTATTGCGAACAATCCATTTTTCATCTCCAGTCATGACTCTCTTTAAAAACGGATCATATTCATTGCGTTTAAGATGCATATGACACACGTTAAAGCGGTTTGTTAAATGAATTTCTTTCAATTCATGTGGTACCCAAATATCAAGTTTTTTTTTTTAATCCAAGACGTCGTATTTGGTTGAAATTGATCATTTTAGCACTTCAAGTAAGTGAGAAAAATTTTAAGTCAATCCGACCCACATTTACGCCCACATTTTACGTCCATATTAGAACACATTCTTTGGGAGTAGATTTGTTAATATTATTATCAGAGATATCTTTTTGGGTTGGTTTCAAATCTCTTCTAAAATTTAATAATATAATTCAATATAATTCACAATAAGTTTAAATATTATTTAAAAAAAATTGAATGATATTTGATGTAGTTTAAACTAATTGTGAATTATATAAACCAACCAAAAGAGATTTTGTATGACACCCCTGTTAATAATAATACAATAACAAATCTACTCCTCAACAATGTGTTCTAATATGTGCGGTATAGGTGGGTGTAGTCGTATTGACTTGAAACTTTTCTCATTTACTTAAAGTGCTAATATAGTAAATTTCACCAAAATTTAGCTCACTAGCTATATTATTAGATTATTTTTGCTAAAAAAAAAAAAAAGGGGAAAATCTGACTGATCTGGATCTCAATCTTTGCTGGACCCATTTTTTTCAGAGTCCAAAGAGACCTTTGCGAATTATATCGTTGTCATCTGCATACCGATCAGTCGACGCTTTATTAGAAGATTAAATAAATCGCTTAAAAACATATAGTTCTTCTAAAACCCCTCTTGGTATCGAAGGATTTGGAGAGACTATTTTTTAACTCTGACAATATTTTGAGTTTTCATTAGCGTCGTCATACAATGATGAACTATTTTTGCTGAGATACCAAGTATTATGAAAACAATGTTATGGCTCAATCTGGAAGACTTATCGAATGCGTAACTACAAAAAACATTCATATTTTTATGTAGTGCTCCAGTCTACAATTAATAATGGAAGGCACAAAAGTTAGTAAATGCGGCTATCCAAATTTTTTTTCACGGGTCTTTAATAATTTAGGTACTGAGAAACCTTGCTCTAAGGTGTGATTCGTTATCAATTGGAGAGTCCAGTTTTTCAAATCTGAATTGCTCCCAGAATTTAGTTGGACAAGTATTGACTAAGTTAAAAGAATAACGCAACGGATTATTTGTGTTTAATTTAGAACTCTGTCATTTTTTTTTCATAGCTTTCTGCGTTGTCTGAAGAAAAAATATTCGGTCCGTCTGTCCTATATATATTTTTGTAAGTTTATCAAACAAAAGGCGACGACGAAAGCTGAAAATTGCGCGCGCAAAAAAAAAGAGAAATACTAATGATAGCTTTGCGAAATGGATCAGACGATTCAGTTGTATTTGGATCGTACTGAGGTTTGCAGCTGCTGTCTGTTGACTGTTGAAAATGTATCATATGAGCAAAAATAAAGATGATGATGATGATGATTATCATCATCATTATGATTAAAATGCAACATTATGATCATTGTCGCCATTGAGTCGCAACAACAAAGTTAGCGATGAGTAAACATTCACATTAAAATAAAATAAAAACTCAAAAAAGAAAAAAAGAAAAAAAAGGATAAAAAAATCGTTGAAGGTGATCGCAGGCGTAGCATAAAGAACTTTTTAAATTGGAGCCTTTAAAATGTGCACAAACACCTGTATGACGAACAACAACAAGAACAACAGGAGCAGAAGTCAACAAGTAACAATAAGAAACAAAAAAAACAATAAGAACAACAGAAGCAGCCATATAAAATGTTTGCGCGCCTTTTTTTTGGAGTAGTGTATCCGAAGCCAGAGTAAATCAAGCTGCATAGTATGTACTTTTGTTGTTGTTGTTGTTGTCGTCATCGACGACGTCTGTTGTGTGCTGTGTGTGACCTGTGTCAATGGCCGCGCCAAGTCAGTATCATCATTATCGTCATCATCATCATCATTGTTGTAGTCATCACAATCAACTTAATAATCATCATCTTTAGCAAAGCCGATGATCGCAAGCAAACAAACAAGCAGGCAGGCAGGCTGGCAGGCAGGCATGCAATTCTGAAGGCCTGAATCCAATAAGAAATCGCTCGTTCGCTGTGTGTGCAATTGAAATGAAAATATTCGCAAATTGGTTGCCGCTGCCGATCTGTTGTTGCTATTGCTGAATTGTATCTGTATCTGAAGTTGTGAGCTGTATCTGACTGCTGCTGTTGTTGCGCAGGCGCAGTCGCAGACAGAGAGATACAGATATGCGCGACGCTTGTGATACTTGATCAGTTGGCTGCAGGTTCTCTTCTCTATGCCACCTCCGGCCATCTACTCAATCTTTTACCTTACCTTACCTAACCGTATCGCATTCGCATCCGCAAATACTTTACATTCAGCATCCCACATGCCGCATGCCGCGCATCATCTCATCATTATCTTCAGTGAAGTTGTCGGCAATGAAGTTTTGGTCCGTTTTGTGTCGTGTTTGTGAATGTTTTCATTTCCAGCGACCATGTCGATTTATTTGAATTTAATCTTTGCTTTGACTTGCTGCCTTCTTATTTTGTTTTTTATTTTTTTTTATTTCTTTAATTTTTTTTTTTTTTTTTTTTTGCAATGCTGCCAACTGTTGTCGCTTTACTTGTTCTTATTGCTACTTTTCTTGTTGTTGTTGTTGTGGTCTTTTGCGCATCTTTATATGCTTCATTTGCTGCAGTTGCAACTTGTACGCTTCAGAACGAACGCATCTCAGTTTCGTTGTATTCTGTTCAGTTTTGCAGTTATTACCACGTTGAGCTTTGGAAAATATATCTTTTTTTTTTTACTCATTCCCTTTTGCTCATAGCTTTATTCGTTTTAGTCATTTTGTTGATTTAAACTTTTTATTTGATTTCTAACTTACTTAAGCTTAAGTTGCATCTTTTTTTTTTTTTTTTTTTAGTTTTTTTACTGCTTTTGTGGAATTTTCTTCAATTCTTATTTTAAGTACTTTACTTATATAAAAATTGTTTGACTTTATTATCAGTAGTAAAGGTAACTATAAATTATCCTTTCGTATATACATAACTAAATTTATAAATTTGCATGAATTGATTTATTTTTTTTTTTTTTTTTGACAGCATTTAATAAATAAATGATTACCCTAGACTATGAGAAACAATATTTATGACAATTACAGACGGCAGTTTCCTAAATGATTTTTGAAGCAATTTAATTTATTTCGACAGACGAACCTCAACATTGACCTTATTGACCCTGTACCCAAAGGGAAAAAGGGTATATTAAGTTTGTAACAGACAGAAGAAAGCTAGATAGACCCTACAAAGTATATATATTCTTGATCAGCATTGGAATGGGAATCGAACTAGCTATGTCTGGCTGTCCGTCCATCCGTCTGTCTGTCCTGCTGTCTGCCGTATGAGAGAGATTATCTCGGAGACTATAACAGATAGGGCCACCATATTTGAAATTAAGACTCTCCTGACCAGTTAAGTATTCACTTATACATATATAAGTGGCACATCAGCCGATTGTCGGCCTTGGCATCACATAAGATTCGGCACCAGCGGTTGTAATTCAGTGCCTCATTATACCATCTTGCGATACCGATCCTGCGGATGTCATCTAGGACCTGGTCCTCTCTGCCGCGTCCCTCCGATTTAATTCACTTATCCGATTCTGTCATGACCCATGCTTCTGAGCCATACATCAGGACCGGCCTTATCTGCGTCTTGTAGAGTTTAATCTTTGTTTTTCTGGACAGCACTCTACTTCGCATCTGCTTACTAAGACCAAAATAGCTATGGTTCGCAAGAGTGATTCTTCGTTTAATCTCCAGACTGATGATGTTGTTGTTGTTTACATCTGAGCTCATATAGATGAAGTTTTCTACAGCCTCAAAGCTGAAGTTCTCTGTACTCAAAGACCGTCTGCGAAGTGCAGATTGCCTGCGAGTGGATACCAAGTACTTCATCTTGTTCTCGTTAACCGTCAGTCCCATAGGACGACATTGTTTTTCGATGTCTGAGAACGCGCCGGTGGTCGTCGTCGTCGGCATATGCGAGCAGCTAGTTTCTTTATAGAAAATATTGCCCGTCCGTTCGACGTTTGGGCACTGCATCAGGATGTACTTCAATAGGAGGTTGAAAAAGTCGCACGACAACGCATCACCCTGTCTGAAGCCTCTCTTGGTGTCAAAGGGGTCGGTGAGATCTTTACCGACCCTGACAACGCTTTGGGTGTTTTCCAGCGTCATCATACAGAGGCGGACGATTTTGAGGGGATTTTAAGATCAGTCAAAGCTTTGAAAAACTTTGATCTGATTGGCGTGTCGAAAGCGGCTTTAAAACCGACGAAGTAGTGGTGTGTGTCGATTTGCTTCTCTTTGGTTTTTTCCAGGATCTGACGCAGCGTAAATATGGAGTCGCTGGTTGACTTCTTTTGGTCTAAAACCGCACTGGTACTGTCCAACTATACGTCCTACGTACGGTTTCAGTCTATTGCATATTACGCCCGATAGTATTTTGTATGCGATAGAGAGGAGACTTATTCCGCGATAGTTTGCGCCGACTGCAGGGTCTCCTTTCTTAAAGACTGGACACAGGACACTTAGGTTCCAGTCATCAGGCATTTTAAGAGTTGATGCATACATCCAATCAACTCGTCGCCGCCGGTCTTAAATAACTCTGCGGGTAATTCGACTGCGCCTGCCGCTTTGTTATTTTTAAGCCTATCTATGACTTCTGAGACCTCGTTATAGTTTGGTGGCTCCACAGGAATCCCATTATCGGCCGGAGGGCCCAGATTTTCATCATCTCCACCAGCGGTATTGTTCCCGTCATCGCCACCAAGTAGGTTAGAGAAGTGGGACCTCCATAGCCTTAGTGATTCCTGGACATCTGTTACCATGTTTTCTTGCTCATCCTTGCAGATCGAAGCTCCTTGCTTATGACCATCGGTCATACTTTTGATTTTTTGATAAAAACCACGGGTCTCGTTTCTGCTACCCATCATCTCAATCTCCCCCACTTCACGCCTTTCCAGTTCTCGTTTCTTTCGTCTGATCAGGCGTTTTTCCTCTCTCCGTTTCTCCCTATATCGCTCAACAACAGCTCGTGTTGCTCCCGAGCGGAGTTCTTTGTCGTGCCATATTCTTCTCTGCAGTAGCGAGCGTGACATTCCTCATCGTACCATGTCTGCCTTCGAGGATAAGTAAAGCTAATATCCTCTTTGGCTGCCGTGGCTAATGAGTTTGAGATACGCTTCCACTGACCGATTCTACAGTCGGAGGCCGGAGGATTCTCTCGGAGTAGATATGAGACCCTTGTTGAGGAGGCAGCGGCAGTCTGCTGTGTCTTCAACCTACCCACATCTAGCTTTCGTTTTGTGGTAGCTCGCTTGGCAAACGGGGGTTTCTCTAGACCCATTTTAAGGGGTACCCCTATACAAATCTACCCCAAAATTTTGTCCTTTTTGCAAAAAAAACGTCATTGTTTCTTATTCAAGGAAGTGTAGATTTGGTATAAATTATGCCTATGATAGTTCTCATGAAATAGAAAATATGGGTAGGTCCAACAAAATTTTAGGTATAGCCCCCATACAAAGATTTACCCGATTTTTTAAGTTTTTGTATAAAAATCCAATTCAATGAGGTATGGTAGTAAATTAGAACTAAACTTAAGGTACATAAAGATTGGGTACAGGGTATCTTGCAGTCGAGCATACTCGACTTCAGCGTTCTTTCTTGTTTTACTGGCAAAACTTCCAAATTTGGTACTGACTTATTTATATATTTTATTTTCTAAGCTTTACCGAATCACCAAGTCTGTCAGCTCTTCTGCGGTTGTGTCCCTTACAGGGATTCACCGCACACGTTTTTTTGTTTTTTTTTGATAAAACTTTTGCTTCGGCGTCTGTAAATTGAACAACTCACTACAGCATTTTGATCTTACAAAATTTTTTTTGTCTCCATTTAAGCCTTTAATTTCATTAAATACGCTTATTATATTTCCAAAACGTTTTCGATCATGATTGGTAAAAAAAGTTGAAATAATCGAAGATCAATTTCTTATTGTTCTGTTCTGCGTTCTTATTAAAAGCTTTACTAATTTTTAAATTTAAATTTCATAAAAGGAAAACCTTCCAAATATTTCTTCAGTTTATAATCAGATAAAAATGAATAAGATCATATTTCAATTATTTTTGCTCAACGCAATTTTTGTGCTTCAGCTGACTTCGGCAGACTTTGGCAAATTCAGCAAGAAAATATTTACCGTTGAAGCAGTAAAAAATTTAGATAAGAATTTTTTGATGTCTCCGCTCTCAATACATATTGCGCTAGGCTTACTCTATTTGGGCGCCAGAAATCGAACCGCAGAAGAAATAAGTAATGCATTACAATTGAACGGATTAGATAATCTCCACACTGCAATGAAATATGGTGAACTCATCTCGGATATTACCAGTGTGGATGGAATTAAAGATACTATTTTAAGAATAGCAAATCGTGTGTTTGTGCGTTCGGATCTTACGCTTGCACCATTGTATGAAAAACTAACGGAAATACATTTCAAATCTCAACCAGAAAAAATAGATTTTAGCCAATCCAAAATTGCGGTCGGCCGCATTAATTCATGGGTTGAGCAGCAGACTGCAAATAAAATTCACGACTTACTAAGCCCAATTGATGTCAACAGCGGAACCACGGTAATATTAGTAAATGCACTCTATTTTAAAGCTAATTGGAAATCACCATTTCGCCATGAAGACTCAGATAAGGGGAGATTTTCATGTTAGTAAAAATGAAAAGAAAAATGTCGATTTTATGAATGCAAAGAAGAAGAAGTTTAGTTTTGCTAAACTGGAAGATTTAGATGCAAAAGTGCTTCAAATGAATTATATGGCGCCGAATTTATCAATGATTGTCATATTACCAAATGAAATTGATGGTTTAGAAAAATTAGAAAACCGTTTAGAAACAATTGATTTGAAAAAAATCATTGATAATCTTCAAACCACCAAAGTTGATCTTAAATTTGCCAAAGTTTCGTATTGAATCTAAAGTTAAACTGAACTCGCCAATGCAAGAGGTAATTTGGTTTTAAAAAAAAAATTTCGAACTCTTAAATTTGTATATTTACCGTTTTTCGATTTAAAGAATGGCATAGTCGACCTTTTCACCGGAAATTCTGACTTAAGCGGTATGGTGAGCTCCGGGCAAAAATTAACGGTCTCTGCGGCAATACATAAGACATTTATAAATGTGGATGAAAAAGGTTCGGAAGCAGCGGCTGCAACAGGTAAACTTTTTGGATGTTTTTATGCCCGTTACACATAGTGTAAACTGGTATATTCAGTTTATCGGAGAGTTTGTAATGCATTAAAGGAGACATTTTAGACCCTATAAAATATATATATTTTTTTGATCAGGCAATTTGACCGTCTAGCCATGTCCGTCTGTCTGTTTTCATCAATACGATTCCATCCAATGTCAAGTCCGAATATTTTTGTATAAAAATAAATGTCATCATTTGTATACACCACCGATATGATAAGGATTGGGTCACTATAAAATATAGCCCTCTATAAACTCACCTCACATTTTCTGATATTTTCAAGAAAATTATTATTGTTTGATCTGTATTTTAAGTTTAAAATTTGTTATGAATATTGTGTCTTGGGTTGTATCAGACCATTGACTCTCACCCATCCCATCTCGAGATACTGTATAAGGTACTGTGTGTGTGTGACGGGTATTAAAGCTTCGGACTACCGAAGTAAGCGATTTCCTTTTTTTTTTTTTTTGTTTGGTTTTTTGTGACATTTAATTTGTATAATTCTGATTGAAATATTTTCAGCTATTAATTCGTTTGGATCATCATTCCCTGGAACAATTACAGAAAACTTTATTGCCGATCATCCATTTCTGTTTCTAATAACAAATCAAAATGAAATATTATTTGCTGGTCACGTTGTTCGACCTTAACCATTTTTTTTTCATATTTATTTAAATAAAAAAGTTTTGAACTTAATAAAATAAATTGTACAAGTTACATTTTGAACTAAAAATATTTAATTACACTGAAAACCAACTAAAAACCACCTTCCTCTCTCACTGGACACGCTACGGCTTGTGTCCGCACCATTCTGAAGTATCTTCCAAATCAATTGAATAAACCTCAACTCCAAATCTCCAAACGATATTATTTTGATGGCCCCATCTTTTATAGACCTCCGAGATAATCAGTTTTAGACGCTGTAAGAGGGTACATAACTAGATCATCTCAACTTTCTTTCAGCTGTCACAAATTATATATAAATTTAAACGCTTGTTTCTAGAAACGATTACTTAATTAAATTAATACATCTTAACTAACAAGCTGCACTTGTCGCAAAAAAAAAAAAAAAAAAAACCTATAAAAACTTTTTTTTCTAAATATTTCTTCAGTTCTATTTTTTGTAGTGCAGCTGACTACAGACTTCAACAGCTTCTTTCAAAAATTATATGGAGCAATTGCTTTTGAAAATATCAGTTCGAATATTTTGATTTCGCCATTATTAACAAATATTATTTGGGCCTGGAAAATTAATCTACACGAGAATTACGTAACGCGCTTCGATTGAAGAGATTGAGTAAACTCGACGCTTCAAAGGATTATGGTGAACTCATTTCGGGATTTACAAATGGGAATAACAATGAAGATACACAATTAAAACTCGACTTCAGCGTTCTTTCTTGTTTTATATTTTATGAATAAGTTAGGCTTCTCGGAAAATAAGATCGTAAATCCATTGAAGTTGCTTGGGGATGGACTTCAAGATTTCGGGCTGGAGATTGCTTTAATCTCTTTCAATGCGAATTTGTTGTGTTTGAGACAAAGCAGCTTGTGAAAAGTAATTCAAGAACTTTGGTTTTTTGCAGTTTAGCCTGGATGATAATTAAAGGCAGACGCATTTCGTCTAAGCTTGTGGGGAGAAGCTCGGGAGAGTGTGTTTTCAAAAAGTGTTCCATTGAGACTTGACGAAAATTTGTGCAGGCAATAAATGGTTTGACTAGTTACTGCAGGTACTATGGGATCTTAGAGAAGTTATTTGAAAGTAATGCTTGTTCTTGCAGCATATCCCTCGAAGAGATCTTATCTTTGGAATACTGCGTTTTTTTACTACCTACAGACATTATCTCGGTAATTCAATTCAGTGTTTAATCACTCTTGCAGCTGGGGATTTTTAATCTATTGAGCCAATTCGATCTGTCCAACGTTTCAAAATTTTTAACTCCACGTCTTTGATTGGTCGCCTGTTATATTCCCGTTGGTAACGCTCCTACCGATGAGTGCCTCGATAAGATGTCGCCTTGCCATATCGCTAACCGTGTCCCATTTGGACAACAACTCGTCCAACTTCCGCGGACGCTAGATCGCGCAATCCATTTCGTCGTATCTCTGTGATGAGTTTGCTGCTGTCGACGAGCCAAGCTCTAATCTTAAGACCTGCCTCATATTGGGCCTCTGCTTTCTTGCCCTCTTTTGTGTCATTACTAGACCCTACTGCCACCCTTCTAGACAGAGGTAGGTTAAAGGTGAGTTTGTAACGACTGCAGTAATACGCTCAATCTTCACAATTTTTATGCCCGCCACACATAGTGTGGATGGTATTTTCAACTTTTCAGAAAGTTTGTAACGCATTACAGGGAGACATCGAAGAGCCAATAGAGTATATGTATATTCTTGATCAGCACGACGAGACGATTCGATCTAGCCATGTCTGTCTGTCCATCTGTGTGTCTGTCTGTAGTTATGCGTTTAATTTTTTTAAAGATATTGACCTGAAATTTGAAACTTTTCAAAAGACTGAGAAGTTAAAGTGTTAAAATCATAAGCATTATGTATTCACAGCTGATTGTTGGCCTTGGCAGCACGTAAGGTTTCACACCAGTGCGACTCGACCTCCCAACGCAGCGGTGGACGACCGCTCTGCCGCGCCCCTTCGATTTGATTCACGTCTTGCTTATAAACTTTTCTTGCCGGAATCTCTGTATCCAGGACAGCCTTTTGTATTGGATGTTCCTGACTATGTGTATGTCAGTATATAGCTCGTACAGCTCATCGTTCGTGCGTATACGAATGTAATTTTCCACTCTAACTGGACTAAACATTCTCCAAAGTATCTTCCTCTCAAACACGCCCAACGCTAACTTATCCGATTCTGTCATGACGAGTTTAAATTTTGTTTCTCTGGACTTCGCATTTGCTTACAGATACTAAAATAACACGGTTAGCAAGAGTGATTCTTCGATTTAATTCCTGACTAGTGTTGTTATCTCTGTTTACATCTGTGCCCAGTTAATCGAAGTTTTCTACAGCTTCTAAGCTGAAGTTCTCTGTCCTCAAAGAACGTCTGCGTCGTGTAGATTGTCTCCGAGTCGCTACCAAGTACTTCGTCTTGATCGCGTTCACCGTTAGTCCCATTAGACTGGACTTTTCTTCTATGTCTTAGAAAGCCCAAGTTATCGATTATGTCTATATTGTCGGCATATGCGAGCAGCATAGTTCCTTTGTAGAAAATATTACCCGTCATACTAATCACGTATTTCTAGTTTTTTCAAAGTCTTTGTTTATTATTCTGTCCTTTGACCCCATTATTGTGTCTAAGTTTTAGTTGTATCGGACTATTGATTCCAACCCATCCCTTCTCTAAATTTTTCATAAGTCAATGATGATCATAACTGATCTAAACCTAAAAGTTACCGTAGCTGTGCAATCACTGTGGTCTGTTCCAATCGCTGGCGACATGCATATTAGAACTCATCACCATTTTTTTATCAGTAATAACAGCCACGCCTTCGACCGACATTTGAGGGACCGAAGGGATGCCATCTGCAATTGAAAACAACACTTATAAGTCAACTTGGAGTGTAAACATGGCTCCCCATTTAAAATTTTCCATGTATTTGGCAGTTTAATAAACTAAATAGTTGCCAGATAATTGTAATTCTGTGACCCTGTATGCACTTGCCTCATATGCATAATCTGAACTCAAATCTGTTGCTGATTTTCTCGCTGCTATTGTCGAATTGCTGCTACATGTTGCATATTCGCGTACACAAAACTTTTTATTTTATTTTTTTTTTTTTTTTTTGACATTTATTCAACTAATAAAGTAACAGACAATACATGGAGGACAGTCAGTGAGCGAGGCTGCCAGTTAGTCAAACAGCCAACGAGTCATTCCGGACATCTCGACATGCGGTAAAGCAGTCAGAATTAAGCCGAGTTCGAGCAAAAGTTAAGCGTCTGCCGCGTTGCAGTTGAACCTGTTTGCACGCACATGCACAGCACAGCACAACACAACACAGCATAGCTCAGTTCTGCTCAGTTTAGTTTGTTGGTAACTAAAACGGTGGCAGCAAGAGCGGCAAGAGCAGGAACCAGGAACCATGGTCGTCGGTCGTAGAACATTGAACGTTTTAATCTTGTTTTATGCGCTGCTTATGCGCCTTTAACATTTTAGTTTTGCTTCTCGACTTGTTTCTGTTTCTGTTGGAGAGATTTTTTTTTTCTGTTTTGTTTTTGTTGTTATTTGTTTATTTATTTATTTTGGTTCCTGAGTATATAAAATGCAAAAATTCCAGTGAGTAAAGTGACTGACTGCATTAATGCAATGCAGTGCAGTGCAATGCAGTGCAGTGTGCAGTGCAGTGCAGCGGGGGGAGTTAAGTTGGAGCGAGTGAAATGGAGTGAATGTGCGCATGTTGCGGCAGCGGTTGCAGCAGCGACTGTTCTCTTCAACTCTTCTCGAGCTGCTGCTGTGGCTTTTGCATCTTTCGAGATAAAATTTTTGCCATAAAAAAAATACAACCAAAAAAAAAAAAAGTAAATTTTGTTGTTGCTGCTGTGGTTTTGATCGCTAATGTTGCTGTTGTCGTTGTTTTTGTTTTTGTTGCTGTTGATTTGCCTCGCAAAACTTTTAGAATTTTCCCAGGCGTCCAAAAAAGCGACAAGCACAGCAACAGCAGCAAAAAAACAAATACAAAAGCGGCATAGACGAGTTTCAGTCAAGTTCTTTTTTTTTTTTTTTTGTTTGAGTAAAGCGTTTGGAAAATACAACGCATTTAGTTTTTACTGTAAAAATATTGCTTCTATTGTAGATAATTTCGGAAAACTAATTTAAATTTTAAGAAAAAAAACCCCTTTCCTATATACGAGGTCGAAAAAAAAAAATTATAGACTTAAAAAGTTCTGAACCGTTTAAGCCCAAATTTTGACACAACATGTGTTGAGGTTTGGACTCGGTTTTTACCTACTTTTTATGTTGATAACTTATCTGCGTTTTTTCGCGTTTCCCTGTGCCCATACTGCTGCGCCACCTGCAGACCGCCAGCTTAACACTCGCAAGTTTTGCCAAGGGCAACCGCAGTCGCATGTAAACCACTTAGCACGAGGCATCGTGTGTTCCCGATCGGATTTTTTGTATAGGTTATATATTTATTATTCAAACAAAAGAGGAAGCCTTGAATTACCCAACGGAATGTTTTGAATTCACTCGATCTGCCGAGGATGCCATCCCACACATACTGAAATTGTAGATAGGTGTGCCAATAATCCTGTTGCGGAACATCAATCAACCGAAACTCTGCAACGGCACGCGACTTGCAGTCAAAAAATTGATGATGAAAGTAGTGAAAGCAACAATATTGACGTGGCCATTCAAAGGTGAAGATGTCCTCATTCCTTGAATTCCCATAATTTCAACCGATACACCTTTTCAATTTAAGAGATTGCAGTTTCCAATTCGATTGCCTTTCGCAATAACAATCAATAAAGCTCAGGTCCAATCTTTGGAATTATGTGGCTTAGATTTAGGTGCGAATTGCTTCTCAATCGGACAATTGTCTGTTGCGTGTTCCCGTGTAGGTAAACCAGTTACATTATAAAATTAAGTTGAGTAAAGAGGTTGCTTTTGTTTATGCCAAAGATATGTGGAAATGTATAAAATGGTAATTGAAGTCCTCGTAGACTTAATAATGTTTAAAACAATTAAAAAAAGTTGGTCAATAAATTTTAACTGATCGAACATTGGTGGAAAATTTACCTCATTAGAGAAAAAGTATGTCATCTTGATGTCTCGTTCATATCGGTGAGGGTATTTTTTTTGGTATTATCCAAATCTGAATATTTTGTTGGGACTATCATAGACACAGTATACAGGGTCCGCCACATAACTTTTTTTTTTTTAAATGCAATAAAAACAAAACGGTTCATCCGATCATCAAATTTATTTTTTCATATTAAAGTACAATCCTTCCGGTTACTTATGGAATATAAGTTCGTTCAAATGGCTGCCTCGGCTGGCCTTGCAGTACGCCATTCGGTCGACCCAATTTTTGAGGACATTTCCGATTGTTTGCGGCCGTATTTCGGCAATGGCGACGCGAATGTTGTCCTTCAAAGCTTGAATTGTCGCTGGCTTGTCCACATAACACTTGTCTTTGACGGCGCCCCACAAATAATAATCCAACGGTGTCAAATCACAGCTCCGAGGCGGCCAAACGACATCAGAATTTCGGCTGATAATTCGGTCTCCGAAAACAGTGCGCACAAGATCGATCGTAACGTTGGCTGTATGGCACGGAGCGCCGTCTTGCTGGAACCAAATGTTGTCCAAGTCCTCGTCTTCGATTTCCGGGAAGAACCAATCCGTTAACATGGCGCGGTAGCGTTCGCCATTGACCGTAACGGCGGCTCCTGCCGCATTTTCGAAGAAAAATGGGCCAATGATGCCGCAGGCCCAAAATCCGCACCAAACAGTAACTCTCTGAGGATGCATTGGCTTCTCTTCGATCACGTGCGGGTTTTCCGTCCCCCAAATACGACAATTTTGCTTATTGACGTAGCCGCCAAGATGGAAATGAGCTTCGTCGGCAAATTTCGTAATTTTTGCACACATTCTGCAACATTACCATAATTTTCAAAGTAAAACTGCACTATTTTAACGCGTTCCTCAATCGTATACACAACCATTTTCGTTCAGCGGAAGGATAAAACTAACTTTCTGTACAATCAGATGTGACATCAGTGTTGCCACACTCGAAATAACCACTAGTTCAAAAAAAAATATGTTAGATGGCGCACCCTGTATAATAAATTTTGAAATCATAGATTAAAAAAACAAGAAAGAGCACTGTTTGACTGCAAGATACCCTGTACCCAAACTTTATGTACCTTAAGCTAAGTCCTATCTAACTTCCATACCTCATAGTATTATATTTTCATACAAAACCCAAAAAATATGGGGTATATTTGTATGGGGACTAAACTTAAAATTTTGTTGGTAACATCCATATTGGGATATTTTATTGGAACTATCAATAATAATTTATACCAAATTTGGACTTCCTAGAATAAGAAAAATGACGTTTTTATGCAAAAAACCCAAAATTTTAGGGTAAATATACATATTCGTACAAACTTAATATACCCTTTTACCCTTTTACAAGATATAACAAAGAAGCTTTTATTCAGTATTATATGCCTTTCAATAGGCCTAGGAGGAACCAGTTTGTTAGTGAGTCTAACTTTCAAATATGGTGGCTCTTTCACTTAAAATCTGCTAGATAATCCGATTCATACGGCAGACAGCAGGACAGACTGACAGATAACTACATCGTAAGCGTTAGAGTAGTTGCTCCAGATAGAAAACTAATACTTGTCGGTTTTATCACAATAGTGTAGGGCACGGCCAAAAATATTGTTTAACGATCTTTCATATGCGCCTTATAACAAGTCTCTAGGTCTACCCATTATAAAGATATGTCCCCTTTTAGAACTCAAATCCAAAATTTTTAAAAATACCGGCTTATTGGTATAAATCTATAGAAAGAAAATAGGTAAACCATAATTTTTTTTTTTGAACCATCTTTTAAACTCATCTTTAAGTCTACCCATTCTAAATATGTACTTATATGGCTTTTCAGGTTTTCAAGACGTTCATTGGGCCTTGAATTGAAAAACTAGCTGAACTACCCGGCTTAGCTCGGGTCATGTACATTTAACCAATTTCATTTGTATAATTTAATTATTTGCAAAAATATGATGAATTTTTTTGTGGATCGTTTCTCTTGTTTTTATACCCGTTACACAAAGTGTAAACGGGTATATTCAGTTTGTCCGAAAGTTTGCAACGCATTGAAGGAGACATCGGAGACCCCATAAAGTATATATATTATTGATCAGCTCGATGAGACGAATCGATTTAGCCATGTCCGTCTGTCTGTTGCGATGGCTGTTACTCGGAAAGTTTTAAAGATATTGACCTGAAATTCGAAACTTAAGCCTTTTGTGCTCCTAGTTAGTTTGTATACCAGAACCAAGGTGCCACGCCCATTTTTAGATATAGCCCCTATACAAACTTACCACTTTTGTATGAAAAAAGTTATTATTTATAAATGCTTTTACTACAATATAGGGTAAAAATACTTCTAATGGCATCCAATATAAAAAGAATGTTGCCACGCCCATTTTCAGATATAGCCCCCATACAAACTTACCACTTTATCGATTTTTTGTATGAAAATACGCATTATTTATGAATATATTTAATCCAAATAGGGTAAGAACACTTTTTATGTCATCCAATGTTAAATCTAAGGCGCCACGCCCATTTTTATGTATAGCCTCCATACAAACTTACCGCCCATTTTCGAGTTTTTATATCAAAACATTTACTATTTCTGAATGAATTCAATTAAATTTGGTAAAATCAATTCCAATGTCCACCTAAGTGAACACTTTCTATATGGTAAGGATCGGACAAATATAACATAAAGCCTCCATACAAATTTGACCAAATTCATCGTGAAATTTAATCTAAGCACCTGGTGAACATATAAACTATTAAAAGTGTTGTGTAACGGGTATTTCAGCTTCGGTTCCATCGAAGTTAATGTTTTTTCTTGTTTCTAATAAATATTTTAAAAATTAATTAATTCATAATTACTGTATTTATGATTTTTATTTTATTTCGCTCAAAATAAATAATCTCAATATTCATTTGTGTTATTTATGTAAATATTATGTATATATTTTTATTAATTATAACTACGTCATAACAAATGACAGCTTTCGATCGGCAAATGCTATATTTAACAAAAGATAAGAAAAGCTACTCAGAGTCGTAGCCGCGGAGGGTTTAAGACGATCCATAGTTCGACAGGCGCTCGACTACGCTTAGGCATTTTTTCATCTATTTTTCGAAATGCTTATCTCAAAGCGCCAGTTTTTGCAAACCATTGAGGTAGCTTTAGAAGATAAAACTGAAAATGTTGCGCCCACATGCCAAATATAGAAGGGATGTGTTGTAATTGAAGACTATAGCCCAAAGCCAATTTTCTTGACCTCCAATAAGATGGAATATTGGGAGGAAAAAACGATACGTATACCCTAATTTCGACCCTCAAAGTGATGCTTACAGATCAAATATGCAACCTTGCTGACGAAATTGTCTTATATTGAATTAAATAATAATTGTAAGTACCCAAAACATGACACATTATAAATGATTATATAAAAACTTTTCTAATTTCCCTCTTTGTATGCCCACTATAGCACATAGCCCCCTGACAAGTTCATCTACTACATTCTGTATTCAAGTGAAAATTGTAATATATAATTTTTTAGTTAAAAATTTGTTAACAATATTGTGCCTAAACTTGGGATGAATCAGACCATTGATCCCAACCCATCCCATCTCGAAATTTTATATAAGCCACTTATGATCACATATAAACTATTTATAGATTCGTGTGATGAGTATTTAAGTTTCGGTTCATCCGAAGTTACCATTTTTCCCTGTTTAAATTTTAATCTATACGATAATATATAAAGAGGAAATGTTTGTTTGTTTGTTTTGAATAGGCTCCGAAACTACTGGACTGATTTAAAAAGGGGGGTAGCTAGTTCTTATATAAACTTAACCAATTCAAGCTAGGGTTCTCAAAAAGTAGTTATTTACCCATTGGCCTCGAATCTCGCTATCAACACATGCAGAAGGCGCCTCAAGAGACTCCACACAGATGATCTACCTACGCGGCAATAGATCCCAATTCATATTATTCTAAATTAACATAATATTCCTGTCATACTTTCTTGTTTTTCACTGCATGTGTTTTAAGTTCCTTCATTGGAATGTTAACGCAAATAAATACCGATGTCAAAAAGAAAATAAATAAATAAAAAATAAAAATAAAGTTTTATATAATTTTTTGATTTTTTGAATAAAAATTTATTCTGTACTAATGACGTGCGACTTTCTTCTGGAGCTTAAGATTGCGGGACGGATGTATTTTCATTTTCTTAGATAGCCAGCGCTGGAAAACCACAGTAAAAATTCCGGAAACGAGCAAGCAGTTATTTTAGCTATACCCCCAGTCGCTGTACTGATTTCAATGATTGCTAGCATCACCTAAATTTTGGAACCACTTTGCCTCTATAGGCATTAATAGCTAATCATATTTGGCCAACGATTAACCCCAAACGTGCCAGAACACTACTGCTAAATACTTGCAAACAATTTACAAAACCTCACTGTCCCACCGAAGAACTTGTGGCCAACTAGGAACCACTTAGCAGAAGCTGCAGAAACTGAATGGAGGACAGTCCTGCGTGTGATTAACACTTGGGTCGAGTAGACTAAGACACTTTTGACGTTGGCAATACAAATCGTTCAGCGATCTGTCTTTCTTATGTCCCTGAATGTCATGTTTGTGATAACAAAACAATTATTTGTGTTGGGAATACGCTTATCCCCTCAGTCACCTCTAACTATCAACAACAAAAAATCAAAATTAATTGCGATAAAGATTGTTTTTATTAAATTACTTGTGAAATTCTTAAAATTCAGGAAATCAGAGTTCAAATGTCAGACAAATCAAGAAGATAAGACGTATTTAAATGTTCCTCCGCTGCATAGAGGGGCAAAAAACGTACCCGTAGACAAATTGAATAAATTCTAAATTCATTTTTTATACCCGCCACACATAGTGTGAAGGGTATATTCAGTTTGTCGGAAAGTTTATAACGCATTGAAGGAGACGTCGTAGACCCCATAAAGTATATATATTCTTGATCAGCTCGATGAGACGAATCGATTTGAAGATATATAGATATTACGCAAATTTGGAACTTAAGCTTTTCTCGGCAACGACTACTTTGTATGTTAAAACCAAGTTGCCACGCCCATTTTTAGGTGTAGCCCCCATACAAACTTACCAAAAATTTTCGAATTTTTCTATGAAAATAGGTTTTATTTATGCATGTATCCACTCCAAATTGGGTAAAAACTCTTCTTATGTCATCCAAAGTCGAATCCAAGGTGCCACGCCCATTCCTAGGTATAGCCCCCATACAAATTTACCGCACATTTTCGAATTTTTGTATGAAAATAGGTATAATTTATGAATATATTCACTCAAAATTGAATAAAAACACTTCTAACGACATCCGATATCAAAACAAAGTACCACGCCCATTTTTAGGTGTAGCCCCCACACAAATTTACCGCCCATTTTTCAATTTTTGAATAAAAATTGGTGTTATTTATGAATTTATTTACTCCAAATTGGGTAAAAACACTTCTTTTATCATCCAATTCCAAAACCAAGATGCCACGCCCATTTTTATGTATAGCCCCCATACAAACTCACCGATTTTTTTTAACTTTTGTATGAAAAATCCATTTTTTCGTATATATATTTGTAAATGTATATAAGCCACTGATGATCACACATAAACTATTCAAAGATTCGTATGGCGGGTATTTATGCTTCGGTTTCACCGAAGTAAACGTTTTTCCTTGTTTTAATTAAAGCTAATAAAATTTCAGTTTTAAAAGCTCTCGGGATTTTTTAAATAAAAGTTCTTTTTTTATTAACCTTAAAAAATTTAAAAAAAAAATTGTGTTTGCTTTTAGTTTTGTAAATATATTTGTTAATAACAAATAAAATAAATTTTTTAATTAAGCCTATCCCATGATATATTTTAAACTAATAATAAGTGAACAACTTCCAGGTACTTTGGATTAATTTCAAGTATTATCTCAAAAACTGGAAGCATTCAAACACAAAAACAATTTTTTTTTTTCATTTTTTAAGGTTAATAAAAAACAAAGGAACTTTTATTTGAATAACCCCGACAGCTATTAAAACTGAAATTTTATTAGCTTTAATTAAAAAAAAAAAAAAAATCAGTTAAGAAATGCGCTCTCAAAATCAATTTGTCCACGGTTACTTTTTTTGACCCACTGTGCGCTGAATTAATCTTTCAGTTTTCGTTTTCGTTATTCGAATGTGAAAACAAAGGCATTATTGGATTGCAAAATCTGAATAGCAACGATTGACCCCAAAACGTACCAGAACACTACTTCTAAATTCTAGCAAAGACCTTCCGAGATTAACAGCCACCTCTATCTGTCAACAACAAAAAATCTAAATTTAATTGCGATAAAGATTTTTATACCCGCCACACATAGTGTGGAGGGTATATTCAGTTTGTCCGAAAGTTTGCAACGCATTGAAGGAGACATCGGAGACCCCATAAAGTATATATATTATTGATCAGCTCGATGAGACGAATCGATTTAGCCATGTCCGTCTGTCTGTCTGTCCGTCTGTCTGTCCGTCTGTTTGTCTGTCTGTTGCGATGGCTGTTACTCGGAAAGTTTTAAAGATATTGACCTGAAATTCGAAACTTAAGCTTTTTGTGCTCCTAGTTAGTTTGTATACCAGAACCAAGGTGCCACGCCCATTTTTAGATATAGCCCCATACAAACTTACCATTTTTTTCGGATTTTTTCTATGAAAATAGCTATTATTTATGAATGTTGTCACTCGAAGTTTGCAAAAATACTTCTAATGTCATCCAATATCAAATCCAAGCTGCCACGCCCATTTTTGAATATAGCCCCCATACAAACTTACCGCCCATTTTCGAGTTTTTGTATAAAAAATAGGTATTATTTATGAAACTGTTTACTCAAATTTGGGTAAAAACACTTCTAATGACATCCAATATCAAAACCAAGGTGCCACGCCCATTTGTAGCTATAGCAACCATACAAACTTATTGATTATTTTCGAACATTTGTATGAAAAAGTAATTATTTTCAAATATATATTTATAAATGTATATAAGCCACTTATGATCACACATAAACTATTCAAAGATTCGTGTGACGGGTATTTAAGCTTCGGTTCCACCGAAGTTACCGTTTTTCCTTGTTTTTATTAAATTTCTTTTTAAATTGTTAAAATTCAGGAAATCTGAGTTCAAATGTCAGACAAAACAACGAGATAAGACGTATATAAATATTCCTCCGCTGTAGCAATCTTTCAGTTTTCGTTTTTATTCGAATGCGAAAATATTAAAAATCTTTGCTCGAAAATGTCGCTATTTAAATTTTCTTATTTTTTATCAATCATTTTTCAATTTAATTATTTTGTAAAATCGGATGTGAAAACATTGTCATTGGAAAAATATAATGAGCTTCATTCGGAAAATTTGCGTTTGCATTCGGAAAATGGAATTTTACGCAAGGAAATAATATATTTAAGGTAAAAAAAATATATATTTGAGTTTAATTTTATGAAATTATGTAATCGATTTAAAATCATTTAGACAAGGACTTAAAGCTATGGAAGAAAACTTGCATAAGTTTAATTGTTCATCAATTTCTGAAGAAGTCGATGGAATTATTAAAAGGTAAAATGTTGAGTTTTTTGAAGTAAAAATATGATTAACGAATTTGAAATATTTCAGTGTGAAAGTTATACAAACAAATTTACAGCCTCTTAAATTAAATGGAAATAATATAACTGCAGACCTTAATCAAGTTGACAATAGTAATACTATGAACAAAAATAAAGATGATGAGAATAAACTTCCTGAAAGTTGTGCGGATAAGCGTATTAAACATGGAGTTAATGTAATAAAGCTGCCTACTGGTGATCCATTTACGGTTGCCTGTGATCTTCAGACTAGAGAAGGCGGTTGGACGGTTATACAAAGAAGGATAGATGACAGCGTTGATTTCTATCGTCCATGGGCTGATTATAAAAAAGGCTTCGGAGATGTGAACGGTAACTTTTGGCTTGGATTGGATCACATACACCAATTAACTTCACACGAACCACACGAAATGCTTATTTTGTTGGAAGATTTTGAAAACGTAACAAAATATGCTTTTTACGATGAAATCAAAGTGGCCAACGAAAGTGAAAAATACAAACTGAGTTTAGGTAAATATTCGGGAGATGCTGGAGATTCATTAGATTCTGATAGTGAAATGAAATTTACAACCTATGACAACGATAATGACGCTTCAAATCTAAACTGTGCTGAATATCGAAAAGGCGCTTGGTGGTTTAATAACTGCAGTGGAATTTAAGTGAAAATATTCCAAATATTGAGAACATAAATATTGATTTGAATATATTTTCAGTAATTTAAATGGACTTTACCATCGTGGCGAGGTCGATTATACATATTGGGGAAAGATTATTATTTGGGCTGATTTCCGTGGTTGGCATTATTCATTAAAATTTGTTCAAATAATGATTCGACCAAAGTCAAGAATATGAAAAGTGTTTTTATAAATTGTTGTTCCATGTAAAGAGATTATATTGTAATAATAAAACTACAATAAAACTACAATAAAATTTAAATAAGAAAGGCTTTCGATTGTAATTAATTGTTTTCAAGTAGAGGTGGCTGATTTTATTTATTTAAATTTTTAGATTCAAAATTTTTCAGTTACTCCAAGTTGTATAAAAACATATCTTATGGCCACCTATCTCACCATCGATTTAATCGATATCATTTCAGTATTTAACTGCTTCTTCGGCGCTCGTGAATCTTTAATCACGCAGTTTTTTCTTGATGTGCTTAAATAGAAAAAATCATTGAGTGCCAAATCAGGACTGTACGGCGGATTAGTCATTAGTTCGATGTTTTGACTGGGTGAGAGCTCACATTGTTATGATGGAAAGTGAATCGTGAGCGTTGGTTGGTTTGACAAATTTCTCCGAAACAAATGGTTGTTTGCCACTCAGAATTGAGCGTGCAACGTTACTCAAGTGGAGCAGTGCCCATATGATCCATTCGCCTTAAGAAACAACAACTTTTTATTGGATTTGGCTCGTTTTGGAACACCCACACGGTCGATGTTTTCTTTTCCGCATATATCTATGATTTATCACCTCTCACGATTTTATACACGTCTTTTAAAGCACCTCGATCGAACTTTTTAAGCATTTCCTGACACCAATCGAGGAAGACGGGAAGAGTGGAAGACTGGTCTGTTGGGATGCAATGCAGGTCTGTCAATATACATCTATGACTCAAAGATGGACCTGGGTGTTGAGAAATCTTTTCGAGTTTCACGCTATACTTGCAGCTTTGAGCTGCTTGTCGAACTGAACGTCCGCGACAGATCGGTGTTTATCTTCTCGGACAGCAAAGCTACCATAAAGGATTTAGGTTCTTACATCACCAAGTCAAAGTTGATTAGGGACTGTAAAAAGCTGCTGTACGAAGCTAGCAAAACACTATTATCCTCTCGTGGATTCCGGCGCCCAGTGATGTCTCCGGATATGAGCACGTAGACCTACTGGTGAGAGAGGGAACAGCTAGCGCCTCCCAATCAGACCGATAGATACTTTGGGTGCAGTAATCTCTGCCATTGGCAACCACTTCTTCAATTTGGCCTATATAGACTAACAGCTACCATAACGGGACACTGACCCATCGGGGAGCATGCGGCCAGACTAGGAATACTGTTCAACAAGCATTGCATAAGTTGCAATGATGAGGACGCAACAGAAACGATAGATTACACAGAATGCGGATACTTGCGAAATGGCAGCTCAACTCGCTAGGTGAACTGTCCAATACGTGCCCACTAAAACTTCACCCTTTCCTTAACTGCACGGGCTGTTTATGATGAGTTGGTACTAGCTCTGTTCATAAGGCCGCTTTTACGAGATAAGGTGACAAGAAAAACGGCGCTTTATATGCTACTTGTTTGGGACTGTCCCATAGTCACTTCTATCTACGTTTTTTCAAAATAATTGCGCGGGTTTCAGAACAAACATTTCTGGGTATATTCAGTTTGTCCGAAAGTTTGCAACGCATTAAAGGATGCAAACGGAGATCCCATAATGTATATATATTATTGATCAGTTCAATGAGACGAATCGATTTAGCCATGTGGGTCTGTCTGTCTGTCCGTCTGACATGAAATTTTAAACTTAAGCTTTTCTTGCTCCTAGGTAGTTTGTATGTCAGAGGCAAGGTGCCACACCCATTTTTAAGTGTAGCCCCATACAAACTTACCGCCCATTTTCGAGTATTTCTATGGAAATATTTTTTTTTTGGTGATTATTTGTATCTATTTGCATTTGTTTATTTAAAGTGTTGTGTAACGGGTATTTTAGCTTCGGTTCCACCGAAGTAAACGTTTTCCTTGTTTTTATTTAGTTAATCCAACAATGCTGCAACGTGTTCATTATACCCGCTACATATAGTGTAAATGGGTATTATCAGTTTGTCGGAAAGTTTGTTACGCATTAAAAGGAGGCATCGAAGACCCCTTAAAGTATATATATTATTGATCAGCTCCACGAGACGAGTCCATCTAACCATGTTAGTCTGTCTGTCCGTCTTTCTGTAGTTATGCGTTTCATTCGCTTAGTTTGAAAGATATTGACCTGAAATTCGAAACTTAATTTTTAGGCATATCTTGTATACTATTCTACCGCCCTTTTTCGAGTTTTTATATGAAAATAGTTATAATTTATGAATGTATTCTCTTCAAATTGAAAAAAAAAAAAAAACTCTTCAATTGACAACACATGTCTACACGAGAGATTTGGTATGGATCAGGTCACTATAGAATACTAAAGAGTGTCCCAGAATTAACGCAAGATTTGCAGTAAAGTGATGGCAACTCTGAAAATGAATAATTTGAAAGCTGAAAAGTTTAAGTCAAGTAGAAATGAAGCGTTACACAATAGAACACGATCGAGTTTTGTCAGGGTTGCCAGCACTTTATTGCAAATCTTGCGTTAATTCTGGGACACCCATTATATACTCTCCGTACAAACTCCAAGCTTTTTTCGAGATTTTATGTTAAAAAAATGATTAATACAGTAATTAATTCGAATATGGTGAAAACTTTGTTATGTTTACTTCATGTGTACAGTAAAGATTTGTTAAGAATCAGATAACCATAGCATATATAGTACATTAAAAAAAATATTAGATCACCATATCATATATTCCCTACACAAAGTCATCTCAAATTTCTAATTTTTTTTTCAAGAAAATTTCGTGTGACGAATATTAAAACTTTGGTTCCAATGAAGTAAACGTTTTTCCTTCTTTTTCTTTTTGTTTTAAATGGTCGCCATTATATTTTGGATCATGAAAAATATACTTGTGTAGGCATCAACAGTTATGAATCGATTCAGTTTTTTTTTTTTGATTCTTTGATTATTTTTAAACAAAATCCATATTCGATTTGAGAATAGCTTACTTAATATAAATAAATAAATTCCATTGAAATTTAAATGTTAAACACCTACATAAGATTTACTCGATTTATCATTCATGAATTGACATTTATTGTACGCACAATTTTTTTGTGTGAATGTCACTAACTCCTCGAGTACAATGAGGAAAAAAAAAATATTCGAAAAGAATGACAGCACAACAACCAACTCAAAAAAAAAAAAAAAAAATAAATAAATAAATAAAAGAAGAATGTGTGTCAAATGTCAACAATAATAAGTTCTGAACTTTGACATTTAAAAGTCAAGCAAATACTACAGAAAACCTTAGCAACATAGAATGCAAAAAATTCAGCGTAGGTTTACACTTCAGCAAAAAAAAAAAACCAAAAAGGTTGAAGTAATCCACTTCAAGTACCCACACAAATATTAAAAAACACATAGCTTTGGTCTAGCTGCCGTCCTAAAAGCAGCTACTCAAGTACTGAATGGTCTGATTGAAAGACAAGGTATCAAACTGTGTTGAAACAGCGCTGCTAAGGAGCATAGCAAAAGCAACAGGAAGCAGCTTTAACGCCCACAGGCAATGGCTGCATTAAAAGATTAATCAAAAAAATAAAATAAAAAAATAAATAAATAAATAAACGACGCCATGACGTCATTATACTGACGTCATCGTGTGGAAGTCAAGTTTGATATTCTTGTTGTTTGCAACAATTATGTAATTTTCCGCCCTTTTTTCATTTAAAAAATTTTACAAACGGTTTTTCAATTGAATTGTGTGGTGTGTTCTGAATAATTCTGTAGGCAGATATACTCTGAATGCCCTCAAAAGTATGCAATGCGAATGTAGCCATTCGACGATGCTCAACAACGACGACGACGACGACAAGAAACAAAGATGGCGACGATTTACCTTGAAATCCACAGTGACTGCCAATTAGTGTTTTATAACAGACTTTTTTTTTTTCTTTTTCTTTTTGCTTCTTCACGCTTGTGCTGTCCTTCAAATGTATTGCACCCGTTCCTACCGCAAAGCTCAAAGCCCTCAAAGGCATTTATGCGCTTCAGTTCGTCCTTTTTATGCGAATACACAAACACACACACACACACACAGTAAACAAAAGTGTGATGTGTGCAGGTCTGTATTTTTTTTTTTTTTGCGAGAGGCATTCATAAACACTTTCACCTCAACTGCTGCAAGTACACACACACACACACACCACGCTTGGGACAACGACAGCGATAACAGTGATTACACGCCGTGCTCATTGCGTATGTAAAAGAGAAATTTTCATTTAGTTTTATCAAAGATATTATGCTCTTCATTAAAAGGAAATATAAATTAAAGCTCAATAAGCAGTTTTTAAAAACTTTCAGTAAGGATCAGGCGTATTCTCTTTGAAAGATTTCAAAGTTTTTGGCGTCACATATCATGCTAATTTCATGCTGTCGCATACTCCAAGTGTAGGGTATAATTAAACCAAACTCGTAAAACAAAACACCAATGTCAACCATTGCCTTCATTGCCAACATTTTAAATAGCCTCGACCCATAAATATATAAAACTATGCGTTTTTTTTTTTTTTTTTTGTCCTTTAGCTCTCGCTCATCCTCAATGTATGCGTGTGTGTGTGTGAGTGTGTGTTCGTTTAGTAGTGCTATAAGAGTAGTAAATATACGAAATAAAATTTTATATACTCAAAAAGTCCTTCATTGTTGTTGTCGTTGGTTTAGTCAAAGCAATGACTTGGTTTGACTCTAGTCTTGATGCGCTGGTTACTTGCTCCTGTTCGTCGCTTCAAGGACATTTTTGAGTTGGCATTGTAAGCAATTATTGTACTTGTTCTTGTTCTTGTTCAGTTATGTATTTAGTGTCTATTTTGTTTGTTTGTTATTTTGTTATTTTCTTGTAATCTGTCTGTCATTTGTAAGCGCAAAATGTTGTTGTCGTCGCTTGTCATTTTTTTCCCGTTGGCAATTTGACTTTTAAGCTATTTTTTAGTATTTTATACATTAATATCTTATTTATTAAATATTCTAAAATAACAAAATGACTTAATGAGTGGGGTAAGTGGGGTGTGTGTGCCGGGTTTGTTTTTAGACCATAACTTTCTCAAAATGCACATCACATAGCACTTTTTTGAATTTCTTAAATTTTGAAACTGTTCTCGAATTCTGAAAATGTTGTTTAAGATTTTGAAAATTTGTGGGGTGTTGTGTGCCACTACTGTAAATAATAGAAAATAGCGTTTTTTGATAAACTTTTAACGATTTTAAACAATTTTAAAAGATTTTAACGTTCATAATGTGGAACGCGGGCATAAGCGTCGGATGCTCATAAGAGTAGGCCTAGAAACTAATATTACATAGATGATGTCACAAATGGCACATTCCATCCCACTTTTCACTTTTTAGTCATCTTTAATCCAAAACGAGATTGATTTAAGTAACAAAACTGAAGCTTCGGATGTTAACAACCTTAGTCCTAGAAACTAAGTGCAATTGTAAAAATTTTGAGATTTACTTTTTTAATCGCAATTTTCAGATTTCAAATCGGAAGATTTCGAATCAGTGAAATGAAAAGTAAATGCAAAATCTATATATATTAAATTGTAAAAATGTTTCTATATCCGCTATGGACTTTAAAACCATATAGCCAATGAATTTCACTAAAAGAATACATTATGTACATTCGGTTCGTTCATGAAGTCGATTTTCAAATTTTTACATACAAACATTTTTGATTTTTTGTACGTTTTTTTTTTTTTGTTTCCACAACATATTGTGACCCCCTACAACAGTAAAAATATACAGGTATTTTTTAGTACTTCATTTTGTGTTTTCATAATAGCCCCAACATATTTGGAGCACGCTGCAATGAAAAGGAAAAAAAAAACACAAAGACATCAGATGCGAAACGGAAGAGAACCGTAAGAGCAGCCCATGTCGATCTAGCCATGTCTTTCTCTCCGCATGTCTTTCTGCCTTTCTGTAGTGAATTTTTTCTAAAGCGATTTATCTCAAATAAGGTAAAAATACTTCTAACGACAACCCATGTTCAACCCATGGTTGAGGTGGGACCACTATAGCATGTAATCCCCATAAATCTTTCGTCAATTTATGGTTTTTTTTTAAAAAAACGGCTTATTTATGAAGCAATTTGTGTCAGATATGGTCGACATACTTCTTGAGCAACCTATGTTCTCAGTTGAACTAACATATTCCTTTAAGAAAAGATAATCTAGTCATTGTGTGACGGGTATTGAAGCTTCGATTCCGACGAAGTTAATGTTTTTCATTGTTAAATTGTAATTTAATTGCAGATTATTTAGAAAAAGAATAACGTTCCTGCTAATATAATACATATATATATATATATATATATATATTTTTTATATATATATATATAATATATTTATATATATAAAAATAAGTCCCAAGTTTTGTTGGTGATCGATGGACGCGAAAACTACTGGACGGATTTTCACGAAATTTTGCATGTGTGTTCGTATTCACACAAGGATAGTTTAAGGCAAAAAAAAAAAAAATTGTAAAATGTAATTTTGACCCTGGGCCTAATGGGGGCCTTGGAACCGGAAAAGCCATATCTTTGGAGTGAATAGACGTAGAGACTTGAAACAGGGCTCATTTGAAAGATTGTTTAAAAACAGTTTTAGCGTTCAAGCCGCGAGGAAAGCCGCGGGTACCTGCTAGTATATATATATATAATAAGACTTATTTACATATTATGACTTCATCTCATGTATTTTGTGGCTCAGAATCCTATAATTGGCGTCAAAAACGCTTTCGAGATAATTCTTGGAACTTTTTTCGGGTTTTGTCACACCTTAAAGTATCTTTTGGTCAGAATTTTTTTTTAGAATTTCCTTGGAATATTGTTGAAAGAATGTTTTTCGCAAAAGTAACTCAAAGTTATATAGATCCTATCATAAGAAGAGTTGATAGGTAAATTAGTGAAGTCATAAATCACTACGGCGAAAGTCGCCTTAGTCTCATTTGGCAAGGATTATGTAGTAAACGCCACACCAGCCTTAAGACAATCATTGTATCTGCTTGTGTGTTGATTAATCTGTTTCATAACAGTCCGGAATCGTTGATCTCTGTAGCTAATTGTGCACTAGTATCAGTTAGTCAACAAATATTTGAATTGTACATTCAAAAATTTTACATTCAGATAAATTGTTTAAATTTTAATTAGTTCTGTTGTAGTTTCCATTTTTAAAGCAGCATATTTTTTCCGCTTTAATAAAGAAATATCTTAATCTCTTATATTTCTAAGGACAATACTCCTAAAATGTTATTAAATTTACGCTTTAAGTCTATAAAGGTATGTTCAGAAACATAAAGAGCTTCCTAGCGGGAAAATTGTTCTTTGATGACTTGGTCAATAATGACCACTAATGACCGATTACACAGCCCTCCAAATTTCCATTTTTCGGATGCGAATAAAATGGGACCTCTGGGCTCAAAAATGAACATAGTAACTAATCATATTGGATCCGCCTTTTTGAATTTTTAAAATCTGACTGCAGATTTTTAATAAGCTACACTGAATACCCCTAGGAACATTTCTTCTTCCAGTATTTCTTAACATTGGGTGTAGAAAAGTTACTATGTTCATCTTTTCCAACCCCCTAAACATAAGTGGACCCCCTACTCTAAGGGTGCATGCGAATAGTTTGTAAAAGGACTCATTTCAAAGAGCAAAGTTCAACCTTCAATTACAGACATTAACGGAGATCGTATCACGTCAGGGATCTACTCTACAGTCTGGGGTTTTCAATCCTTTTTCTCGAAAACCTGACGCGATGGAAAATTTTTGAACCCAGATTCGAGTTCAGCACGAAAATTCCTTCGGAAACACTACATATATATAAGTGGACTACAGCCATTATCGGCCTTGGCATTCGTAAGATTTGGCACCAGCGGTTGTAATCCAGTGCCCCTATACCATCTCGGGATACCGATCCTGCGGACGTCCTCTTTACCGCGCCCCTCCGATTTGATTCACGTTTTGCTTCCAAACTGTTCTTGCTGGAGCTTCTGTGTCCATCCGACACAGGTGACCAGGCCAGGACAGCCTTTTGTAATGGATGTTCCAGACTATGTTGATGTCATCATATAGCTCGTACAGCTCATCGTTCGTGCGCATACGGATGTCATGTTCCACTCGAACTGGACCAAAGATTCTCTGAAGTATCTTCCACTCAAATACGCCCAACGCCGACGCGAGTGGATTCCAAGTACTTCGTCTTGTTCTCGTTGACCGTTAGTCCCATAGGACGACATTGTTTTTCGATGTCTGAGAACGCGCCGGTGATCGCTCGAGCATTTTTGCCGATAATATCTATGTCGTCGGCGTATGAGAGCAGCATAGTTTTTTGGTAGAAAATATTGCCCTTCCGGTCGACGTTTGGGCATTTTTTCAGAATGTACTCCATCAGGAGGTTGAAAAAGTCGCACGACAAGCGCATCTCCCTGTCTGAAGCCTTCGGAAACACTAGGTCCCATATTATTCGCAAAACTGATGCAGGGCTGTGTTACATTACCATTCGCGAGTTTTTAATACACAATATGTTTATGCAATTATTTCATAAAGCAGGATGGTCTGGCAAGACATATCATGTATGAAATCTTGCAAGATATGTCATCTAAGACAACTGCGATATTTGCAAGAAAATTGCATCAACAACTTGTATGATGCCTGTCATTGGTAAGCCATCGATTAAAGATGCATGTCTTGGTACATCTTTAGTGTAACGTGTGATTTTTTAGTCATAGTTTTTTTTTTAAATCAAATAAAAAACTGAAATTTGCAACATATAATCAATATTTTCATTCGAATCAATAAATTGGCCTTTGCCTTTTACGTTTTGAATGTTGACCGCGCCTCCGTTTCAAATGGTCCATTCGGAAGGTCCATTTTTGCCTCACTTTTTCGAGCATTTCGGCCTGCAATCCACGAATAACGCGTGTTATATTTTGCTGTAATGCTTCAATCATGTTCAACTTGTTCACATAGATTAACGACTCCACATAACCCTACAAGAAATAATCAAGAGGCATATGTGGCTCACCAAATTCATCCTTCAATATGTCGATTGTTTCATGAACTGTGTGGCATGTGGCCCCGTCTTGATGAAACCACATGTCAACCAAGCCAACTGGGGCAAAAAAAAGTTACGAATCATGATTCAAATTCGTTCGCCGTTGACGGTAACGTTTCTTCCAAGGTCGTCTTTGAAAAAAAATTGACCCATGATGCCACCGGCTCATGAATTTTCGGAATGCATCAGTAATTCTTATATGGCATGTGGCTGTTCATCACCCCAGATGCGACAGTTTTGCTTGTTTACGTAACCGTTGAGCCAGAAAATAACACATGCCCAATTGTTGAGAACGGAGTCGAATATGCTCTTCGGTACGCACTGTACGCACGCGAGTCGATGGTTTGAAGTCCAACAAAGTAAATTTGGTTGATTATGAAGACCATAATATGGTCTTAACACACGATGAACATTTTTCACAGAACAGGAATTTTGATAATAAATTTACAAATTTTGCAATCGTTGCTCGTTTGTAAGTCTTTCCATGATGAAATGGCAGACAATACTGAAACTTTTCATTTTGACAGATGACGTTTGGATGCCAACTCTTAAAATATCACCCTTTATAAACCAAATAAGTGTATTATGCATTTAAGGAAGACATATGTCATGAATCGACACTGCGTATACTTAACCTTAAATTTTTTATATCTGCTTTGAAAACATTTTGAATGAAATTATTACTTAAAAAAAACATTTACAAAAGCAACAATAAATCCAACAACAACGATTATGTCAACAGTTACAAAAACAAAACAGCAACAACAACAACAACAACAATTTTAATAATTTTATAAATAACAAAAGATGTTGCATAGAATGTAGTCTTGAGTTTAGACTTGAAATTAGAAAACTTTAACATATTTCTCCATACACCACTTGCAATAAAAGGCGCCCAGACGCTTTTCATAATGCGAATACGCCATGTTTTCTGCGATATTTCGAGTATAACGATAAATGTTAACGTTTGGCGACAATAACGAATGACGAGTATAATGGAATTTTCCGTTCTCTTCTCTTTTTGAGTAATAAACGGCGGCAATAATGATGATAATCATGTTGCCACTACTGCTTGCCTTGTTAATGTTGTTTGGTTGTATTAGAAAGTTTTCACATGCCACATGAGTGTTTTGTGAAATCTTTTGAAAACTTTCTGATATGCCACAATAAAATATTGAGTATAGATGACGATGATGATGATGATGGAAGGCATCGGTGGCTGTTTTGCCGTTGTTAAAGTGATTTAAAAAAATTGTAAAACAAAAGCAGATCAGTTTGAAGTTATCACTAACTTAGCATGTAAGTTCTTATCATAATGTGTGATCGGTTTAAAATAGTTACGTGGAATGCCAGAGGCATCAAAAATAAGAAAGATGAGCTATATAATTTTCTCAAAAACCAAAAAGTAGATATATGCCTATTAACTGAAACTTGGCTGAATAATAATATCTCAATTAAACTGGCAAACTACCACTGCTATAGATATGATCGCGTTAGCTCCCGTGGAGGTGGCGTGGCCATTTTAATTAAAAATACAATTAGACACACTTTGCTTCCCATTATAAATACTTCGCTTATTGAAAATATCGGTATTAAAGTATTTTCTGAGTCAGGTATTTCTACTGATATTTTTTCGTGCTATTTTTCGGGTGGGCAAGTTGGTAATAACAATTCAAGAAAAATACAATTTGCTGCTGACATTCATAAATTTAGCTGCATTAGCAATAATTACATTCTCGGCGGTGACTTTAACTGCAGACACCAAAACTGGGGTTGTATTAGGGCCAATTGCTGGGGAAATTTGTTGCAGGAGAAAATTACGTCTTACAACATACAAATGTTATTCCCTTTTGACCACACCCATATACCATCTAGCAGTGGAAGGCAGAGTTCAACACTTGACATTTATCTATCAAATTGCCTACAACTATTATCCCAAGCAGCTGTAATTAATGACTTAAGTTCTGATCATCTTCCTGTCACAATTTCTCTTTTTAGTCGTCCAGTGTTTGTGGATCGTCGGAAATTTGACTATAAAAATGCTAATTGGACTTATTTTCAGTCTGTCATCAACGCAAATCTTCCTTCAGTTGATTTTGTATCTATACAAAACACTGATCAAATTGACGGTATGATAGGTACCCTAAATGAAGCAATTTTAACAGCAAAACTACTGAGCATTCCTAAGAAAAATTTTGGCATTAACCATAAACCTCTCCCCTTGGATATCCGTCGGTTAATGAAATTGCGAAATAGGTATCGTCGAAATTATCAGCGACTTAGACAAGCCCCAGATCTTTTACAAGTCAAAAGACTAAACTCTTTCATACGGCTAGAAATTTCGAAATTTCGGAACCAATCTTGGAACGCATTACTCTCATCTTTGGACAAAGGATCTTCTCCCTTTTGGAATTTATCAAAAGTATTAAAGAATAAATCCTCATTTGTACCAACGCTTAAGCATGGCACTACGTTATTTTCAACTTCAGCTCAAAAATGCGATGTTTTGGCTCATACGTTTAGTATGAATCATTCTGCCTCTGCGAGCTTGAGCGACTCAACAACAACAGCAGCAGTGAGTAATTGTATTAACTCTCTGGTCTCAGTTTTTCCAAGACCTGCTGACAGTTACTACATCAACATCTCAAAAACTAGTTCTTTACTTAAAAAATTAAAAAACAAGAAATCGCCAGGATTGGACGAAATCGACAATATCTCATTAAAGGCATTACCCAAACGTGGAATACGATATCTTACTACAATTATCAATGCTTGTCTTCGTTTTTGTTATTTTCCACAAATTTGGAAATCGTCTAAGGTAGTACCTATTAAAAAACCAAATAAACCCTCGGAAGACCCTAATTCTTACCGTCCTATTAGTCTTTTGTCTTCTGTCAGTAAAATTTTAGAAAAAGTAATTGCAGAAAAGTTGAATAATTTCATCGACGATGCCAAGTTACTGCCTGAGCAACAATTTGGTTTCCGCTTCGAACATAGCACAGCACACCCACTAGTTAGAATCCGGAAACTAGTTAAAAATAATTTCAGCTGCTCTCAATCAACAGGTATGGTCCTATTAGACATCAAGGCAGCTTTTGACTCTGTATGGCACGACGGACTTATTTATAAAATGATAAGCATGAATTTTCAGCCTGAGCTTGTAAAAATAATTCAGAGCTATTTAATGGGACGTAGTTTCTCAGTCTACTTAGGCTTAGAGCGCTCTAGTCCCTTTAACATCAATGCGGGTTGTCCTCAGGGATCCTGTCTGTCACCACTGCTGTATAACATTTTCACTGCAGATTTCCCACAGCTAACTGGTTGCACTTTTTCAATATTTGCTGATGACACCGCTATTATTAGTTCTGGTCTTCTTGCTTCTGATATTGTATCCAACCTTCAACTAGGGTTAAATACTGTCAAACGTTATCTTTCAAAATGGAAAATACTAATTAACCCACAAAAGACGCAAGCTATATTTTTTAGCAAAAAACGTAAGTCAATATTTTTGCCACAAACTAATCTTATTCTAGGCAGCACTAATATTCCGTGGGAAGCAAAAATTAAATATTTAGGCGTGATATTTGATATCAAATTAACTTTTAAAGAACATATATCTTATATAGTCAATAAAGTAAACATTCTAATCCGAGCTCTCTACCCTTTTATTAATAGAAACTCACGTCTCAGTCTGCATAATAAAATGCTAATTTTTAAAACAATATTTCAAGCTATTATTTTTTATGCTGCTCCCGCTTGGGGTATCATTGCTACTTGTCACTGTAAAAACTTCAAGTGACCCAAAATAAAATATTAAAAATGATTCACAATCTGCCATGGCATCATTCCACGCTAAACCTTCACCAACTAGCTAATATAGAGTTAGTATCCGACAGAATTCGTCGTCTAACACATAACTATAATAATAAATGTCTCACATCAATTTACGATCATATTAATGAACTTGTATCAAACTAAGTAGTATAAGTATTTCCTCTCTTTCTACACTTTTTAGTCTTAAGTATATTAAATAGGTTTTTCTGTATTTTTTTCCTCCTTATTCATATTTTATATTTAATTTGAAGCCAAATGTTATTTTTATGCGTATGTTTAAGTTGAAAAGGTTATTGTATACCTAAACTCTTAATTATTTATTTAAGTAATCAATTGTAAATTGCAAGTATCTGATAATAGTAAAATAAAATGAATTGAATTGAATTAAAGTGACAGAGCACAATATGTAATTATGTTTATACATATTTATTTTATAGATATACACACACACACACAAACATATTCGTACACATAAAGCGAAAAGGTTGCAACCAAAAAAGGTGTTGCGGCATGTAAAACGTAAAGGAGCAACACTCGAAAAGCTGCCTCACTCGACTAACTAACTGACTGACTGACTGGCAATTTGTGTCTCGTTTGGCAGCTGTTGCAGTTGTATAAGTGTGAAGGCAAGTATAAGTGTGTCTGTGTGTATGTTCGGGAGTCGAATATTAAAATGAGGCCGCGATAGGCAGCAATAAGGCATCAAGGTGAGCTAAACACAGGAAATAGGTGCACGCGTGTATGTAAAGTGTGAGTAATGCTGGCAAGGATACGCGCTTTTGTTGCCATTTTTGTCGTCGTTGGTTTGGTTTTGTTGTTGTTGTTGCTGCCACAACCATTGAAGAAGGCGTAAAAATAAATATTTCTAATTAAACGTGCCCATGAATGGGAAAGCAGATTGCTGCAAGCGTTGGTATGATGTTTCCTTCATTTCGTTCGTTCGTTTATTCGTTTGTTCTTCTTTTGTTGTTGTTGTTTTTGTTGTTTAATAGCTTTCTGGAATGGGAAGCTATTACGTTGAGTTATGTGCGGGGCAAATGATTTGAAACGTTGCTCTTTGTTTGTGAATTGAGAACGTTTTTAAAAGATTTTAAATTTAAGAAATTTATTCAATTTATTAAATTATAAAAAAATGAAAAAAATGCATTTTAATGGTTCTCTATAAAAATGTACCGGTTAATTTTTGTTTTAAAAGAATCTATTTATTTAGTTATCGTTGAAAATGGCCGTCATCTTTGACGAAATCTTCTAAAAATATTGTTTAAGGAAGCTCTGGGCAAGATAGGGTACAATCAAATCTAACAGTCGCGATGTGAAGTTAAGAGAAACTCAAAGACTCAATACCCGTGAATGTGTGATCACCAGTAGCTTAGATAGAACTTCAAAATGGAATGGGTTTAATCTCAATGGTCCGATAGCCATAATATTGGAATAAAATTTTAAGTTTATCTGGGCACAGATGTAAACAGCGGTAAGCAAATGCGAAATAGATTTATGCCCAGAGTAACAAAAATTAAACTCTACAAGACGCTGATAATACCTGTCCTGATTTACGGCCCAGAAGCATGGGTCATGACAGAATAGGATAAGTTGGCGCATGATGTTATTATATCTGCTGACGTATTCCGACACTGTCTCTTTCTAATTTAGTAACAAATTTTGTTGACTATAGATGTTTTGGTGAATTTATATAATTTCACCTTATAAATGTCAATTTTTCTGTTTCTTGATTTTGAGCAAACAGCTGTGTTTGAGATTGTCTTTGTCAAAAACAGCTAGTGCATCATTTTTCCATATAACTTTGTCGGAAATTTTTCAACGCATTAAAAAAAACATCGGAGACTCCATAAAGTTTATATCAGCGTCTAAATTTGGATGAGCATACATAAATCATTTACAGTTTCGAGTGACGAGTATTTGAATTTCGGTGTTACATGTTTCCTTGTTTTTACATATTTTAATTTAAAAATAAATATTTTTTATAAGCACCAAAGCAACCGAAACAAAAGTACAGAATATATAATGTTTGCCTACTCTTTCTCAAAATTTATAGTACTCTTCCCTCCTACCATGGTAAACTTAAAAATAATTCACCACAAACAAAGTTGTTAAATTTATGTAACCCAAAATTTCCGGAGTACTTCACGTGGTGTAATTGCATCATAAGTCGGCGTTGGGCGTGTTTGAGAGAAAGATACTTCGGAGAATCTTTGGTCCAGTAAGAGTGGAAAATTACTTCCTTTATAAGACCAATCTGAAACTTCTAAAAACGTATCGAAGCATCATTAACGATGCAGAAGTTTTGATTAACACTTTATTATCAACAAAAGTGACAACCATTTGATTTGATGCAAATGGGACAGGTTCAAAAAGACTTTCTTGAAATACGTCTGCGTTTATAGATCGAATAAACCATAAAGTGGCGATGAGGCAAATATGTATTAAGCCGGATTTATTTCGTCGCTCGTAGAGCAAAGTAAATTGTACGCAATCAAATTCTTGTTGAACATGCAACAAAATAGATGAGCTGTACTACTAATTTTTTTTTTTTTTTTTTTTTTTGAAACCCATAATGAGCTTTTGTACAACTCATCTAATATCACAGGCATTTAATATGAACTGTATTTAATTATTTTGTGTTCCAAAAGGAATATATCTATTCTTCAATTCATCGAAGAAGCTTTTTCTATTGAATGGCGTTGAGCCAGAGAAGCTGTTGTTTAAAGCAGAGCAGAGCAGTTCGTCAAAATAGTCTAGTTTATATATTTATCTACATATACAAAATAGTAAAAATGTTTCTATGTCCGCTATGGACTTTGAAACCATTCAACCAATGTTTCACAAATCTGCTAAATTTGAAAGAAAAAACTGCAAGGATAATGCAAGTCCACTAAAACAATGCATTAGACATATTCGGTCCAATCATTAAGCCGATTTTCGACTTTTCCAATCCAAACAAATTTTAAGGCATTATTCGCCTATATTCATTGAAACGAACCAGTATTTTTTAGTGTTTTTTTTTTTTTAACTAAGAAAAACAAACCAAAAAAAACAGCAGATGCGAAATGGAAAAAAGCCGAAAGAGCAGTCCAAAAGTCCGTGCAACGTAGTAGAACAAGCTGGGTAGCCGCTGGTTTAATATATAATTTCAACGTTTTGACAATATATTTTTTTTACCCTGTACTAGTGTTGGTAAAAAGAGTGATTTTTGAATCACAGTGTGATTAGCGACTGCCACTTGAAAATTGCAGTGACTGCAAATACATAGTTCACTGTTGCAATTGTGCTTTCACTATTGAATCGTTTCAATAGACCGCACTTTCAGTGAACGAAATTGTATAGGTTCGGGTTTCAAGCGAATATGAGCGATTCGCGAAGAGTGATAACAACACCAATAACTGAACTGTTTCATTTTGACGAAGAACAACAAACAAAATCGCCGATAACTGAACATGTTCATGTTCAGACACAGTGTGACATTGCGATTTTTAAATCACTGTGAAAAAATCACCGAAAGTAATTATTTTTGCCAACAGTACCCTGTACCCGAAGGTTAGTGTTGGCAAAAAATATTGTGTTTGTGCAAATGAATGTGACAGGCACAGACACAATAGATACTTTTAAGTATATAACTATACAATATGATCAGCATTGAAAAAAAGGAGTCTAGCTATGTCTACTCATCTGAACGTATGTCCGTTTGTCATGATGTCTGCTTGTATGAAAACGATTATCTCGAAGACTATAGAATATAGAGGCAAAATATTTGCAATACTCTTAAGCTTTCAAGTGTCCACTTACAAACATACAAACACGTTTTCTCTAGCCCCATTTTAAGGAGTACCCCCTATCAATTGTTCCCATGATATTTCCATTAAAATATCCCAATATGGGTTGAACCAAAACAATTTTATAATACGCCCCCATTCAAATTCACACCATTTTTTTGAGTTTTTATTTAAAAATCCAATACAATAAAGTATGGTACTAAGAAAACACTTAACTTAAGGTACATAAAGATTGGGAATAGGGTATCCTGCAGTCGAATATACACGACTTTAGCGTTCTTTCATGTTTTTCTTAGGATTTTAAGTATTTCAATTATTTTGCACAAATGGTTCATAGTGATACAGAGTCTAATCAATAAGATATTTTATCTTATCAAAATTTACTTATAGAGTTGACACTGAAATCTCTGAGTTTTGGTGTAATTGTTTTGGTGTAAATATTCGAAAATTTTGACCAATAAACCGATTCTTGGTGTGTTTTAATTATTATTAGACGGAAGTTTCAAGTATTATACAGAAAATTCTAATTTGCGACACACCAAACTAAAAATAATACTTTACAACACTATTTTAAATGCAAAACTCACAACTCTAGTGTAAGTGTTTACGGTGTCACCCCTGGTATTCTGTATTTTTATATAAATTTAAAATCTAAAATATCATTAAATTACACATACAACCTTATAAAAAACCAAATTTAAAATATTACACATACGCTCTGTTCTATCATAATAAACTTCCACGAAAAATATTTTTAAGTAAAATGTTTCAATTTATTAAATGACGTTAACAAAAAGGTTTTCACACAATCACAATCACACACAAACACACACACACACACACGCATAGAACTTAGTCTTATAAATATGTATGTATGAATGCATATACCGAAGCGAAGCATATTAATTATTACGCATACGCCAGGTTATGTCACTCCAACCACTGTGCACAAAGTTATCAAGCTGCGTCTTTGCTTGTTCTCTTGGCAGTCTGTGCCTTCATTACTCTCACCACTCACTCACTTTACGCGGCATGTCAGCTGCTCTTGTCGTTTAGGCTCAGTCAGCGAACATTTATACACTTGAGCATAAAAAAAATAAACAAAAAAAAAAAACAAAAAAAGATAGTAGAAGCATGGGACAAGATGTCAAGTGGTATTACAAAAGAATAGCAACGTGTAAATGAGAGAGAGAGAGAGAGAGAGAGAGAGAGAGAATCGCATAAAAGTTTAAGAAGACAAATGCCAAAAAAGTTTGCTATTCGTTTTTTTTTTTTGGTTTTGTTTTCATTTCTTACAAAAGTGAAACAAAAAATCTTACGAAAAGAAAGATTAAGAATGGAAAAGCAAAGTGAAAATAGCAAAAAGTTAAATGAAAGAGTGAGCAAGCAAGCAAGATAAAATCGTAACTTACTAAAGCTGCTGTAGCTACTTCAGCAGCCTTTTTTCTTCTGTCCTGTAAGTGTCCTGGCAGAGAGTTTGCATTTGGGAAGCACAAAATTTATGTAGTTCCCGTGTGTCTTTATGGAATATGTTACACACACACACACACACACATACACCCATTTGGCGCTTGGTACTATTGTTGGCTGCTGGCTGCCTGCTGCTAAGTAGCATAATGCGACTGAGTGTGAGTGAGTGTTCTGAGCTGGGTGACTTGACTGTATGTATTGTAGCTGCTATATGCTTCATGCTGCGTTATCATACATACAAGCTGTTTGTTCATTGTCTATTTATATACACAGATATATACACACAGACACATACATACATGCATACAGATACTCGTCTTGCCGCATATAAATATGTATGAATATTTTCATGTGCGGCAGGTTTGTGACGTTGTTAGCTTTGTCGTCGTTGTTTCGTTCTCGTTCTCGTCGTCGTCGTCGTCGACGTTTGATGAAGGCGGCCTGAGGCATTTCAAAATGTCCACGTGTAGCACAAAGTCACATACAAATATAGGCAAACATATGCAAAGTGTATCCTTGTGTTTGCGTTTGTCTATGTGTGTCTGTCTACCTTTGCACTACTTCGCTTCGTTGTTAAGCTGCACGCTCCCGCTGCTGTTCTTCATGCACATACACACATACGCAAACAAATACATAGGTATTATGTACATTGTTACAATTTGTATATCAACACCGTGACACAATAGCGTCATATTGTCAGTTGATATCTTTGCCAATGTGATGGCAGTTCTCTATATCCATATAAACAGACAGCAGTGTAGTAAACTACTACATACATACATATATACCTACTTATAAATATATTTATTAAGTGTGTATGTACATATCTGTTTATTGCACTGTCATTAAAACAGACATTTCACAGTTCCATGTTTATGGTTCATTCCAATATAAAATACGTCCTATATAAATTTTGCAATTTATAAAATGTTCCTGAATTTTTTGAAATTTTTGTAGTCTTACCTGCTCTTAAGGAGAAAAACATTGTTGAGCACCTGCCCTGTCACTGTCCAGTGTTAAGGAGAAAAAGGATTTGAATATATGGGAAAATAAAATGCAGTTATACTAGGTGAAGTACTACGGAAATTTTGGGTTACATAAATTTAGCAACTTTGTGGTGTATTATATTTAATTTCACCATGACAGGATAGAAGAGTACGATATATTTTGAGAAAGAGATAGTAGGGAAACATTACATTTTCTGTACTTTTGCTTCGGTTGCTTTGGTACTTTTAAAAAATATTTAATTTTAAATTAAAATATATAATAACAAGATCATTAGTTTTTGACAAAAAAACAAAATCATAATCACTTTTAATTTATACACAATAGTATATAACCAGAATATAATTACAGTTTCTATAAATTCACCAAAACATGCATAGTCAACAAAATTTGTTACTAAATTAGAAAGAGATGGTGGCGGAATACGTCACCTGATATACAGGGTCACGTAACTTTTTTTTTTTTTTGTAAAGTTAAAAACAAAACACAGACGATCGTAACGTTGGATGTATGGCACGGTGCGCCGTTTGCTGGAACCAAATGTTGTCCAAGTCCTCGTCCGATTTCCGGGAAGAACCAATCCGTTAACATGGCGCGGTAGCGTTCGCCTTGACCGTAACGGCGGCTCCTGCCGCATTTTCGAAGAAAATGGGCCATGATGCCGGAAAATCCGCACCAAACAGTAACTCTCTGAGGATGCATTGGCTCCTCGATCGCGTGCGGGTTTTCCGTCCCCAAATACGACAATTTTGCTTATTGACGTAGCCGCCAAGATGGAAATGAGTCGTGGAAAGAGTTTTGGTAAAATTCCGGGCTGGCCGCGCCTCAACGATACACAACCATTTCGTTCAGCGGAAGGATAAAACTAACTTGTAGAGATACAATCAGAAATAACCACTAGTTCAAAAAAAAATTTTAGATGGCGGACCCTGTATTTACGTCATGTTTGTAAGTTATAAAATTGATCGAATAGACCATCCGAGGCCATATATGCAGAGCGGAATCTGCCACCAATTGAATTCGTACATCAGAGATGATATATGTTAGAGCCTTTCGTGCTCATCGCTTTATTAATGTCACAGAGCAATTTTAATCAAAATCCTGGAAGATTTTACTTTATATAAGAAACGTGGTATATCACGAAAACCTTAAAACTTCGTGGGTTGGGTTGCTATTCAGAAATGGTCTGTGGCATGGAATCTAGAGTATAGTCAGGTAAAGGTTTTCCATTTGCTATATTAGTCGCCTGCAAGCTTTTGGAACAGAGGTAGATCAAAATCTAATTTAGCATAGTATATATATATAGGCGTATTAAATATAATTGGTCGCCAATACACATTATGTGTTTCTTGGGTCCCGAGGCACAGCGATATTCCGATAAAAGAACACGAGTACTTTTTATTTTGATACCCTTTACTCAAATGGTAGAAGGGTATATTAAGTTTGTGCAAATGTATGTAACAGGCAGTAGGAAGTATGGTAGTCCCTATAAAGTACATATATATGTTCTCGAACAGCATTAAATGGAGAATCGATCTAGCTATGGCAGTCTTGTCCTTCCGTCTGTCATGCTGTCTGCCGTATGAAAACGATTTATCTCTCGGATGAGAGATAGCGCCACCATATTTAAAACTAAGACTCTTCGAGCCGTCAAGTGGTACTTACAAACGATTTTTTTCTAACCTAAATGGCACTCCATTTCTCCAGTTTTTTGAAAAAAAAAAAACAGATTTTTGAAGATTTTAAAAATCGTGGGAAGTTGTGAAGCACGACAAAAATCGGTCGACTTGCTATTTTTTTCTGTCGTCCGTCCGTCGTTTTGTCTTTTTGTGTTTGGGTTTCTCTTGAAATTGTAAAGGTTTTAAACTAAAAAATTTAAATTTAAGCACTTTTTTGATCCTAGGCAGTTTGTATGTCAGAACCAAGGTGCCACGCTCAGTTTAGGTATAGCTTATCACATTTTTCGATTTATTGTTTGAAAATAGTTATTATTTACTATTATAAGCCAGGAGGTGGCTAGGCTCACTAAAAGGAAAAACGAGGGAAAACAGAAAAACCCCCCCCCCCTCCCCCCAATAACCCTGGGAAAAAAAAACAAAAACTAAACAAAAAAAAAAAAAACCCCCTCGATTTACCACCCAAAAACATAATAAAACCCCCCCCCAAACACCCCCCCCCCTTAACCCCCCAAACAACACCCAAAACAAAAATAAATAAAAAAAAAAAAAACAAAAAAAAAAAAAAAAAAAAAAAAAATTTAATGAATTTACTACAAATCGGTAAAAAAACATTATGACATCCAATATCCAACCCAAGATGCCACTCCCATTTTTAGGTATAGCCCCATACAAATCTACTGCCTATTTTTGAGTTTTTGTATGAAAATCGTACTCATTTATAAATATAGTAACTCCAATCTGGGTAAAATCACTTCTACTGCCATCCTATGAATATTCTACCGATATAGCAATGATCGGGCCCCTATAACATACAGACTCCATATAAACTTACCTTCCATTTTTTATTTCTTCAAGAAAATGATTATTTTATATGCATTTAAAGCTTCAAATTTTATATAAATCCGTCTTATATGAGCCCCAACTGGAACTTTCTCCACCGAACCCCTTTGAGAAATATATAATCTACGTCACTGATGATCATACAAAGACTAATTAAAGTTTCGTGTGGCGGGTATTTGGGCTTCGGTGTTACCGAAGTTAAAGTTTTTTTTTTGTTTTTACTTATTTATTTATTGTGTACTGCTTTTTGTTTATCGCTTTTTAATCAAAATTAAGGCTTAAAATTATTAACTTAGTCAGACTAAGAAGCAAAACTAAACAGTTTTAAAAGATCTGGTAATACTTAAACTTTTGTTAGCACCCAGTTTTAGTTGGTATTATATGGTTTTAATCTTAGTCGTTTGAATATAAATCGCTATATAAAATAGTGCACTGAATCGAACCAAATGTAAGGAGTATCCTTTGGAGCTCAAAATAAGCGTACAAATCGAATTTCAGCTCAAAAACTAAAAAAGAACAACAACGTTTATGTAAATGCGTCAGATCGGCTATATGGTATATGGTAAGTCATTTTAAAGGCCCAAATTATGCGTATAAATCAAATTTGGGGTAAATATCTTGTCACGTTTATTCTAAACATTCGAAAAACGTTTAAAATGGCCCATATGCTTTTGATATTCAGCAGACAGCATTAGTAGCAGAGTGCATGTCCATATACCATACCTGTGTATGCATATAAATGTATATTACACATATACTATATATCTACATACACAAACACAAACGCACATATACTTATACATAGCATATGCAACGATTTGTGTATTAATTTTATAAAAAAAAAAAATAAAAAAAAAAAAAAAAAAAAATAAATAACTGTCACTGCGTCTCCTTTCTATTATTTCATGCCTGCATCTGAACTTTATTCTTTGCTGTTTTGTATTACTCTGTTTATTCTGAACGTTTTCATTATTGAAATGCCAAAGCTCAAAAAAAAAAAAAAAATAAAAATTTATAGAAAAACATGTGGCACGGTTGCAGCATATGCAGCAAAGCATTTAATAAATGCAATCAATGTGAAAAAATATTGATGAAATTCAAAGAGTTGCCATATAATAAATCTATGATAATACATATAACTATTTTAAAACAAAAATTGTTATGTTTAAATTAATATTTGCTACTATTTTTAATTTAATATATATTTTTTCTTTAAATTTATTTTATTAAAATTTCATTAGAAAATGCAAAACAATTAAAATATTAAATAAATCTGGTAACACTTTTTATTTGTGAGCTTATATTTTACGTGTCAGCAAATACAATTTACACCAAAAACCCACAACAAAAGTATCCAAACACTATGCTTTTGTACCATTCCCCACCATACTCCGTGAGATTCTAATGTCCAGTGATGGCATGCTGTGCCCCATATTGCCACAAATCTCACACAATCCGCAATAAAAACACATGGCGCCTGTTGGTATGCAATACAAAACAAAAAAAAAAAAAAAAAAAAAGAAGAAAAAAATAAACAAATATCAACAGCATTTACATACATACATACTTGTACATACTTCACACACACACACACATATATATATGCGACCCACTAGCAATGCGCTCTATCTCTTTTCTTCGTTATACAATTTGAATTTGAAATGCATATACAATATGTGTAGCTATAATGTGTATGTATGTGTTTGTATTTTGTTATTGTTACTTTTGCTATTCGCTGTGCGCCTGGTATTTAGCAAGCAAAAATTTTTAACTTTTGGCTTGATAGCTCATTGTTGTTGTTGTTATTCTGTTATTCTGTTTTGATAGCTTTACGTTTTATTACACTTTTGTGTATGTATGTGAAGGTTTGTGCTCGTATATTCATATGAATGTATTTAAAAAAAAAAACTTTGTATGTGTTTGTGCGTGTGTGTGTCATATTTGCTGCTTGCATTTTGTCGTAATATTTTTTGGTAATTTCCATTTTGTTGCTTTTTTTTAGCGCAATATTTTGGTTTTATATTCTTTTTTTTGCATTTCAATTAAACTGTTTTGTACCCTACAGTTTAGTTTTATTTGTTTGGTAAAGTAGCTTAGTTTATTAAATTGATTTATTAAAATGAATAGCTCGTTAAAACCTTTTCTTAAATGAAATTGTTATTTTGGTTTGTATGGGGGCTATATAGTATACTAGTGGGGGCTATATCCTTTTTCAATCATGTATCCAACTGAGAACAAGGGTTGCTCATGAAGCTTTTTGGCCGTTTTTAACACAAATCGCTTTATAAATAACTCTTTTTTCATTTAAAAACTCAAAAATTTTAAGAAGATTTGTATGGGGGCTATACGATATAGTAGTCCCACCTTAACCATGGGTCCTTTTCTAAACATAGGTTGCTATTAAAAGTGTTTTTTGAAACAAGTGTATTTGAAACAAATCGTAAATAATTCATTTTTCTTATAAAATTTAAAAAGTTTGCTATAATGAGCCCACCTTAACCACCGGCCCTTCTAACGGGTGATTTTTTTGAGGTTAGGATTTTCATGCATTAGTATTTGACAGATCACGCGGGATTCAGACAAGGTGTCAAAGAGAAAGATGCTCAGTATACTTTGACATTTCATCATGAATAGACTTACTAACGAGCAACGCTTGCAAATCATTGAATTTTATTACCAAAATCAGTGTTCGGTTCGAAATGTTCGAAATCCGCTTTTTTATCGACAAATTTTGTTCAGCGATGAGGCTCATTTCTGGTTGGATGGCTTCGTAAATAAGCAAAATTGCCGCATTTGGAGTGAAGAGCAACCAGAAGCCGTTCAAGAACTGCCCATGCATCCCGAAAAATGCACTGTTTGGTGTGGTTTGTACGCTGGTGGAATCATTGGACCGTATTTTTTCAAAGATGCTGTTGGACGCAACGTTACGGTGAATGGCGATCGCTATCGTTCGATGCTAACAAACTTTTTGTTGCCAAAAATGGAAGAACTGAACTTGGTTGACATGTGGTTTCAACAAGATGGCGCTACATGCCACACAGCTCGCGATTCTATGGCCATTTTGAGGGAAAACTTCGGAGAACAATTCATCTCAAGAAATGGACCGGTAAGTTGGCCACCAAGATCATGCGATTTGACGCCTTTAGACTATTTTTTGTGGGGCTACGTCAAGTGTAAAGTCTACAGAAATAAGCCAGCAACTATTCCAGCTTTGGAAGACAACATTTCCGAAGAAATTCGGGCTATTCCGGCCGAAATGCTCGAAAAAGTTGCCCAAAATTGGACTTTCCGAATGGACCACCTAAGACGCAGCCGCGGTCAACATTTAAATGAAATTATCTTCAAAAAGTAAATGTCATGGACCAATCTAACGTTTCAAATAAAGAACCGATGAGATTTTGCAAATTTTATGCGTTTTTTTTTTTTTTAAAAGTTCTCAAGCTCTTAAAAAATCACCCTTTATAAACATGGGTTGCTATTAGAAGTGCTTTTACAGTATTTAATAAAAATCGTTTCATAAATAACCATTTTTGATCAAAAAATTTAAACATTTTTATGAGAGCTATGCATAAAAATGGGCGTGGCACTTTGGTTTTAACACTTTCACTGCTAAGCCTGAGAAAGATTAAGTTTTGAATTTCATCTCAATATCTTTAAAACTGGGCAAATGAAACGTGTAACTACAGACAGACGGACAGACAGATGAACAGACGGACATGGCTAAATCGAATCGTCCAGCTGATTATATATATTTATATATATCTACTTTATGATGTCTACGGTGTTTCTTTCATTCAAACTTCACACTTTGTGTGACATTTTAATAATTTATAAGGGGGGCTACGCATAAAAACGGGCTTGGCACCTTGGCACTGCTTACGGCTGAGAATAGCTTAAGTTTCGACTTTCGGTTCATTATCTTTTAAACAGCTTATAAAACTTGTAACTACAGACAGACAGACAGACAGACAGACAAAGAGACAGACATGACTAGGGCCAATTGTCTCGTCGAGCTGATCAAGAATATATATACTTTATAGGGTCTGCAAAATCTCCGTTACAAACCTTTCAAACAAACTGATAATACCTTTCATACTATGTGTGGCGTGAATAAAAACTACATATACATATCTGTGGTAAAAAGGAAAAAAGTTAATTTTGTCTATAACTTCCTGAAAAATCGAAAAAAATAATTTCAATTTTGCATGGAGGTATTTTTTTAATACGGAGATCAGCGTAGTACTCTTATCTCTTTTATTGTTTAAGTCGATTTAAGCACTTTTTCCTTTTCACCACAGATATTATAATTTTTTTGTCATACTAGGGGTAGGCTTAATATTCTAGTTAACAGCCAAAAACGTTCTGGGATCTCTTGGAAATATTGCAATGTATTTTAGGGCGTTGGTTCCAAAAATGGACACCAAAAGTTTTTCTTTCGTTCTCGAGACATCTTCAAGAAACTTCTTTTTGGGACTTTTTCAATTATTAGTATATATCTAGAGAATGGCTGCTTCCAAACAGCTGACCTGTACAGTCCCAAAATACATGGGAATATTTCCAAGAGAACCCAGAGCATTGTATACTAGTATTTTCCAGAAAGTCCATTCCCGTAATGAAACGGAATATTTATTTTGATATGTCTTTTATCTGGTTATTATGTTGGTTGGAGAATGACATTGCCTGTATACGAGGTTTGTTCAAAAAGTAAGGTGAGTTGTTCACTCAAACCGTACTTGAGGCTTCGAATTGCCCAGTTTATTATGTGCAACTGGCGGAAGAAAGAAAAATCCCATAAAGTTTTATATATTGTATATTCTTAATATACATATATCGTAAGTTGGACCTATCTAGCTATGTCCGTTTTTTTCGTTTCTATGTCTTTTGAATTTGAATATTTTTAAAGATTTAAAAGCTAACCAACTGGTCCTATTTTATGGAGTAGCCCACATCATTTTTAGACATATTCTCCATACATATATGGACAGACGGACATAGCTTGATAGACTTAGATTTAATATTGACCAAGACTACATATATCTTCGTCTGTTTAGTGGAACGTATTTCAATAACTCATATATCTATCATTATTTCTTTTGACAAGTATTTGTGCTTCGGTTCCACTGAATTTAACATTACTTATTGTTTCTTATACAATACACATGTGATATAGATTTGCTTCAGTTCGAACTATTTTAACATGTTTCCCTTGTATATAACAAAAAAAAAAATAGTTGACAAAAAAGTCCAGGTACAAACAATTATTAAAATTTCGTCAGACTTGTTTTAAATTGAATTGAACTTTTATATATTACGGGAATGCATATTCACACAGATACATATGCATATTCTTGTGTTTGTATGTGTACATCTAAAAGTACGAGTATGTATGCAATGGATATATTGTTGCAAATACGGTTTTATGGAAACAATCATTTTGTATTCATTTTGTTGTTGTTGTTGTTGTTGATGGCATGCGAACTTTTTTTTTTTTTTTTTTTTTTAATTGTCGTTTTGTCTGTTGCTGGCCATGATACTTCTAACTAAAAATTTCTATTGCCAATTTTTTATTTTTTTACATAAACAAAAATTTTAAAAATTTTGTTTTCACCTACACTGAACGGACCAATTATTTTGACAAGACGAAAAAAAAAAAAACATTTATTTTGATTGTCATGTATACAATTTATATTGATAACCCATTTTCAATGCAAAATATTATAAACAATTAAAAAATTAAAGAGTCTAGCCTTTTTTTTTTTTTGAAATGATATGTAGGCTGCCTCTTAAAATGAGTGTGCTATATTAAGAGGCTTATGGGGATATTCTTGGTTGGAAAAAAATTTTTTTTTTTTGTTGCATATTTTTATAGCTTCGATATTTGAGAACATAGTCCTTAAAGGTTTTTTTTTTGTTTTTTTAAAATTCGAAATATTTTAGGAGATATCGCCTTTTTTATCGAGTAATATTAGAGGTCCAGGAAGCAAACAAACCAATTTTTCGAAGCGCTGTCAAGCAATAAAATTATTGCTTGACAGGCAGAAGATGCCATGGCTTGGTAACGCAAAATAGTAATGAGTCGTTCAACGGAGTGCTGTGGACATTTGTACCGAAGATGGCTGATTATATTTTACTGAACCAATTTTGATGAAACTAAGTACAATCGATGCAGAATTGTCCAAATTTTAAAACTGCTTACTTATATATTCGATTTATATAAAATTTTCATTAAAAAATCGTTTTTTTTTTTTCCAAATTTTGTTTTTTGGTTTTTTTTCCAAAATCAAGCTTTTTTTTTTTTTCGTTGACGATTTTGAGGCACTTTTCTCCGGTTCTACTGAACCGATTTTAATTAAGACCATTGCAATCAACGTAAAATTGTCATCTAAAATGCATTTCCTTTTTTTTTATGAAGAAAAATAACTTCGAACTTTAAAAGCGTTTATCTCGAAACCACGTTTTTCGAACTTGCGGCTACGATTGCGCCAGTTACACTGAACCGATTTTGATGAAACAAAGTGCAATCGACGAAAAATGTCACCATAAAAGTCTGCACTAAAAACAAAAATTTTAAACTTATTGTTGGCATTTTTTTACACAGAAATAAAAAAAAAAGGCTCAAAAACAAAAATTTTTCTCATGGAGGTTTTGTCAGGAGAGAGTTATATTCAAGATTTGACAACATTTAGGCGAGACTTTTTCATTTCGTACAACAGGGAGACCTGGAATCGTGGCCGCCAGCAGCAAACTTTTTTTTTTTTTAATTTTTTCGAAGTTCAGGCGAAAATTACATCTACGCTGATTATAACCCAATTTTTACTTTTCATTTCGGACAACCCAGACACCCGGTATCGTGGCCGCCACAAAACCTTTGAGGGCCGAGAACTTATTGAACAGCCCGCGAAAGAAAAAAAAATTTTTTTTAATATCTTCAATTAATTTGTAATTGATTATAAAAACCCCAATCAAATATGTCTTTCCTTTTTCAAATACGATTTTTTTTTATATGGTCCAAAAATAGCCTCGCGAACCAGAATACGCCCTTAAAGATTCGTACTCCCCACGTTTCACAGTTTTTGTATGAAACATGTTCATTTTTTATGCTATTTATTTTATACATGGCAAAAAAAAGAAAAATTCGTATGCCAACCTTTCTTTTTAATTTTGAAATTTTTTTGTTAATTAAAATACAATTATTAAATTTAGACTAGTTTTATGCAGTTTAGAGGGTTGTAGACCAAGCGGAAGTTTCTATCAGCTTTAGTTTCTATGCTAGAGCTTACTATATGAAACATTGCCAAAAATAAAAACATTTTGACCTCGATTATCTCAAAAATTAGAGCTAATGCAAATTTTTTATTTGCGGATTCGTAATCAGCACAATAAAAAAAAATATCTATCAAAAACAGCTTTTACTGTTGCCACACCAAAATCCGAATTGGCCTTTATTATCAATTGTTAAAAATCGCCAAATCAGAGTTCAAATGTCAGACAAGAACCTGGAGATAAGATGTATATAAATATTCCACCGCTGCATCAATCTTTCAGTTTTCGTTTTTATTCGAATGTGAAAACATTAAATCTTTAGTTCGAATATGTCGCTCTTCAAATATTTTTACTTTTTCTTAATAATTTTTCAATTTAATTATTTTGTAAAATCGGATGTGAAAACAGTGTCTTTAGAAAAATATAATGAACTTCAATTAGAAAATTCGCGATTGCATGTAGAAATTATAAATTTACGCATGGAAAATATTGATTTAAGGTAAAATAATATATTTAAGATTAATTTAATGAAATTTTCTAATCGAATAAAAATCATTTAGACATGAACTTGAAGCTTTGGAAGAAAACTTACATAAGTTTTATTGTTCGTTGATTTCTGATGATGTCGATGAAATTATTAAAAGGTAAAATATTGATTTTTTTGTAATAAAAATGTGATTAACGAATTTGAAATATTTCAGTGTGAAAGTTATTCAAAAAAGATTTGCAGCCTGTTAAATTAAATGCAAATAATTTAACTACAGAACAGAAAAGAGTTGATAATAGTAATACAATGAACAACAATAAAAAAGATGAGAATAAACTTCCTGAAAATTGTGCGGATAAGCGTATTAAACAAGGAGTTAATGTAATAAAGCTGCCTACTGGTGATCCATTTACGGTTGCCTGTGATGTTCAGACTAGAGGAGGCGGTTGGACGGTTATTCAAAGAAGAATAGATGACAGCGTTGATTTCTATCGTCCTTGGGCTGAATATAAAAAAGGCTTCGGAGATATGAATGGTAACTTTTGGCTGGGATTGGATCACATACATCAATTAACTTCACACGCACCACACGAAATGCTTATTATGCTGGAAGATTTTGAAAATGTAAAAAAATTTGCTTTTTACGATGAAATCAAAGTTGCCAACGAAAGTGAAAAATACAAATTGAGTTTAGGCGAATATTCGGGAGATGCTGGAAATTCATTAGTTTTTGAAAATGGAATGAAATTTACAACCTATGACAACGATAATGACGTTTCATAATGGAAACTGTGCTGAACATTTACAAAGGCGCTTGGTGGTTTTTTAGCTGCAGTAATAGGTAAGTGAAAATATTCCAAATATTGAGAACATAAATATTGATTTGAATATATTTTCAGTAATTTAAATGGACTTTACCATCGTGGCTTGGTCCATAGTGAATATTATGGAAAGATTGTTTATTGGTCTGAATTCCGTGGGCCGTTTTATTCATTAAAATTTGTTCAAATAATGATTCGACCAAAGTCAAGAACATAAAAAGTGTTTTTATAAATTGGCAAATACACATTGTTTCATGTAAAGAGATTATATTGTAATAATAAAACTATTATTGAAACTACAATAAAATTTAAATTAAAAAAGGCTTTCAATTGCAATTAATTGTTTTCAATCAGAGGTGGCTGATTTTATTTATTTGAATTTTTATGTTCTAAATTTTTTAGTTACTCCAAATTGTAAAGGGTGGTTAAATTTCAAGGGCCGATGTTGATTTTGAATAAAACACGAGTTATTTAGGAAAATATTGACATTTCTTTTTATTATGATATATTGGTATGACTCAATTATGTATGGAACAAAATATCGGCCAAATGGCCGCCACGGCTTCGGCGGCACACGTCCATCCGATGGTCTAAATTTTCGATGACGCTGAGGCATAATTGAGGTTCAATGTCGTTAATGTGCCGAATTATCTCATCCTTTAGCTCTTGATTTGTTGTTGGCTTATTGGCGTACACCTTTTCTTTCAAATAACCCCAAAGAAAGAAGTCCAACGGTGTCAAATCACATGATCTTGGCGGTCAGTTGACATTGCCGCGACGTGAGATTATTCGGCCATCAAATTTTTCGCGCAAAAAAAGCCATTGTTTCGTTAGCTGTGTGGCAAGTGGCACCGTCCTGTTGAAACCACATATCGTCCACATCCATATCTTCCAATTCAGGCCACAAAAAGTTTGTTATCATCTCACGATAGGGAACACCATCCACAGTAATTGCCTGGCCAGCCTTATTTTCGAAGAAGTACGGCCCTATGATGCCGCCAGCCCATAAACCGCACCAAACAGTCACTCTTTGTGGATGCATTGGTTTTCGACAATCACTCTTGGATTCTCATTCGCCCAAATGCGGCAATTCTGTTATTGACGAATCCACTGAGGTGAAACGTGCCTCATCATGAAGATGATTTCCTTCGAAAACTGATCATCCACTGATGCCATTTCTTGCCACCATTCTGTCCACTGACGACGCTTGAATTGGTAAAGAGGCTTTAATTCTTGAGTCAATTGAACCTTGTAAGCGTGTAAATGCAAGTCTTTCATCAACGACGAGCGTGGAGGCACGACGACGAGTTGAGATGGACGGCTCTTCAGCACTATCGCGAACAGCAGCATTTTCTGGTCCAGCCCGGTTTGTAATTTTTGCGTTTTTGATTGTCGCCATGGACGTTAAATGTGACCAAAAAAATCACGAAGTGCACGATATGCATTTTGATTTGAACGCCCATTTTCATTATAGGCCTGAATAACTTTAACGCGTTGCTCGATTGTGTATCTTTTCATGGTTCAAATTGAGTTAGTCTGAAGTTGAGAAATGTCAAAAGAAATGCAGGAAAAAAACTTGACGTTTAGGTGTGGTTCACATTCAACATCGGCCATTGAAATTTAACCACCCTTTATAAAAACATATTTTATGGCCACCTATATATTCACCATCGATTCAATAGATATCATTCCAGTATAGCATATAACTCCTCACAAGCTCATTTAATTTATCCTGAGTCTAAGAGATAATCATATCTGTATTCGGCTGAATCTTAGTTGTATTGGGTCATTCATCTACCACGACTGATGATCTTGACTAAATTATTCAAAATTTTGCTTGGAAGGTATTACAGCGTTGATTCAATTAAAATTATTTTTTTTTTTTCTTGTTTAGCCATTTCTCTTCCTCGGTCTGACTATTCTGCTGGGTACCGTATGAAATTTATAGTAAGTGCCACCGCCAATTGGTTGACATGACCTTTGAGACGTTCATTGTATTTGCTGGTAGGTCGGTTTTCGAACATCTTGATGCCAATCGTGACAGAGGCTTTTGTTTTGAAGTACTTGAACATTTTTAATACTTGACGGTGCCGCAGTGTCCTAGATTGGCAAACAGTACAACCAGTTCGGTACAATTATTGATCCATAAAAAGTTACTTTATTATTCAAACTCAGTTTACTCGACTGTCTCAATTGCCAGTTCTGCTTATGGAACTAAGCAATACAGGAATCAATAGTTTTGTGAAGGTGCCAAGTCAGACGCCTGTCCTGAAACATTGCCAAATATCGAATTACGTGAGGTACTACAACATTTAGGCCAATTTAGCTTTCGTACTGCCATTTGCTCGACACCATGTTCCGTCAGAGCGTTGTACTCGTATAGGGATACGGATGAGAGGTTGCCATTTAATACGACGTATGGCGTTCCTTATTTGGTTACGCATTGCAATGAAGATCGACAAAATACTTCTTAGCATCCTTAGCGCGTCGATGTGTTCGTTTATCTAGCTCGTTTCGTGTGCGCATTGCTCTCTTAGGTAATAAGTTCAATTAATTTTGTAATTGATTAAAAAAAAAACTCCAATCAAATATGTCTTTCCCTTTTCAAATACGAACCTTTTTAAAATGGTCCAAAAACAGCCTCGCGAACCAGAAAACACCCTTAAGTCTCTCGCCACATGGATGAAATTTTAGAAGGTCTGCAGCAACAAAAAAATTGACCATTGACCGTCTGCTTTAGCTTCACGAAAGACTATTTATCATTTGTAAATAATTTGATGTTTCTTTTGAGGGTATTTGAGCTTCAGTTGTACCGAAGCTAGCGTTTTTCTTTCAATGTTTTCATAAAAAGTCATTTCAAATTATTCAAATTTTTGTTTTGGAAAGAAAAAAAAAAGTTTTAATTTTTTAAAAATTTTATAAAAATAGAAATATTGTAACTGATAAAATTTAATATGTTTTCGATATTAAAAAATGTAATTTCGATAGATTAAAAGCCAACTTGTGATGATTAAGAGTACAAAGCAAAAATAGAACCTGTTGACTTTTTCAAACCAAGAACTCGAGTTGTACTCAATTTTACGCGACACGTCTTTTTCTTACTTTTAATTTTTTATAATATTTTATAATGATTGTATGAGATCGAAATAAGCTAAATTTTATTAAAAGCTCAACAGTTTTTACTCTCGACACATATGTTCATAATTTAACCTAAAAGTTGGTTACTAGCTTAACATATTTTAAATTGACAGTTTAGCAAAATTCAATGTTAAAATCAACTCTCAATAAACTTTAAATAAATGCGTTAAAAAAAAAAAAAACATTTATAAAAACGTTTATAGCTGCCATCACAATGCCAAAAAATCATGGCAAGAGAAGCACACACCATGTCTGCTGCCCAACTGCTAACGTAGACCAACTTACTTCCATTGTTGAGTTCTTGGCATAAATATTCTTGTACACTCCGCACACCTTTGGCATAACTAAAAATGCGCTACTTAGGATCCAGCAGTCAGCTAAACAGGCAGCGAACAGGCAACATTTATTTCTGCTATTCGAAAGTCCCTTTACCGTTGTCCTCGTCACTTTAACAGAAGGACTTACTACCGACATACTACAAACATATAAGTTGCTGTTGCTTTTGCTACTGCTAAAGAAATGTAGAAAAAGCAATGAAAAGAGCACAAAATTCAAACATAAGTTTCAAAAGTTGCTTTATACTTACTAGTATAGACGCCTACATAGATACAGCCATACTTACATAACTCTATATGAATGTGTTTGTGTGTGTGTGTGTGTCTCTCTATATAGCATACGGCAAGGACGTTGTATTATAAAATTTATGAACGTTTGCTTATTGTACTGTTCTATGTAAATGTGTGTTTGTATGTGTGTGTCTGTCCGTAATACTCATAAAAATAAGTTACACTCATGCCATATCTCAGACAATATTACCGTTAGTCGTTTGACAATCTAACAGTCAAATGAAGAGAGACACATATAAAAACCGTACCGAACTGAACTGAACCGAACCGAACCGCGTCACAAAACACCCAACAGCATAGCAGACTCCCCACCATGTTTTTATGCACACCTATCGCACCTACTTCTCATTCTCTTTAACAGTATAGCCGGCTTACGAAATAAAATGTTGGTGGGCAGTAGTAGTAAAAGCATTTTCGTAGTTCGAGAGAGAGTGAGAGAGAGAGAGAGAGAGAGCAGGTTCAGGCATTAGCATTGCATTGCAAACGTTTGCGTATTATGCTGTTCTGTTCTGTTGGTGTTGACTGCTTGTTCGTTCACTCATTTATAGTGACACACTCGTTTACGGTTCGTTCGTTTGTTCGTTCGTACGTATTTGTTGTTGTATCATCATCACCGCCGCCATCAACGTGCCATCGTCATCGTCGTTTCGTCGTCTCATGTCAGCTAACGGAAACATAACCAGAAGGATAACGTTATAATGCCTCAGTATGAATTCTGTGCGCCCACATTTTTTTCTTGTTTTTGTTTTTGTTTCTCATACTTTTGCACATAATTCTTTGCTTTCTGTCTTAGTGTGTTTCGCTACTTCGTCCTCTTTTTGACGCGTCGTTGTCGTCATTTTTATACACTTTACATAACGTGGAAAGAGTTGGGCAATATAAATTTGCCATAAAGTTTGACAAACTGAATGCTAATAGGTTTATTTTAACTTACACCTTCAAGCGCTTTTGATTATTTCAAAGAACTAAAACTTTTGCATTTATATGTTCTTTTTAGGTTAAGAAATTATTTGTTAACACTTCAAGATCTCATCTCAATAAAGCCTATCTTTTCATGTGTAGTTTCATGGGCGTAGTCAGGTGTAGGTAGGAGGGGGAGGGGCCAAAAAAAAAAAACAAAGCAAAACTTTTACCTTGATACACACAATATTGACTTCATAATAATAAAAAATTAGCGTCCAGAATTTATATTAAACTAGCATGAGCCCGCATTGCTCGACTAAATATAAATTGGGTTCACACATGGATCCAAACTTCGGAAATCCCTTGATCACGCCTACGATATTTTTCCAACCATCTTTCAAATGCGCTCAGTTTCAAGTTTCTACGTATATTCAATCCAAAAAAATGACTTTTCTTGTTTCAAGGCCCCCATTAGGCACCGGGTCAAAATTTTCCAAAATCTCGTCTTAGCGCTCACCTAAAATCTAAAAAAGTAAAAAAATTTTACAAAAAATTTATTTTCTGTCCACCAATGAGGTCCAAATTTTGGAAATCCCTTGAACACGCCTAAAATATTTTTTAAACATCTTTCAAATGCGCCCAGTTTAAAATATCTACGTGTACTCATTTCAAAGATATGGCTCGAACTGCACCAAACAGACAGACGAACAGACAAACAAACGGACACGGCTAGAACGATTCGTCTCTCCAAGCTAAGCAAGAATATATACAATACAAAATTTTAGAAAACACTGAATTTACTTGTTTTACACAATGTGACCCGATATGCTAGTCAGGGGAAAAGAACAGAATGGATTATTAGATTTAATCAAAATTAATTCTGGTGACAATAAATTGGAAAACCATTTAAAATAAATTAACAAAAGTTGGCGTTTGAATTTTATTGAAGCCTTAATAATTTTCGATGTATCGAAACCTCGATAATATAGCTCAGAAAGAACATTTGGATTGGTTTGCGTTTTTATGACAAGACAAAGGGAAGGTGGAAAGCGAAAGGGAAAGTGGAAAGACGCTCCTTTTTACAAAAATAGGCCCGAGCTGACGTCAGAAAATTTCACTGGACTAGGCTTTGATGGATGTTGGATGATGGATGCTTTTTCCGTGAATCAATAACTCGTTGGCAATATATTCCTAAAATATCAGAGATGACTTAAACAAAATGTTCAACAAAGTAAAAGACAATCAGAGGATTTTCTGAACACTTTTCGGAAATTGTTTAGGGAATGGATAAGTTGACTAAAGAGGGTAACTTTAACACAAGAAAGAGGATTCTAGTTGTATTCTGTGGTAACAAGACCTTTCCGTGCTATGCCTTATGGACTTGTATAGAAATGACATGTTTAAAGAAAAAAATTGTTAAATTTTCCGAAAATTCGAGACGAAATCGTTTCAAAGTATTTTTAAAAAGAATCTATTATTTTTCAATGATTTTTTTTTTATTAACTTCCAGCAAATTATTTGAGTAACAGAAGAGAAATTCAATGGTCTGGTAGAAAAATTGGCATGGCTCACATAGAAAACTTGGTATTAAGAAATATAAAATTAGGAATAGATGGCTATGAGCAACTTTTTAAATTGGATGAAATATTTCTTTAAGTTTAAAATAGTCAGTTTTCCGGTCTGTTTTTCCTTTTTTTTTTTTTTCATTGAAAAAATTTTTAATAAACATTTTTGAACTTCGATTTTCCATTTAAATCAATTTTTGAAGCAGTTCCTCGAATCGAAGAGATGGATTTCCCAAAATGCATTTGCTGATTCTTCGAACATTGTCAAACAGTATTCTTGGATTTTGATTTTCGTACGAAATCATTTGTGAAACCTGACACACATTTCAAAGTCAAATTTTTATCGTGCAGAGTTAATAAGCACCTGAATTCTATCTTCAGAGTTTCACTTATTTCAGAACCTGAATTCTATCTTCAGAGTTTCAGAATATGTTTCAATCGAAAAAAACATAATTATTTCTCGGAATCAAAATATAATAGTAAACATTAGTAATAGGTCTATTAGTTTTAAGTTCCAAAAAATGAGCGGTGGGCTTGACCTCCATACAATCGATACAGAAATTCCGGGAAAAATGTAATTCATTATAAGTAAAGGCGGTTTGCAACAACATTTCGCGTCAGCGGAGCAAGGTCAGCATTTCATAACGTTCATTAAGTTGCTTGCAGATAACTAATTTTTGAAATCAATTATTTTAATTTTCTTTTATTAATGAAACTTAGGCTATTATAAACCGTCAAGTGGTCATTTACAAACAGTTTTTCTCTATACTCATTTTAAGTTACACTTCCCATACAAATCTATCCCACATTTTTGACTTTTTTCATAAAAACTTCTTTGTTACTTTGTTTAGGAACTCATAAAATTTGGTAAGGGTTATGCCTATAATAGTCCCAATGGGTAAGACAAAATATATGCTAATTTGTAAGTTTTTGTTACGAGAAACTGGTTTGTTTCTTATAAAAGGAAGACTAAATTTAATTTGAACTATTTTCGTGATAGGCACAGCAAATTTTTAGAATTGTAACATGTAGCCCTAATATATCCCAAGATTGCAATATTCTTTTTTGAATGTATGTAACACAGAAAAGGATGCTAGATAGACCCTATAAAATATAATATATATATATATATATATATATATATATATATATATACATATTCTTGATCAGCATTGAATCAGGTTTCGAACTAGATATGTCTGTTCGTCCATCCGTCGGTTCGTCCGTACGTCCTTGTGTTCGTTGAAAACGATTATTTCGGAGACTATAAAAGATAGAGTTACCATGTTTAAAACTAAAACTCTCCTAAGCCGTCAAATGTGCACTTACACGCGGGTTGCTCTAACCCCATTTTAAGGGGTTTCTCCTATACCTCCAAAATTGTGTTTTTATCCCGTTAAAGATTTCAGTTTGTCCGAAAGTTTGCAACGTATTGAAGGAGGCATCGGAGACCCCATATAGTATTATTGATCAGCTCGATGAGACGAATTGATTTAGTCATGTCCGTCTTTCTGTCCGTCTGTCTGTCCATCTGTCTGGCCATCCGTCTGTCTGTCCATCTGTCTGTCCGTCTGTCTGTTGCGATGGGTTTTACTCGGAAAGCTTTAAAGATATTGTCCTGAAATTTGAAACTTAAGCTTTTTGTGCTCCTAGTTAGTTTGTATGTCAAAACCAAGGTGCCACGCCCATTTTTAGATATAGCCCCCCATACAAACTTACTACTTTTTCGATTTTTTGTATGAAAATACATATTCTTTATGAACAAATTCACTCCAAATAGGATAAGAACACATCTTATGTCATCTAATGTCAAATCTAAGGCGTCACGCCCATTTTTAGGTAAAGCATCCATACAAATTTACCGCCCATTTTTGAGTTTTGTATGAAAATATATATTATTTCTGAATGAATCCAATTCAAATTTGGTAAAATCAATTCCAATGTCCGCCTTAGTGAACACTATCGATATGGTAAGGATCGGGCTAATATAATATAAAGCCTCCATACAAATTTGACCAAATTCATCGTGAAATTTAATCTAAGCACCTGGTGAACATATAAACTATTAAAAGTGTTGTGTAACGGGTTTTTCAGCTTCATTTCAACCGAAGTTAACGTTTTTCCTTGTTTTGCATAAAAACGACATTTTTTCTTATTCTAGGAATTCTACATTTAGTACAAATTATGCCTATGATAGTCCCAATAAAATATTCTAATATGGGTAGGACCAACATAATTTTAGGTATAGCCCTATTAAAGTTAACCCCAATTTTTTAAAAGTTTTTGTTTGAAAATCTAATACAATGAGAAATAGCAATTATATAGGGCAATTTACTAAGGTACATAATGATTAAATACAGGGTATTTGCACCATAATTTAAAAATAAAACACATCCATATTGATATTTAGGGCATCCAGGAAATTTATTGTATGATAAAGTTTTTTTTAAACGGCAACTGAAAATAGTTTGGCGATTATTTAAAAATATGGAGCGTATTGTGTGCAAACCCATAACAATCCTGTATGCTTTTCTCCCACAAAACACCAAAAATATTTAGGTAAAATTTTGCCTAAGGTATCACTTCAAAAAACACATAAATCAATTCTAAATCATATTAAACATGTATTGGTTGTCAATCTTTTTATTGTAGAGTATTTGAGCTGTTGTTTTATTTAAGACTTCTGTTTCAACTACTTATCGTCGTCGCTATTACTGTTGTTGTTGTTCTTTTTTTGCTTTTGTGCTTTGTAAACAAGTGAACAGATCCGCTTTTTATTTAATGATTTTCCATGCTTTTCTATTTTTCTTTCTTTTTTTTTTTTTTTTCTTTTGGTTTTGTTGGTTTTGCTCTACTCGTAAATATGTACACACATACATACATACTTACATACTAATGTAATCTTCTATATTTATATATTTGTATAGCGTAGATTTTGTATAATTTTGTTGCTTCATTGTTAAGTTATTTTGGGTAAATGTTGGCAAAAAGTAACAAAAAGTTTAACAAAAAGGCAAAAATTATATGATATCGTAACAGTAGAAATAATAAAAAAAAAAAAAAAATAGAGAAAAATAGAGAAAAAAGTAAAAAAAAAAATAAATTTTTTTTTTGCTATTGCTGGCTCTGGCTTTTCTGCTCTTCCTGTTGGGTCTTCTGATTCAGTGGGTGGCATTGGATTGTCATACGAATTTGCTTGTTGGTTTGCCATCAAGCTGAAAATAAAGCAGAAAAGTTATAAAAAGCATTATGTTGGAAAATCGTTCGAGAAAAAAAAAAAATAATAAAAAGGAAAAAAAAAAATGGAAAAATCGTTTGTTGAGGAAGGGCTAAAGTGTAAGAGTACAAAATATGTATTTAACAATGTGATAGAGCCGCTGTTGGTATTCTGCTGTGGTTTGTTGCTTAGCTTAAATGCAAGAGAGAGAGATGGCGTTAGAAAAAAACGTTTGAATTAAACTTTATTTTTTATAAATAGACATGAGAAATGTGTAGCATACAATCGGGCGTTAGTTAGTTGGTTGGTTGGTTGGTAAGTTTGTTAAAGTGCAATTGAAACTACAATTCTGTGTCAGGTGAGCAATGAATTATTATTGCAAGCGATTAAGATATAATACAGTTGTAAACTGAATTTATTTTTATTTTATTTTAAATTAAATTTAAAATTTTTGCAAATGAAGAAATAAGTAAATATTTCTAAGTAATGAAATATACACAAAATTTGGAATAGGTTTTTTATGAGGCATCGGAGACCCCATAAAGTATATATATTCTTGATCAGCTCGATGATGTGGATCGATTTAGCCATGCCCGTCTTTCTCTTTCGTATGTCCGCCTGTCTGTCTGTTTATTTCAACACGATTTACTCAGAGACTACTAGAGGTATTTAGCTGAAAATTTGAAACTTAAGCTTTTCTCGGCAATGACCAGGTCAAGTTTGAATATGAAAGTGCCACGTCCATTTTAGGTATAGCCCCCATACAAACGTACCGTTTTTTCGATTTTTTTATGAAAATAGTTTGTATTTATAAACATTGGGTAAAAAAGAACTTCTACTGTCATCCATCGTCAAACAAAATGTGCCACGCCCATTTTTTAGATATATCTCCCATACAAACTTACAGCTCATTTTCGAATTTTAGTATGAATATGGTTATTATTTACTAATTTATTCACTCCGAATTATCTAAAAACACATCTAATATCATCCAATATCAAAAGCAAGGTGCCACGCCCATTTTTAGCTAAAGTCCCCAAACAAACTTTCCTTTGATATACCCATGACTACCCTTTAAAATATGGCTAAAAATTTGATTAATAACACAGCTCAAAAAAAAAAAAAAAAATTATACCCGACTTCATACAAAGGGTAAAAGGGTATATTAAGTTTGTGCAGAATGTTTGTAACAGACAGAAGGGAGCCAAGATAGACCATATAAAATATATATATTTTTGATCAGCATTGGAAGGGGGAGTCGAACTAGCTATGTCTATCCGTCCGTCCGTCTGTCTGTCTGTCCTGCTGTCTGCCGTATGAGAGAGATTATCTCGGAGACTATAAGAGATAGGGCCACCATATTTCAAACTTAGACTCTACTAGACCGTCAAGTGTTCTGCTTGCAAACGGTTTTTCTCTAGCCCCATTTTAAAGGGTACCGCCCATACAAATTTTACCCCAAAATTTTGAGTTTTTGCATAAAAATGTCATTGTTTTTATTCTAGGAAGTTCAAATTTATTATAAATTATGTCTATGATAGTCCCAATAAAATATTCCAACATGGATAGGACCAACAAAATTTTAGGTATAGCCCCCATACAAACGAACCCCTAAAATTTGAGTTTTTGTATAAAAACTCCACTGTTTCTTTTTCTAAAAAATTTTAATTTGGTAAAACATAACTTAAGGTACATAAAGATTGGGTACAGGGTATCTTGCAGTCAAGCATACTCGACTTCAGCGTTCTTTCTTGTTTTATATTCCTTAAACCCTCCAATTTTTGAACCCGCCACACATGGTGTTAGCGGTGTATTCAGTTTGTCTGAAAGTTTGTAACGCTTGGAAGGAGACCCTATAAAGTGTATACACAATATATTCTTGATCAGCTTGACGAGACGAATCGATCTAGCCATGTCCGCCTGTCTGTATATTTCTATGCATCTCTTTCGTTCAAGATAAAAAGGTATTAAGCTGAAATTTTGAACTTAAGCTTTTCTCGGCAACGACTAAGTTAAGTTCAAAAATGAAAGTGCCACGCCCATATATGAAAATAATTGTTATTTAATACATTATTCACTCCAAATTGGGTAAACACACTTCTTATATCATCCAATATCAAAATCAAGGTACCACACCTATTTTTAGGTGTGGCTTACATCCCAAACTTACCGCCCATTTTCTGAAGATTTCGAGAAAATTATTGTTATAAACAAGACGAAATTTTACTCGTAATAAGTACTATGTTCGAGTAAAAAATTGTATTAAAGAGTTCATTTATTTCCCAAAGTTTTATGTATTCAACTCTCAATTAAGATTACTCCATGCGTACATTAAAGTCAAGATTCACTTGAATTTTGCAGCACAGCACTAAAATTCGTTTTTGGGTTGTTGTTGTTGTTGTTGCTGTTGCTGCAGTTCATTTTCGCATAATTCGTTGAGAAAACAAACACAGCGATATGCCACAGTGCACATTCACAGCCATACACATTCAAACACACATACACACAAATATACACTTCCTATAAACTACATACACGCATAGCAAGCAGTCTGAATGCAAACATAAAGTAGTCAAAATGATGAAGATAGAACGAGAAATGGAGTTAGAGGGAGACAGTAAGAAATTTGCAGTGACTATAAGCATGCAACGCACAGAGGCAGGAGCAATAGCAGCAGCATTAAATTACGATGAACACACACACACTAACATAGTTTTACATACATATATATACAAGCACTCATAAAGGATTCGATACCAACATGTGCACACACATATCTAACATGTACGAGGGTCATATGATAACAATTAACAATAAATTTTGTAAATCAAAGTTTAAAATTATTTTAAAAATTGCCACCAGGACCAATAAAATTATGCCTTACAAGTTTCTTAGTCGAGAACAATGTTTGTAAGTTTTTGGCATACTTGACTAAAGGAAGTAACCCGACTTGGGTAAAACTAAATTCAAGGCGTTAGATATGAGACAACGAATTTAAGAGTCTCAATTTTTGAAATATGAAATTCTTTACTTCAAGAAAACGATTGAATTTCCCAATTACTTGTAAATTATTTGAAATTGTTTTCAAACGAGTTAAGTAATAAGTCAAAGTCCTTAAAAGATCTAATAAAAAGTTCCATTATCAGGGGTTGTCACATAAAATGTCTTTTAGTTGGTTTCAAATCTCTTTTAAAATTAAAAAAAATAATGAATATAATTCCCAATTAGTTTAACTACAATAAAAAAATAATAAATATTCGGTATACTAAATATTCTATTTGTTTTTTTTTTTTTAACAATGTTTAAACTATTTGTGAATTATATTCATTATTTCATTGAATTTAAAAAGAGATTTGAAATAGATTTTCTGTGACACCTCTGTATTTGATTTTAATACCTGTCATACATAGTGCGAAACAGGCCAAATCTTCAGTCTAAAATTGGTTAAGATCGGACCGCGAATTCAAATTCGATCTGTATTTTAAGATACAATTTTATACAAATGCTTAACACGATCCATCCGAAGTTATCGTTTTTTCTTGTTTTTATTTAGGCAAGTATGAATGTGACGTGAGAGTCACATGTGTGACGATGTAAATTTGGCTGTTGTCTGGTTTTTTGGGACGAAAATATCAAAACGTACAGAGTCCGAGAATGTGTAACACGGGCCACTGCCTTAAGGACTTAATCCTTGGGCGCCATATCGGGTTGGTAACGCTAACCAGCGTCTAAGAGAGCGAATCATCTGGTACCAAGTTCGAAGACAAAATACGGTATACATGTTACTAGGACCGGGAAAAGTTTAATCCATTGGAAAAATTTATAGTGAGCGTAGCTCTTATATAAGCGACACATATTAATGAGTCATATTTTTGAAAGTCTCGGGGAACCTTGGGTATACCAAGAAATAACAAGATTAAGCACCTCTTATATAAATCGGCTCGATATGCATACCAACACCCTCGCCATCAACCTACTCGACATCAGCTCAAGTATAAGAAGGCTCAAAAAAAAAAAAAAAAAAATTTTTTTTCTATATTTTTGAGCTACAGGAATGATATTCGATTTCATCAAAATAAGATCGGGTAAGGTATAATTCATTAGAAACGAGGAAAAACATTTTCTTCGGTGGAATTGAAGCTTTACTACCCGTAACTTTGAATAGTTTATGAGTGATCATCTCAGGCTTAGATAGGATCTCAAATGGGATTGGAGGGGTCAATGATCTAATACAACCCAAGTTTAGACACTAGATTCATATCAAATTTTGAGCTAAAAATGCAGATATAACAATAATTATTTTTTTTTTTAAATATTAGAAAATGAGAAAATGTTTATTTTTAGATTTATTTTTTCCCAGTTTGGAGTGAATATATATTCATAAATAATAACTATTTTATTTATCTCAAAGTGGGTGTGGTACATTCACCCAATCGAATGAATCGCAAAGCGTCAAATAGAAAACAGAAAAACATTTTTTTTTTTTTTAATTTTTATTTATGTTGAGCATTTCACTGAAGAAACATTAAACACAATTATGAAATCTAAGACGTGACAAGAAGTTAAAGTATTAGCTTTAAGTTTAATAAGTTATGTTAGTATTGGAGTCTTTTGACGCTTAGGTAGATCATCTGTGTGGAATCTCTTGAGGCGCCTTCTGCATGTGTTGACAGCGAGAGCCGAAGCCAATGGGTTAATGTGATTACATAGACGATCGTTGTATCCGGAGCTGTGTCGATTTATTTCATCAAAGACTGATGGCACATCTAAGTCGTTGCTAATGGCCGTGTTATGAACAAACCACGGGGCATTGCAGATACATCGTAGAGTCTTATTTTGCATTTTTTGTACACGCTCAATATGGGTTTTCGAGGCAGTGTCCCACAGTTGTATCCCATATCTCTACGATGGCATAATATCGATTTTATAGATAAACAACTTATTGCTAAGCCGTAGTTTACTGGCCGGATGTAAAAGCCAATTCAATTTTTTCAGTTTCGCTCGACAAGTTCCAGTTATTATAGATATGTGGTTGCGCCAAGTTAGCCGCTTATCCAATTATCTCAAGGCCTCCGCTTCTTCTACGTGAAGCTTATGTACCACGATTTCAGCGGAGATAAGAGCAAAACTAGCTTCGGTTGAATAAACGCTGTAATACACTCCAAACAAAATTTTTAATAATTTAGTCATGATCATCAGTCGTGGTAGATGAATGACAACTAAGACTCAGCCGAATACAGATATGATAACAATTATCTTTTAAATTCAGGATTAGGTAAATGAGCTTGTGAGGAGTTATATGCTATACTGGAATGATATCGATTGAATCGATGCTGAATATATAGGTGGCCATAAGATATGTTTTTATACAATTTGGAGTAACTAAAATATTTTGAATAGAAAAATCCAAAGAAATAAAATCAGCCACCTCTACTTGAAAACAATTAATTGCAATTGAAAGCCTTTCTAATTTAAATTTTATTGTAGTTTCAATAATAGTTTTAGTATTACAATATAATCTCTTTACATGGAACAATTTATTGCAATTTATAAAAACACTTTTTATGTTCTTGCTTTTGGTCGAATCATAATTTGCACAAATTTTAATGAATAATCCAAACCACGGAAATCAGACCAATAAACAATCTCTCCCCAATATTTACTATCGACCATGCCACGATGGTAAAGTCCATTTAAATTACTGAAAATATATTCAAATTAATATTTATGTTCTCAATATTTGGAATATTTTCACTTACCTATAACTGCAGCTATTAAACCACCAAGCGCCTTTTTTTATATTCAGCACAGTTGTCATTTGAAGCGTCGTTATCGTTGTCATAGGTTGAAAATTTCATTTCACTATCAGAATCTAATGAATCTCCAGCATCTCCCGAATATTTACCTAAACTCAGTTTGTATTTTTCACTTTCGTTGGCAACTTTGATTTCATCGTAAAAAGCAGATTTTTTTACATTTTCAAAATCTTCCAGCATAATAAGCATTTCGTGTGGTGCGTTTGAAGTTAATTGATGTAAGTGATCCAATCCAAGCCAAAAATTACCGTTCACATCTCCGAAGCCTTTTTTATAATCAGCCCAAGGACGATAGAAATCAACGCTGTCATCTATTCTTCTTTGAATAACCGTCCAACCGCCTCCTCTAGTCTGAAGATCACAGGCAACCGTAAATGGATCACCAGTAGGCAGCTTTATTACATTAACTCCTTCTGTAATACGCTTATCCGCACAACTTTCAGGAAGATTATTCTCAATGTTTTCATTGTTGTTCATAGAATTACTATTATCAACTTGGTTCAGCTCTGCAGTTAAATTATTTGCATTCAATTTAATAGGCTGCAAATCTGTTTGTATAACTTTCACACTGAAATATTTTAAAATCGTTAATCTTATTTTTATTACAAAAACTCAATATTTTACCTTTTAACAATTCCATCGCCACCTTCAGAAATTGATGAACAATTTAACTTATGTAAGTTTTCTTCCATAGCTTTCAGTCCTTGTCTAAATGATTTTAAATCGATTACATAATTTCATAAAATTTAACTCAAATATATTTTTTTTTACCTTAAATAAATAATTTCCTTGCGTAAAATTCCATTTTCCGAATGCAAACGCAAATTTTCCGAATGAAGCTCATTATATTTTTCTAAAGACACTGTTTTCACATCCGATTTTACAAAATAATTAAATTGAAAAATGATTAATAAAAAATAAGAAAATTTGAATAGCGACATTTTCGAGCAAAGTTTTTTAATATTTTCGCATTCGAATAAAAACGAAAACTGAAAGATTGATACAGCAGCGGAGCATTTAAATACGTCTTATCTCCTTGATTTGTCTGACATTTGAACTCTGATTCCATGAATTTTAAGAATTTAACAAGACATTTAATAAAAACAATCTTTATCGCAATTAAATTTATGAGTATTTGTGGTTGATAGATAGAGGTCGGAAGGTCTTTGCTAGAATTTAGAAGTAGTGTTCTGGTACGTTTTGGGGTCAATCGTTGCTATTCAGATTTTGCAATCCAATAATGCCTTTGTTTTCACATTCGAATATAAACGAAAACTGAAAAATTAATACAGCGCACAGTGGGCCAAAAAAAGTATCCGTGGACAAATTCATTTTGAGAGTTCATTTTTAAACCTATTTTTGATTTTTTTAATGTTTTTTTAATTAGAGCTAATAAATTTTCGCTTTTAATAGCTGTCGGGGTTTTTTAAATAAAAAGTTACATTTGTTTATTAGTCTTAATCCTACCCGAGACAAATTTTCAACTAATAGTAAGTGAACAACTTTCAGGTATTTTGGATTAATTTCAAGTGTTATCTTAAGAACTGGAAGCATTCAAACACAAAAACATTTTTTTTTTTTTCAAAGTTAATAAAAACAAGAAAGAAACTGAAGTTTTATTAAACAACAGAAAGCTATTAAAATTGATATTTTAGTTAGCTTTAATTACTAAAAAATCAAAAATCGGCTAAGAACTGTACTATCAAAATCAATTTGTCTACGGCTACATTTTTCTGCCCCACAGTGCAGCGGAGGAACATTTAAACACATCTTATCTCCTTGTTTTGTCTGACATTTGAACTCTGGTTTCCTAGAATTTTAAGAATTTAACAAGAAATTTAATAAAAACAATCTTTATCGCAATTAAATTTTTATATTTTTTGTTGTTGATAGATAGAGGTGACTGAGGGGGATAAGCGTATTCCCTAACACAAATAATCGTTTTGTTATCACAAACTTGACATTCAGGGACATAGGAAAGACAGATCGCTGAATGATTTGTATTTGCCAACGTCAGAAGTGTCTTAGTATGCTCGACTCAAGTGCTGGTCATAAACCGGACTTTTTCCCCTCTCAGCTTTCCTGCTGGTTCTGTTAAATGGAATTTCTAGTTCGGCCATACAATTTTTAATAGTTCTTATATATGCTTGAAATTTATTACTCGGCGGTTTTCAGGGTCACTGAACCAAATGCCAGAATTTTCAATTTCAAAATGGCGGATGCAATATGGCGAACAAGAAATATCAAAATCTGATCAGATTCACTTTTAACTAGATAGTAGGAGGTCGATTTTTTTTAGTACCCGCCACACATAAACGTGTGAAGGGTATATTCAGTTTGTCTGAAAGTTTGTAACGCATTAAAAGAGGCATCGTTGACCCTAAAAGTATATACATATATTCTTGATCAGCTCGACAAAACGAATCGATCTAGCCATGTTCGTCTGTCTGTCTGTCTGTATATTTCTATGTATCTTTTTCGTTGAAGATATAAAGACATTATGCTGAAAATTTAAACTTTTTTTCTTCGAGTTTTTGTTTATAAATAGTAATTATTTATATATGTATTCACTCGAAATCGGGTAAAAAAAACACTTCTAATCTCATTCAATGTCAAAAAACAGGTGCCACGCCCATATAGCCCCCATACAAACTTACCGCCCATTTTCGAATATTTGTATGAAAGTACGTATTATTTATGAATGTATTCACTCCAAAATGGGTGAAAACACTTCTTATGTCGTCCAATGATAAAAAAAGGTGCCACGCCCATTTTAAGCAATAGTCCCTATACAAACTTACCGCCCATTTTTGAATTTTTTTAATGAAAATAGGTAATAAATTTATTCACATCAAATTGGGTAAAATCATATCTAATATCATCCTATTTGCACACCACCTATATTATAAGAATCGGCCCACTATACCATATAGCCCCCAAGTTAACTTATCTCCCATTTTCCAATTTTTTTTAAAGAAAATGTTTGTTTATCTGTCTATATTGACCATATTATTTTGTCTAAACTTTGATTATATCGGATTATTGACTCCCACCCACACCTGCTCCAAATTTTACCTCAGCCACTGATAATAATAAATAAACTATTCAAAGATTCATGTGGCGGGTATAAGAGCTTCGGTTCCGCCGAAGTTAACGTTTTTCCTGGTTTTTTTTTTTTGGAATATCATACCCATACTTATCTAGATTTTGATTGGCTAGTATCAACGACGTTTTTTTTACAAAAACTCAAAATTTGAGTACATTTGGGGTAAATTTGCATAGGGGGAACCCCTTCAAATGGGGCTAGAGAAAACCCATTAGTAAGTGATCACTGGAAGTTAGAGAAACACGAGTTTAGCCGCGTGTTACACCTAGACAAGTATAAAATTTAACAACGAACAATAATTTTAAGTACGTCCCTCGCATATAGACGCATGCAAAAGCTGCATATGGCAAAGCGCAAAAGGAATCAACTTGAGCTGCGTTTTCGCTTTTTTACTTCGGTTTTTTTTTTTTTTTGTGCAATTTCTTTTTCTTTTTTTTTTTTTTTGTTTGTCATTTTCCTCAGTCGTTTCCGCCAAGTTAAGCCGCTGTGCGTGTATGAGTTTGTTTTTTATGTCGTTGTCTCTGTATTGGTGTAAGTTAGGAAATGCATTCGACTCTCTCACTCCTATAGAACGTGCGTTTTTCAGTGCACATTTCAAAAAAAAAAAAAAATTACTGCAAACGAATGCAACACGAGTTGCATAAAAATACACACATACACACACACGAATCCTTTGACTGCGATCAAACTTACGACTGAAGCAACGTTTGGCACTTGTTGTACTTGCAGCAATGCTGATACGACACCCACACAACAGCTCCTCCATTCCACTCCACCCACAATTGTACTACTTCGCTGCTACATATTAAGCTGCTTCATAGCATTTCACAGTGAAAATGAAGCATTTATTCTTAGTTTGCTTCGTGCATTTTTTTTCTTTTTTTTGTTCTTTTTTTCGACGATTTTCTCTTACAATACCCTACACACGTGTAAGTGAACATATTTATAGCTGCATATTGTTTTGGCTTAAATTAAGTAACAAAAAGTCGGAGACTCTACAAAAAGTATTTATATTTCTGAAACGCTAAACAGTACAATTGGATCTTGGTACGAACTATTTCTGTATTGGGTAAAAATTATTGTAGAGTATAACTGAATCGTATAACTCGATTATAGCGCATATTTTTCGTTTGTTTGTTTTTTTTCCGTTGCCGACTTTAGTGCGCGAAAATGAAATAAAGTCGACTTTGGGCGTATGGAAAGGGTGAATGACGAAGTATGCCAAAGTGAGAACTTGAAGTGAGATATATAGTCGAGTCGAGCTGAGCACCAACCAACCGACCGACCGACCGACCGAACGGCCGACCGCCCAACGAACCAAAAACTCAGCTCAGAGAGCAAAGCAATGGCTGCCAAGTCTAACAGGCGTTAAGCGCGTATAGCAAGTGGCAAGCAATTTCATTTTATGCGAACGAATGCAAGACCTAACGACCGAGCGAAAACGGCTAAAACAAAAGTTTCGCTTAAAGCAAATTTCAGACAAAGTGTAGGGAAGGGGCGTAGATTTTCTCTAGTTTTGTTAAGAGTGGGGTATGGATGGGGCGATGTATTTCGGAAGTGTCTGCAAACACAAGACGTACAGATTTCAGTTTAGTCTAGTTCGTGAACTATGTACCATGCGATGGGTAGGCAGGGTAGTGGAGTGTTTACAATGTTTGTTGAAGGTGGTTCTAATGGGTTAGCTTTGACGTTGATGTCGTCGTCGTCAATATCATCATCGTCGTCTTCGTTGTCGTTGCCCTCTTCGACTTGGCGGTTGTGGGTTTTTAGCGGGTTAACTGTTTTGTTAAGTGTGAAAAGCATAAAATTTGAGCGCGAACAAGCATTTGAGCGAGCGAGTTAGCAAATGAATGAACTTAAAGCGCAGTAAAAGTTGATATGACTTGTAAGTTGACTTCGAGTGCAGATTACTGTTTACTGTTGTTGTGGTACATGAGAGAAACTTAGTGGATAGTTTGGGTTGTAAAGAAAGTGCGAGAAAGCGCGTTAGCCGAGTGGCATGAGACAGGATTTTGTTGCATATTAAATTGATTACAACGTCGCGCTTTTCAAATGTAATGCGGCATTATTAAAAAAGTTTTTAACTCAAATATTAGTTTGGAAGGTTTGTATGGGTGCTGCATATTATTTTTTTTACGTAAAATGATATTTAATTTATATATTTAAAAAAGAAAAAAAAACGTTTCTATGTCCGCTATGCACTTTGAAACCAAGCAACCGATGAGTCCCAAACCAGTTTCATTTGAAAGGCAAAATTAAAAAAAAAAAAAAAAAAACAAAAAAAAAGAGGCAAAATTGTAAGGAAAATTAATAAAAACTAAAAAAAAACATAAAGCAAATACGATTGATTCATGAAGTCGATTTTTGACTTTTCCCATACATTTTTTTGGTGAGCGGGCGGTCAAGAATACTACCACAGCAGGCTCATCTTGACGTAAGAGTCGTCTAAAGAGCGAATCCTCGAGGCGAGGTTGTTCGGTGGAGTGGTTTTCCAACGACGTAAAATCTTAGAACCCGTGAGACACACACAGAACAAAGTGTACCAATGCAAAGATGGCTAGCATGAACAAAAATACTCCAGGTGGCAGACACAGATGTGAAAATCCACCCGTGGATAATTCCGCGGCAGGGGCAAGGATTCTGGAGGCCCCAGCTACCATAAAAAGCATATAAAAAGGCGATCCCCGAAAACGATGCAAGGATCACGACATACGTATGTGCACCTGGAACGTCCGAACCCTTAACAGGGATGGTGCAATACAAGAACTAACTACCACTCTTAACAACTTTAGAGCAGACATCACTGCTATCCAGGAAATGCGATGGACTGGCCATGGTTGCATAAACTTAGCAACCTGTGACATCTACTACAGTGGTCATGAGAGGCAACACATATTCGGATGTGGCTTCGTGGTTGGTAGTAAACTACGCAGACTCGTCTCCAGGTTTACAGCTGTAGATGAACGTCTCGCCTCGATACGCATCAGAGCTAAATTTTTCAACATTAGCCTTATATGTGTACACGCCCCGACAAATGTTAAAGATGAGATGGAGAAAGACGAATTCTATCAGCGATTGAAAGCCTCTACGATCGCTGCCCCAAGCATGACATCAAAATCGTCATTGGTGATTTCAACGCACAAATTGGGAGAGAAGAAATCTTTCGCCCTACCATCGGTAAATTTAGCCTACATGACACCACCAACAGTAATGGAGAAAGGCTAATCGACTTTGCTGCGGGCAGAAACATGATCATAAGTAGTACCAGATTCCCACATCTCGAGATCCATAAGGCAACATGGCGCAGTGGCGACCTAAGTATCCGCACCCAAATAGATCACGTGGTGATAGATGCCAGGCACTCTTCTAGCGTGCTTAATGTACGAGCGTACAGAGGTCTTAACATCGACTCAGACCACTACCTTGTCCTAGCCAAGGTACGTACTAGACTCAGCACAGCGCACGCCAAGCGAGCTACCACACAACGAAAGCTAGATGTTGGTAAGTTAAAGTCACAGCAGACTGCCGCTGCCTTCTCAACAAGGGTCTCCATCTACTCCGAGAGAATCCTCCGGCCTCCGACTGTATAAACGATCAGTGGAAGCGTATCTCAAACTCATTAGCCACGGCAGCCAAGAGGTTATTGGCTTTACTAATCCTCGAAGGCAGACACGGTACGATGGAGGAATGTCGCGTCGCTACTGCGAGAAGAATATGGTAGGACAAAGAACTCTGCAGGCGGGAGCAACACGAGCTGCTGTTGAGCGATATAGAGAGAACGGAGAGAGAAGGTAGCGAAAGAAACGTGAACGGGGGTAGTGAAAAGGCCCGTGGTTTTTGAAAATCAGGGATGGTTGGGAGTTTTGTGGTTGGTGGTGTGTGGTTGGCTTGGGGTTTTTTTGGTGGGTGGGGTGCGGTGGAGAAGATGAAAGGGGGCGATGATGGGACCTGTGGGACGAGGGGTAGAAAAGCTTAAAATAAAAAGCGGCAGGCGCAGACGATTCGCCGAGTTTTAAGAGAGTTGATAGATGATGAAACCTGTGAATGCTGGGGGTGTGAGTCCTGTGTGTTTTAGAAGGAGCCTGGTTGGACTTGCGGTAGTATCGTCAACTTGGCGTTGGGGCGAAACCGTGGGCGTGAGTACGGGTTTTAGACCTAACCAGCACCATACGCTGGACACCTGAAAAAACACCATTTGTGTTTGCCGGGCTGGTGTTTAGCTGGTGCGTAAAATGTTGCCTTGTTGTGGTGACCAGTCTTGAGGCGATGCCCCGTCGCCGGACGGGCATATTTTTATAAAGAAACTATGCTGGCGCATTGCCGACGACTGATATTTCGGCAAATGCTCGAGCGATCCGGCGGTCAGTCGAAACTGCGTTGGGACTGCGGTCGAGAAAGCGGTCTTGGTCCCGAGGCCTGGTTGGGCGGTTTGGTGGCAGCTTTGAGGCGTAGCTTCTTGGGTGGTCCGACACCCGGGATGCGAAGATGAACCGGCTTTTGGTTCGGTGGGGGGTGCTGCCGAACAGGTCCTCGCGCTGATTGCGTTGTGGCTGGCAGGTGCGCGGATCGTTTGAGAGGAAGATACTTCGGAGAATCTTTGGTCGGGGGGTGAGTTGGCGCGTGGGTCGGTTGTGTCGACTGTCAGACATCCAATATAAAGGGTGGACCGGGGTGGCGAGGGGGAAAAGTTTCAGTTAAATATCTGTACAACTAAGCGAATAAATTGAAAAGCCGCAAACAGACAGACGCCCTGGACAGATAGGACGGACAAGGTCCTAGATTGACATCCGCAGGATCGGAATCGAACTGATCGAACTACGAGGCTCGGATAGCTCTTTCCATGCGTGCCGAATCTTTGTGATGCCAAGGCCGACAATCGGCTGTAGTGCCACGTTTATACTATACATATAGGTATACATAAATTTTTTCAAAATTTTGCATGATCTTTTATACTAGCCCCATCATTTTTCAAATCTTCACTTAAGTATCTTTACAAACGATGCTAGTAGCAATAAATTGAAGAGCCGTTAACTAGAGCAGGGACTCGACTCGAAGGTGCGTTAATAGCGTGACCTCCCAAAGGGGTCTCCTCCTCTATGGGTCTTAACGGTCAACCAGCTGTTGAGGCGTATGGGAAGGTGGGTTCCAGGGTGATGTCTTATCGGTCAACCAGTGGAGGCGTAACGGGAAGGTGGGATACCAGGTGATTGCCTCTTAATGAGAGGAGAATACCCTCAAACACTCTATCATCTGATGCAATCAGCACTACACAAACGGGTCCAAACTCGAAGGTACGGTCGGAGGAGGTACCTTTTCCCCGGATCTGGAGATTAGAGAATCTTTTAGTTTTCTCGATCACTGCAGCGTTTTTTAAGCTAAAATGATCGGTATACACTAAGCTATGCATTATCTAGGGCACCACTCAGGTTGTAGGCAAAAAGCACACATCTTCTCGTATAGTCAGGCTGCCCTTAAAGCACTTGATTCTTATAATAATACATCCAAAACTATCTCCCAGTGCAGCACATCTCTCAACGAGATGGCTGAGCAATGGGATATTTGCTTCAAATGGGTTCCGGGTCACTGCGAAGCAGATAGATTGGCCAGAGAAGGCATGAATTCTGTTATTCCTCCAGGGAGGAGTTCGACAGGAATTCCCATGACCTCTCTGAAGCAGCGTGTGAAGGAGGAAGTAATCAGACTGGCAGAGACTAGGTGGACCACAAATTCCCAAACGTAATATCTCGAAACTTACGTGGCCAGAGTATAACACTAAACGAACAGCCCATGTTGGTTGCAGCTCTCACGTGATACTGCCTGGTGGGAAAACATGCCGTCCGACTAGGGGTAGCATCAAATAAGGTTTACCGTACTTGGTGGGCCTTCCTGCGGAGATTGCATCATTCAAGATTGGTGACGTAGGTGCCTTCATAAGGAAATCGAGCTGGTTCGAGTAGAATGAAATAAAAAAAAGGGATCATATGGTATCACAATGCGCCTATCTGGCCTAGGTGACGTCGCGAGAGTTCGCTTTGGCCATTCTAACCTAACCTAACCTAACGATGCTGGTATCAATGCCAAAAAGTAAACATATGTACAGAATTTATTGTACTGAAGCAAAAAATCGATGCTTTTTAAATATGAGTATGAATACAATGTATCGATACCTTCCGGTATGCATTCCTAGTTTTGTTGGAATGATTAAATAATAAGAAAAAGAGTTGTGTGCAGAAACTTCTAGAGGAGGCTTGTATAAAATCCAATCCATAAAATGGGATGAAAGAAATTTTGTTGATAACTCATGACAGCTCTGGAGAATATTAGTATTATGTTAAGTGATTCGATTTTATCAAGATCGCTGAATATACAATCGGTTTAAATCGGTTTTAATTATTTACCTTAAACACTTCATAACTTAAAGTTTTTTTTAAAAAACACAAATTGATTCCACGAACTCTAAGCTGATGCAGAAAATTAGCTTGAGAGATATGTTGATCAGATGTTCCAATTCACGACTGAAAGGGACTGTGAGCAGTTTAGGTATATTCTGTTTGCCTGAATTTTTTACACTATTCATATTTAAATTAGCAGACACCCGGCGTGCGCTACTTAGTTTTACGAGCGTTTCGGATGCTCCTTCAGCTCTTTTCCGTTTCGCATCTGCTGTGTTTTGTGGAATTTCAGTTCTTTTTCATATTTTTACTATTAACTTTTATTTTTGTTTGCAACGCAACCAAAATGGGCTAGGGCTAATTTAAAAATATACTAAAAAATACCATTTTTTTTTTTACCCAAAAAATTGGGAAACGCAGCAAATAACTTTGTTTTTTGTTTATGTTAAAAAGCAAATCATTTTTCTATGTGAAAATTTGAAAATCGACTTCTTAAATGTTTAAGTGGAATTTTAATTTACTTGCATTGTTTATTTTCAAATGTAACCGGTTTGGGGCTCATCAGTTGGACAATTTCAACGTAAATTGCGGACACAGAAACATTTTTACTATTTTTATATATATGTATATATAGATAAGCTTCCCTACCCGGCCATGCACAGGTCATGTACAAATATCAGATTTCATTTGTCTAGTTCAATTATTTGACAAATTATGACGAATATTTTTGGGTCGTCTACATATTTTTTTCAAATTAACATTTAATTTCTCTCAAATACTTGCATAAACACGATGAACTTATGGGTTCGACGCCTTATGGCCCACGTAGAGGAATGAAAAATAGTTTATGTCCAATTCTCAGATTAACTGAGAAGAAGAATCGGTCAAGCCCTTTCGGAGGAGTATTTTTACCAAAACTGTGACACGATAATTTCATATATTAGATTGCTCAAATATGTTCAGTAAAAATCGCTTTTTATTTAAATGTTTTTCAATAATTTTATCAAAATAGAAAGAGGCATGTAAAACTATGAAGTGCCGATAATGGTGCAGAAAACCAAAGAGCTACTTAAAAACTTTTATTTGGCAGCAGATAGCGTAGTAATGCCGCAAGGATGCAAAAAAGCACAACAAAACAAAGAAATAAATGAGACAAAAAAATTCCATAAAAAAAAAAAAAAAACATTTAAAATATGCAGAGCACATCGAAGCAGTCAAATTGATCCTTTTGCGTCTTGCAAAAAAAAAAAAATCGACTGAAACAGCAACGCGACAAATAAGCGAAAGGTTGGCGCTCAGCAGCAGCAGCGGAAAACTTTTGACCGAAATTGATAAAAAAATTATAATAAATAAAAGAAAAAACGAATAAAATGCGCTAAGCAACGAATAGTTGAGAAAATGCATAAAAAAAAAACAAATAAATTGCCACAACGACGACGAGGACGACGACAAATAAAGGACATAAAGAGCAAAAAAAAAAAAAACGAAAGTTGAGATGAATAAAAAAAAAAAAAAAAGAAAAAAAAACCAACAAAGTCAAAACTTTTCGCATTGAACAAACCAAAAGCATCCGTTTAATGTCCAACCCACAAAAAGCAAAGCGCAGCCAAAAAATATGCGAAATAGATTTGTCGATAAAGAGGCGAGTGGAGTGAAGCGAAGTTAAGCGTAGAACAGAATAAAAAACCCGAATAGTATTAGAGCAAAGTTGTGCGAGACCTGCGGCGGTAGAGATGATAAACAAAGAGAGAGCGTGCAAAGGGTGCGACGCGACTAGGGCAGCATTTATGGGCGAAAAATTTTCACATAAAAATTCAACCAAAGAGAAAGACAAAAAAAAAAAAAAAAAACAAGAAAGAAAGCTGAAGTCGAGTATATTCGACTAGAAGATACCCTGTGCCAAAACTTTATGTACCTTGACTTAAGTCCAATCTTACTACCGTACTTCATTGTATTCGATTTTCATACACAAACTTAAAAAATGGAGTATATTTGTATGGGGACTATACCTAAAATTTAGCTAGGTATATCTACGAGGTGTGTTCAAAAAGTATCGCATATTTTGTGTTTTTTTTTAAAATTATTTATTTATTCATGAATATCTATTTTGTCCCCTTTAAAGTAATCCCCTCCCGATAAACTACACCTATGCCAACGTTTTTTCCAATCCTCGAAACATGCCAAATAGTCCCTTTCCGGTATAGCCATCAGCGCCTTCTTCGATTTAGCTTTTATCTCCTCAATCGACTCGAAATGCGTTCCCCGGAGTGGTCTCTTGAGTTTTGGGAATAGCCAGAAGTCACACGGTGCCAAATCAAGCGAATACGGTGGTTGCGGAACGATATTGATTGTATTTTTTTGCAAAAAAATCACAAAAATCAGTTCAGTTTTAAAAAAAAAATCATTTTTGGTACCAACCGAGACTTGACACGTTTGAGGCCCAAAACATCCTTCAAAATTGCATTAATTGATCCTTTCGATACGCCACTTCATCAGCCATGTCTCTCATAGTTAATCGACGGTGTGCAAGCACTAATTCTTTTACTTTTTGGATGTGAGCATCGTCCGTTGAGGTCGATGGTTGATCAGGGAGCTCTTCGTCTTCAACACGTTCGCAACCTTCTTTCAACAATTTATACCAATCAAATGTTGTTGATTTTGGTAAAGCTCGGTCCCCATAAGCCTTCTTCAACATTTTTATTCCATTTATTGCATTCAGAAAAAAAAAAATTTTATACAGGTTCTTTGATCCATTTTTTTGAATAGGTAAAAATCGAAGACGATCCAAAACACGTGCAAGCAAAGCAGCTGTCAACAATTTAGTGAACATTCAAAATGGCCGAGCTTGTCGGCATAAGTGAGAGACATGAGTACCAACATAACGCCACAAAAAAATTGAAATTCGAATATACGTTACCCGCGAAAATTAAAAATTCGCGATAATGTTTGAACACACCTCGTACATTAGTCTATTTTATTGGGACTATCATAGACATAATTTTTACTAAATTAAGAATCCCGAGAACAAGAAACAATGATTTGTTTAGGGGATAGCCCTTAAAATGGGACTTGACGACTTAGGAGAGTCTAATTTTCAAATATCTCTTATAGTCTCCGAGATAATCTCTCTCGTACGGCGGACAGACATAGCTAAATCGACTTCCCTTCCAAGGCTGATCAAGAAAATATAGACTTTATAGGGTCTATCTAACCTCCTTCTATCTGTTATATACAATCGCACAAATTTAATATACCTTCTTACCCTTTGAGTACAGGGTATAAAAAAAAAAAACAAAAAAAAAAAAACGAAAAAAATAAAAGTAAAATAAAGTTGGCAACTTTTATAGCGTGCAGAATGGCGGCTACAGAGATGAAGATTATCAAGGAAGGTTGACGAAATGACGGGACGTATGCGCAATGTTTTAGTACGAATTTGCACAGTGCTTCCACTGTAATATGAGGAGAAAAAAGTGACGCGGTGCATGGGTATGGGTTTGCAGAAATAAATGTAAAAATTTTTCAACGTTCAACGTTGAATGATTTTTCGCACGAAAGGCAAAAGTTTTTCCACGTTGTGGCAGTGGTAAAGTGTATGAGTGAGAATGGCGAGCAAATTTTATTTGCTTTTTTTCCTTCTGCTTCTTCTTCTTCGTCTTCTCATTTTGTGCCTCTTTAACTTTTACGCCCTATATAATTTTTAATACAGTAGGTACACTCTAATATTACAAGACTCTTAATACATTTGTCACGATTGTTGCTGCATGTACTACACTGATTTGGGAGCAAACATAACTTTAAAGTTATTTAAGTGATATCACACTACGAAATGAATTTTGCTTTATGTACCCATCTATTGTTATACATAAACCACAAATAGATACAATGAAACGATGAAAAGTTATATCCTGTACCTAAAGGAAAATTACTTATATTCTAGATCAGCTTTAAAAGGCGAGTCAATATACCTATCATCCTAGTCCGTCCTGCTGTCTACCGTATGAAAGCGATTATTTCGGAGACAATAAGAGTTAGGGCCAATATTTTCGAAACTTAGACTCTCCTGAGAAAATAAGTTGTAAATTTTTAAAAGGTCTTTCTTTAGTGCAATTTTAAGGGATACCCTCATTCAAACATAACACTAAAGTTTATGTAAAGGGTGGTTAAATTTCAAGGGCCGATGTTGATTTTGAATAAAACACGAATTATTTAGGAAATTATTGACATTTCTTTTTATTATGATATATTGGTATGACTCAATTATGTATGGAACAAAATATCGGCCAATGGCGTCCGGCTTCGGCGGCACATTCGTCCACATCCGATGGTCTTAAAATTTCGATGAGGCTCAGGCATAATTGAGGTTCATTGTCGTTAATGATAGCCGAATTATCTCATCCTTTAGTCTTGAATTGTTGTTGGTTATTGGCCTACACCTTTTCTTTCAAATAACCCCAAAGAAAGAAGTCCAACGGTGTCAAATTACATGATCTTGGCGGCCAGTTGACATCAGCCGCGACGTGAGATTATTTGGCCATCAAATTTTTTCGCAAACGAGCCATTGTTTCGTTAGCTGTGTGGCAAGTGGCATTGTCGTTGAAACCATTTCGTCCAATCCATATCTTCCGATTCAGGCCACAAAAGTTTGTTATCCTCTCACGATGAAAACCACCCACCGGTAATTGCCTGGCCAGCCTCATTTTCGACGAGTGCGCCCTATGATGCCGCCTGCCCATAAACCGCACCAAACAGTCACCTTTGTGGACGCATTGTTTTTCGACAATCACTCTTGGATTCTCATTCGCCCAAATGCGGCAATTCTGCTTATTGAGACCACTGAGGTGAAAATGTGCCTCATCATTCTGAAGATAACCATTGACGACGCTTGAAATGGTCAAGAGGCTTTAGTTTTTGAGTCAATTGAACCTTTTAAGCGTGTAAATGCAAGTCTTTATGCATAATATTCATCAACGACGAGCGTGAGAGGTGCAATTGTTGGGCACGACGACGAGTTGAGGTGGACGGCTCTTCAGCCACACTATCGCGAATAGCAGCAATATTTTCTGCGTCTGAGCTGTACGAGCCTATCACATCCTACAGACCCGGTTTGCTCAAATTTTTGCACGGTTTTTCCGATTGTACGCACATTTGGACGATTAAATTGACCGAAAAAATCACGAAGTGCACGATATGCATTTTGATTTGAACGCCCATTTTCGTAATAGGCCTGAATAACTTTAACGCGTTGCTCGATTGTGTATCTTTCCATGGTTCAAATTGAGTTAGTCTGAAGTTGGGAAATGTCAAAAGAAATGCAGGAAAAAACTTGACGTTTAGGTGTGGTTCATATGCAACATCGGCCCTTGAAATTTAACCACCCTTTATTATGTCTACAATAGTCCGAATGAAATATCGTAACATTCGTATAGAGAAAACCTATATATGTATATAAAATAGTAAAATACTCCTATGTCCGCGATTTACGTCGGAAACCGTTCAACCGATGAGCCCCAAAACCGGTTACATTTGAAAGTAAACAATGCAAGTAAATTGAAATTCTACTAAAACAATGCCTAATGCATATTCGGTTTATTTAAGAAGTCGATTTTCTAAATTTTCCATACAAAAATGGTTTGCTTTTCTAAGATAAAAAAAGCCCAAATAAAAAACAGCTGATTGCAGTTTTTCCAATATATTTTGGGTAAGATAAAAAATGTGGTATTTTTTAGTGAATATTTTAATCCAAATTTTGAAAATTGCACAGATATTGGATTTTTTTTTCAATGTCAAATTTTTAAGGCACTTTTGACATTTTTCAGGCTTTCAAAGTTTGCAAACACTTACCGCCCATTTTAAAGTTTTTTTTAAGTTTGACAAAATTTATCGAAATATTTCTGAAATAAATTGCAGTTTACGAACAAATGTTAAAAAATTGAAATTTAATGTTGTCCAGTCTAATTCTATTCTACTTCTCGATCTTTAGTTCTGCTAAGTATCAGCTAGTCATAAACCTTTAACCAGCCTCGCTGTCAATAGTCGATCCATATGGGTAAACTATTCTGACTGGTTTATGTGTGTTAACGGGTATCTTCGACTAATATGGGTCCATCAATGAATTAAAATATCTCAATATTTTTACTAATTATATCAAAAAGTACAGATACTGTACTGAACTCTTGAAGGGAACACTAAGCCAAACGTTTCATCGTTTCATTGTGATGCTCTACTCCACATATGTTTTCTCTTGTACCTGACAAGGTCTTTATGTACCGTATTCTTTTGATCATTTGCTTAGGTACTATTGATTCATTACGTTACTGTCTTGAGAACGTCAAACAAATACTCTTTGAGCACAATTGGTTTTAATTCTGTCAAATTTTTATTTGGGTAAGAAGCGTTTTTGATAAAAAAAACTCAATAATTTAATGGGTGCTTTACCAAAAAGTGCTTTGAGTCTGAGAAGAGCTTACGAATTGGGAATACTTTATCAATATCTTGAAACTGAGCAAATGAAACGTAACTACAGACTAAGGTAGACAGACGGACGAACAGACATAACTTAGCGAAACGTTCTCATCAAGTTGATCAAGAATATATTTGGGGTATATTTGTCCCATACGAGCATTATTAGGACGTAAAATAATCGGTACCTTGGCCGTTGTTCAACCCATATTGGAATATTTTTTATTGGGACTGTGTCTTCTTTCGAAGTTACAAACTTTTCGACAAACTAAATATTCCCTTTCAGACTATGTTAATTGGAGTTGCCGGACTTTAGTAATTATTGGTTATGAAAATGTTGAGCTAATCAAGATTGTGTATGTGTTTGAGTTTAAAAACTTAAAAGAAACATTTGAAATTCAAATTGTCGGATCCAACATACCTTAAGACTGCAAAAAAACTATCGAATTCGAACGGGGTCTCAGAAGTTATCTGATATATGATATTTAATTCCATTACTTCACGTTTAGGATTAATAATATACAAGGAATGTTCGCTGATTGACTAAACTCTGGATTCTCGATTTTGAATACAAAAAAGAATCCTGATCTAAATTGGCATAGTTCTGATTATTCAGACCAAGTAGTTGGCTGTTTGAATATGAAATGTTTGGTGCTGTAGTAAGGAAAATATATTTGCTTTATTTTGAATTAGACCCTGCACGCTGGGTAAATGGGTATATTAAGTTTTTGTAAATGTATGTATCGGGCTAAAGGTGCCTTGATACCCCTTAAAATGTGTCCTGTTTCATACATTGCCAGGAAACTCGATCAATATATTTTTTCGTCTGTTACCCTTTGCCGTACGAAACGGATTATCTTGGAGACTATAATAAAAGGAGCCACTATGTTCGAAACTTAGTCTCTCAGAGCTGTCGGGTGAACACTTACAAATGGATTTCCTCCTTGTGAGTTCTTTTTAAGGTGTATCAGAAATAAAATACATATTATTTATTTAAAAATTTTATATATATAAAATAGTAAAAATGTTTCTATGTCCGCAATTTTCGTTGAAACCGTCACACCGATGAGTCCTAAACCGGTTCCATTTAAAAGTAAACTATGCAAGTAAATTGAAATTTCCACTAAAACAATGCCAAATGCATATTCGGTTCATTTAAGAAGTCTATTTTCTAAATTTTCCATACAAAAAGATTTAGCTTTTTAAACATAAACATAAAACAAATAAAAAAATTAGCTGATTGCAGCTTTTCCCAATACATTTTGTGTAATATCAAAAAAAGTGGTCTTTTTTAGCATGTTTTAAAGTTAGCCCCAGCCCATTTTGGTTGCCAAAAAATAAAGCAAATAGTAAAATTGCCATCAAAAATAACTGAAATTGCACAATACACAGCAGATGCGATATGTAAAAGAGCTGAAAAAGTGCCTTTACACTTATTAATTGACATTTTTCTACGAACATGTAATTTTTTATAGTCTCCAAGATCCAAATTCTCTTTCTGGACGGATACAATAAAATAAAAATTGATACTAACTATTCTGATTTATTTTGATATTCTTTAAAACGCTCAAAAAAGGTTACAATATAAACATATTAAACCGGTTAAATATCTAATATTGTTAGAAATATATAACGTACTATTTTTTGAGTATGTTTGGGTGTCGCTTCGCTCTTATAAACAAGAGCGCCTTATAGTATGCTATAATAATTTGGCAAAACTAGAAAAGGTACGGTAAGGAGAATCATTGTGTCAACAAAGTGCAACATAAAGTTGAGCAGACGAGTCAGAGTACACAAATGGAAAAAAATAGTGTAAAAGAAAGAAAGAAAGAAAGAAATAAAATGGAAAAGCGGAAGTGAAGCTACAAAATTAAATTGATAATTTTTTTTTTTTTGCAGTTATTTTTTGCTTTTCTGCTCAACAGTAGAATGCTTGCAGGAAGAATTGGAATATATGTATATGTAGGTACATGTGTGTGTGTGTGTGTGTGTGTGTGGTTTGCTTTAAACGTATACGTACAAGCGACAGTAGTACAGCAAGAATATCAAAACCAACAATAAGAAAAACGACTTGAACGTTGACTAGAATACTCGTATGCACCGGAAATGCTTATAGGACATTCACATGCTTTTTGGGATATGCTATGGCAGAGGAGGAAAATACACATGCAATGCTGGCAAGGACGACAGACGCCAATGCACTCAGTGCACATGCATACATACATAGCAGTCTAGTCAGTGAGATAGAGCAATAAAGCGGGAGAAAGGGGAAGCGATAAAGCAAAGAGTGCTGTGAATAATAGTGTGCAACAACGCTTCCGGAGTAAAGAAAGCGGAAGATATAAATGCTGTGCCATACACAAACGACTACTTCACCCTGTACGCTGCTAATGCATCTTCTACCTTCGAGCCAAGTCTCGCTCGTTAACAAAAGTCGAAAGTGTCCTGCTTCTCCATTCTAGTGCGTATGCTGCTGCTCATGGTGGTAGTATGTAACTTCAATATTGCCTTCCTGTAGAAAAACGCTTTGCTGCGTGGCTTAAGTTCTCGTTGCATTTGTCGATGACAACGCCGTCGTCGTTGTCGTCGTCGTCGTCATCGTTGTCTATGTCGTCCTTGTGGCATCATCAATATTTTATGCACAGCAGTTGTGTAGCCAAAGCGTTGTGTTTCGTACTCCCCTCTCTATCTGCAGAATTTCCATTTTTTCTTTTCTTTTTTTTTTTTCGCCACATCAACTCTATTTCTTGCAAAGCTTTTCTACTTTGTGTGTGCAACATTTCGCATAGAGTAGAACGACAAAAAATGAATTTAAAAATAAATGCAGTAGAAGAGGCAGACTGTGTGTAAAAAAGCATTTGGCGGATGTGGCACGCTGCACTTGTGCCACACGAAGGATTGCTGCATGAAAAACAATTCGCGCAAGCATTTATTGAATATGAGAATGTTTGCAAAAAAAAACGTAGAAGTAGCAACAGCCACAACGAAAGACACGAACAGTAAAGGAGCAGCATACAAAAAAAAAAAAAAAAAAAAAAAAAAATTGTACAAGGATAATGCATACAATGGCAAGAGCAACTGCGACTGCCCGGATATGAGAATAGCTTGTGATTACGTTTGGGATTGAGATTAGAATTGGTTGCAACACAACACAACACAGCAACGCAACGCAGCGAGTTAAAATATTTAAAAATTTCATAAGGTTTCTCTGATCATTCTTTAAAGATGGCAATAATAATAGTTGGAGTATATTGTGGCATAAATTGCATAAAAGGAGCGAGAAAAAATATTAATTATTTCGGCCGCATGATTCCATCCTAAGATAGCAGTTGTTAATCTCGCGAGATGTGCCCGTCTCAGTGTATACTATATAATTTTTTATAACTACAAACTTATGTACCGGACTGAACCGTTGACTTTCATTGAAGTTTCGCTATTCCGCGTCGACCATGAGACACAAACATCTATTTTAATCCATATCTTCCTGAAGTATAATTTTTAATCAAATAATAAACTTTACAAGTGTACCAAAAGCCTCTTTCGCGGCACTTCATCTCCAACGGACACCTTTATGTGCCCTGTATAGCAAGAATATGGGGCAGAAATACACTGCGTATACCGGGTAGATGGAAATATGTATTTCTCAATATTCAAGCTCTCTGAGTTTACCTAGAATACTAAGCGACAGCCCATTTCCATCATAGTCAAGCAGCTCTATCGTTCGGTAATGAAGACATTGAAGTTTTAAAGAATTTGTGGAAAACGACATTTCCTAATGACCTAATTTATTTGCATTTCAAAGTCTTTTTAATTTAAATTTTGTTGTTGTTTCTATAATAGTTTTTTTATTACTTCATAATCTCTTTACGTGAAACAATAAATATTTGCCAATTTATAAAAACAATTTTCATATTCTTGACTTTGGTCGAATCATTATTTGAACAAATTTTAATGAATATTGATAACCACGGAACTTAGCCCAATAAACAATCTTTTCTGAATATTTATCGTCCAAGCCACGATTGTAAGGTCCATTTAAATTACTGAAAATATACTCAAATCAATATTTATGTTTTCAATATTTTGAATATTTGCACTTACCTTTTACTGCAGTCATTAAACCACCAAGCGCCTTTTCGATATTCAGCACAGTTTATACTTGAAGCGTCATTATCGTTGTCATAGGTTGAAAATTTCCTACCACTATCAGTATTTAATGAATTTCCAGCATCTCCCGAATACTCGCCTAAACTTAATTTGTATTTTTCACTTTCGTTGGCCACTTTGATTTCATCGTAAAAAGCATATTTTTTTACATTATCAAAATCTTCCAGCATAATAAGCATTTCGTGTGGTGCGTGTGAAGTTAATTGATGTATGTGATCCAATCCAAGCCAAAAGTTACCGTTCATATCTCCAAAGCCTTTTTTATAATCAGCCCAAGGACGATAGAAATCAACGCTGTCATCTATTCTTCTTTGTATAACCGTCCAACCGCCTTCTCTAGTCTGAAGATCACAGGCAACCGTAAATGGATCACCAGTAGGCAGCTTTATTACATAAACTCCTTCTGTAATACGTTTATCCGCACAACTTTTAGGAAGTATATTCTCGTTATTTTTCTTGTTGCTCGGAATATTAGAATTGTCAACTTGATTAAGGTCTGCAGTTATATTATTTCCATTTAATTTAAGAGGCTGCAAATCTGTTTGTATAACTTTCACACTGAAATATTTAAAATTCGTTAATCTTATTTTTATTACAAAAAATTCAAGATCTTACCTTTTAATATTTCCATCGACTCCTTCAGAAATTGATGAACAATTAAACTTATGCAAGTTCTCTTCCATAGCTTTAAGTCCTTGTCTAAATGATTTTAAATCGATTACATAATTTCATTAAATTTAACTCAAATACATTTTTTTTTTTTTTACCTTAAATAAATAATTTCCTTGCGTAAAAATTCCATTTTCCGAATGCAAACGCAAATTTTCCGAATGAAGCTCATTATATTTTTCTAAAGACACTGTTTTCACATCCGATTTTACAAAATAATTAAATTGAAAAATGATTAATAAAAAAATAAGAAAATTTAAATAGCGACATTTTCGAGCAAAGATTTTTAATATTTTCGCATTCGAATAAAAACGAAAACTGAAAGATTGATACAGCGGAGGAGCATTTAAATACGTCTTATCTCCTTGTTTTGTCTGACATTTGAACTCTGATTTCCTGAATTTTAACAATTTAAAAAGAAATTTAATAAAAACAATTTTTATCGCAATTAAATTTAGATTTTGTTGTTGTTGATAGATGGAGGTGGCTGTTAATCTCGGAAGGTCTTTGCTAGAATTTAGAAGTAGTGTTCTGGTACGTTTTGGGGTCAATCGTTGCTATTCAGATTTTGCAATCCAATGATGCCTTTGTTCTCACATTCGAATATAAACGAAAACTGAAAGATTAATACAGCGCACAGTGGGGCAAAAAATAGTATCCGTGGACAAATTGATTTTGAGAGCGCATTTCTTAACCGATTTTTGATTTTTTTTTAATTAAAGCTAATAAACTTTCGGTTTTAATAGCTGTCGGGGTTTTTTAAATAAAAGTTCCATTTTTATTTACTTACCTTGAAAAATGAAAAAAAAAAAAAAAAAAAAAAAAAACATTTATTTGTGTTTGAATGCTTCCAGTTTTTTAGATAATATATATATAAGTGGCACTACAGCCGATTGTCGGCCTTGGCATCACATAAGATTCGGCACCAGCGGTTGTAATCCAGTGCCTCTTCATACCATCTTGGGATTCCGATCCTGCGGATGTCATCTAGGACCTGGTCCTCCCAACGCAGCGGCGGACGTCCCTCTGCCGCGCCCCTCCGATTTGATTCACGTTTTGCTTCAAAACTTTTCTTGCTGGCTAGGACAAGGTAGTGGTCTGAGTCGATGTTTAGACCTCTGTACGCTCGTACATTAAGCGCGCTAGAAGAGTGCCTGGCATCTATCACCACGTGATCTATTTGGGTGCGGATACTTATTTCGCCACTGCGCCATGTTGCCTTGTGGATCTCGAGATGTGGGAATCTGGTACTACTTATGATCATGTTTCTGCCCGCAGCAAAGTCGATTAGCCTTTCTCCATTACTGTTGGTGGTGTCATGTAGGCTAAATTTACCGATGTTAGGGCGAAAGATTTCTTCTCTCCCAATTTGTGCGTTGAAATCACCAATGACGATTTTGATGTCATGCTTGGGGCAGCGATCGTAGAGGCTTTCTAATCGCTGATAGAATTCGTCTTTCTCCATCTCATCTTTAACATTTGTCGGGGCGTGTACACATATAAGGCTAATGTTGAAAAATTTAGCTCTGATGCGTATCGAGGCGAGACGTTCATCTACAGCTGTAAACCTGGAGACGAGTCTGCGTAGTTTACGTCCAGTTACGAAGCCACATCCGAATATGTGTTGCCTCTCATGACCACTGCTAAGTTTATGCAACCATGGCCAGTCCATCGCATTTCCTGGATAGCAGTGATGTCTGCTCTGAAGTTGTTAAGAGTGGTAGTAAGTTCTTCTATTGCACCATCCCTGTCAAGGGTTCGGATAGATAATACTTGAAATTAATCCAAAATTCCTGGAAGTTTTTCACTTGCTATTAGTTGAAAATTTGTCATGGGATAGGATTAATTTAAAAAACTAGTTAAAATAATTTGTATGAGGGTACCCCCTAAACCAAAAATTTGCAACGAAAATATTTGTTTAAAAAAATTGTTTAATTATTAACAATTTGTTAACTTAAGAAAATCTCATCAACAAACTTTCATTGGATATAAATTTTTCGAATTGAACGGCATTGAGTATCTCAACAATGTGAAATTCAAAATCACTTTTGTTTATACATTTGTTAATAACAAATAAAATACATTTTTCTAGTTAAGCCTAGCCCATGACAATTTTTTTTTTTTTTTTTTTATTTAGTTATTTGTATTGAGCAACTTTAAACACATTATTGAAAAAGAAACAAAAATGACAGAGATATTATGCTAAGTAATTACTAATTACATTGCCTACAATAAAGTTAAAAATATATTAATATTTGTCTGGATCGTCTGGATTGGGATCTATTGCAGCGTAGGTAGATCATCTGGGTGGAGTTCCTTGAGGCGCCTTCAGCATGTGTTGACAGCGAGAGCCGAAGCCAATGGGTTATTGTGATTACGTAAACGATCGTTGTATCCGGAGCTGTGTCGATTTATTTCATCAAAGACTGATCTAAGTCGTTGCTAATGACCGTGTTACATCGTAGAGTCTTATTTTGCATTCTTTGTAGAGGCTCAATATGGGTTTTCGAGGCAGTGCCCCACAGTTATATCCCATATCTCTACGATGGCATATTTTATACATAAGCAACTTATTGCTAAGCCGTAGTTTACTGGCTGGACGTAAAAGCCAGTTCAATTTTTTCAGTTTCACTCGACAAGTTCCAGTTATTATAGATATGTGGTTGCGCCAATTTAGCCGCTTATCCAATTATCTCAAGGCCTCCGCCTCTTCTACGTGAAGCTTATGTACCACGATTTCAGCGGAGTTAAGAGCAAAACTAGCTTCGGTTGAATAAACGCTGTAATACACTCCAAACAAATACAACCAATACAACTAAGATTAAGCTAAACTTATTCAATTCAGATATAAAAACAATTATCTTTTAAATTCAGGATTAGGTAATTGAGCTTGTGAGGAGTTATATGCTATACTGGAATGATATTGATTGAATCGATACTGAATATATAGGTGGCCATAAGATATGTTTTTATACAATTTAGAGTAACTAAAAAATTTTGAATAGAAAATTCAAAGAAATAAAATCAGCCACCTCTAATTGAAAACAATTAATTGCAATTGAAAGCCTTTCTAATTTATATTTTATTGTAGTTTCAATAATAGTTTTAGTATTACAATATAATCTCTTTACATGGAACAATGTATATTTGCCAATTTATAAAAACAATTTTTATGTTCTTGCTTTTGGTCGAATCATAATTTGCACAAATTTTAATGAATAATCCCTACCACGGAAATCAGACCAACAAACAATCTCTCCCCAATATTTACTATCGACAAAGCCACGATGGTAAAGTCCATTTAAATTACTGAAAATATATTCAAATTAATATTTATGTTCTCAATATTTGGAATATTTTCACTTACCTTCCACTGCAGTTATGAAACCACCAAGCGCCTTTCCAATATTCAGCACAGTTTTTATATGAAGCGTCGTTATCGTTGTCATAGGTTGAAAATTTCATTCCATTTTCAAAAAATAATGCATTTCCAGCATCTCCCGAATATTTACCTAAACTCAGTTTGTATTTTTCACTTTCGTTGGCAACTTTGATTTCATCGTAAAAAGCAGATTTTGTCACATTTTCAAAATCTTCCAGCATAATAAGCATTTCGTGTGGTGCGTGTGATGTTAATTGATGCATGTGATCCAATCCAAGCCAAAAATTACCGTTCACATCTCCGAAGCCTTTTTTATAATCATCCCAAGGACGATAGAAATCAACGCTGTCATCTATTCTTCTTTGTATAACCGTCCAACCGCCTCCTCTAGTCTGAAGATCACAGGCAACCGTAAATGGATCACCAGTAGGCAGCTTTATTTCATTAATTCCATTGTTTAATACGCTTATCCGCACAACTTTCAGGAAGTTTATTCTCTACGTTTTCATTGTTGTTCATAGTATTAGAATTGTCAACTTGATTAAGGTCTGCAGTTATATTATTTCCACTTAATTTAAGAGGCTGCAAATCTGTTTGTATAACTTTCACACTGAAATATTTCAAATTCGTTAATTATATTTTTACTACAAAAAACTCAATGTTTTACCTTTTAATATTTCCATCGACTCCTTCAGAAATTGATGAACAATTATGCAAGTTTTCTTCCATAGCTTTTAGTCCTTGTCTAAATGATTTTAAATCGATTACATAATTTCATAAAATTTAACTCAAATATATTTTTTTTACCTTAAATAAATAATTTCCTTGCGTAAAATTCCATTTTCCGAATGCAAACGCAAATTTTCCGAATGAAGCTCATTATATTTTTCTAAAGACACTGTTTTCACATCCGATTTTACAAAATAATTAAATTGAAAAATGATTAATAAAAAATAAGAAAATTTGAATAGCGACATTTTCGAGCAAAGATTTTTAATATTTTCGCATTCGAATAAAAACGAAAACTGAAAGATTGATACAGCAGCGGAGCATTTAAATACGTCTTATCTGCTCGTTTTGTCTGACATTTGAACTCTGATTTTCTGAATTTTAACAATTTTAAAAGAAATTTAATAAAAACAATCTTTATCGCAATTAAATTTAGATTTTTTGTGGTTGATAGATGAAGGTGGCTGTTAATCTCGGAAGGTCTTTGCTGGAATTTAGAAGTAGTGTTCTGGTACGTTTTGGGGTCAATCGTTGCTATTCAGATTTTGCAATCCAATAATGCCTTTGTTTTCACATTCGAATATAAACGAAAACTGAAAGATTAATACAGCGCACAGTGGGGCAAAAAAGTATCCGTGGACAAATTGATTTTGAGAGCGCATTTCTTAACCGATTTTTGATTTTTTTTTAATTAAAGCTAATAAAATTTCAGTTTTAATAGCTGTCGGGGCTATTCAAATAAAAGTTCCATTTTTTTATTAGTCTTAATCCTATCCCGTGTCAAATTTTCAACTAATAGTAAGTGAACAACTTCCAGGTATTTTGGATTAATTTCAAGTGTTATCTCAAAAACTGGAAGCATTCAAACACAAAAACATTTTTTTTTTTTCAAAGTTAATAAAAAATAAATTAAACTTTTTATTTAAAAAACAACGAAAGCTATTAAAACTGAAATTTTATTAGTTTTAATTAAAAAAAAAAGATCAAAAATCGGTTAAGAACTGTACTAGCAAAATCAATTTGTCTACGGCTACATTTTTCTGCCCCACAGTGCAGCGGAGGAACATTTAAATACGTCTTATCTGCTCGTTTTGTCTGACATTTGAACTCTGATTTCATGAATTTTAAGAATTTCACAAGAAATTTAATAAAAACAATCTTTATCGTAATTAAATTTATATTTTTGTTGTTGATAGATAGAGGTGGCTGAGGGGAAAAAGCAAATTCCCAGCACAAATAATCGTTTTGTTATCACAAACTTGACATTCAGGGACATAGGAAAGACAGATCGCTGAATGATTTGTATTGCCAACGTCATATGTGTCTTAGTATACTCGACCCAAGTGCTGGCCATAAACCAAACTTTTCCTCTTTCAGCTTCTGCTGGTTCTATTAAATGGAATTTCTAGTTTGGCCAATGCGCCGTGGTAGCGGATTTTAATCTCGGAAAATCTTTACTAAAATTTATATAAAAAACTATTTTTATATAAGCCACGCTTAGTGTGAAGGAAATAGTCATTTTGTCAGAAAGTTTATAAAAAAAAACACTTTTAATGTCATCCAATGTCAATGTGTACCAAAGTGCCATGCCCATTTTTATGTATAGCCCCCATATGAAATTATTCATCCATTTTCTAATTTTTGTGTAAAAATGGTAAGTATTTATAACTGTTTTCACTCCAAATGGGTCTGATAAACATGTAGCGCCCATACAAACACACAACACGCATTTTCAAATTTTTTTCCAAGAAAATTTTTATTATTTTGGTTATATCGGGTTATTGACTCCAGGCCATGGCTTCTCCAAATTTTTACCTAAGACTCTAATGATTATAAATAAACTAAACCACGATGTGGCGGATATTTGAGTTTCGGTTCCATCGAAGTTAACAATTTTACTTGTTTTTCTTTCGATTTATCTATAATAAAACTCTATACCACATATTTTATATAAATTAGTTAAAATGTTTCTATGTCCGCTATGCGCTTTCAAACAATACAACCAATATGTCCCAAACTGGTTTCTTATGAAAGGCTATAATGGAAAGATGGTTCGAGACTACTGAAACAATAAATTAGAAATATTCATGAAATCGATTTTAGATTTTTCTCAAACAAAATTGTTTTGCTTTACTCGCAAATAAACATTAAAGTGTCAAGTGTAGCAATATTTAGTATGTTTTTATGCTAGCCCCATTATATTTTGGTCACGCTGGATTAAAAAAAAAAATTAAAATGCCACCGTTTGAAATCAATACAAGAATTTATTATTTTAATCCAGAACTCTCAAAATTATAGACCCTCACCATATTCAAATTTATAAAAATATTTTAGACTTAGAAAAAAAAAATGCGTTTATTCGTTTTAAGTAGTAAATTGTCGAAAAAAAAAAATATTTTCTTAAGTCATGTACCTAAGTAGCCAATAACAGTGTACAGAAAACTAATAATCACGTACAATTCTTTTGAGTTTCTCAACTCCTTTGGAACGATACTTAATTAAAACTTTGAACTTAACTCAAAAGCGACCAAAAGCACTCATTCAAAAAAAAGCAAAACCCGCAAAACATTTTCATTTCGAAAAAGTTTTGGTTGCAAAACCTACAAAAAGTAAAAATAAAAAAAAAAAATAAAAAAAAAAAAACAAATAAATATTCAAAAACAAAAATCCAAACATAAAACATAAAAAATTACGCATACGCCCAGCGCAACTTCATTCATTTGAAATTAAAACACAGAGCGTGAAAGTCAAAATAAGCAGCAGTAGCAGCAGCATCACTGAAACGTTAAGCAATTACAGCCAGCAAGGATTTGACCAAAAAAAAAAAAAAAACAAACACGTTCAAAGGAAGGAAGAAGCTAGAAGGGGCAGCCACAACAGTCGAAGTCAAAGTTAACAGAAATAGAAGTATTACATGAAATACAGTTCAAAATGAAGACGAAGACGACTTCAAGAAGAAGCTTCTTCAAGTCAAAGTTGTAGACAAAGTTTTTTACGCAAAAGTAATAAGCACATTTGAAGTATGTAGTGGCAGCTTCAAATAGGAAAATAAAGACGCTAGTCTCATGCTGGCTTTCCCTCCCTCTCTCTCTCTCTCTCTCGATAAAAGTCCAAAAAACAACAGCAGTCATCGTCGCAGTCGTCAGTAGCAAACAAGTTAGCCAGTTATTTTGACTGCCTGCTCGATTTCTTACAACTTCCTAAATATGTGTATGTGTGTGTGTGTGTGTGTGTGCGTTTGTATGTAGAACAAAACTTGGCGAACTTAATGTGCGCCTTAAAATGTAATTCAAACTCAAATGCACAAGTCCAAGTTCTCTCTGTCCGATTTAGTAATGTAAGTAAGCAAGTTACCAAACCGAAAGTTAACTCAAACATTGAACATTCAAATGTGTATATCCTTATTAGTAACGGCAGCAAGTTGTGCCCGGCAGCCGTATTGTATGCAACAACAACAATAAAAACAAAAATAAAGACATAGAACAGGAAGGCAGTGCGGCTAGCAAATTATTTCAATCGATGTTGAAGTACATTTTAACACAAGCTCAGACAAACAAACTAATGCGAATGAACGAATGAGCAAATATACAAATACACACACACACACGCACAGATACAAATATCTACTATATACATTCATATATACATGCACGTATTTAGTTAGTATCTACTTATACAGTTAAAACTGAACTGGACGTTGCATGAAGTCGTCAAGTCGTCTTGGGTAAAAGGCTCTACTATGTTCATGTATACGAGGTGTGCTCAAACAATATCGCGAATTTTGAATTTTTGCGGGTTACTGTACATATGTATATTCGAATTTCGATTTTTTTTGTGGCGTTATGTTGGTACTCATGTCTCTCACTTATGCCGACAAGCTCGGCCATTTTGAATGTTCACTTAATTGTTGACAGCTGCTTTGCTTGCACGTGTTTTGGATCGTCTTCGATTTTTACCTATTCTAAAAATGGATCAAAGAACCTGTATCAATTTTTTTTTCTGAATGGAATAAATGGAATAAAAACGTTGAAGAAGGCTTATGGGGACCGAGCTCTACCAAAATCAACAACATTTGATTGGTATAAATTGTTGAAAGAAGGTTGAGAACGCGTTGAAGACGAAGGGAACACCGGTCGAACATCGACCTCATTACAATTAGTTCTTGCACACCGTCGATTAACTATAAGAATCATTGCTGATGAAATTGGCGTATCGAAAGGATCAATTAATACAATTTTAAATGATGTTTTGGGCCTCAAACGTGTCAAGTCTAGGTTGGTACCAAAAATGATGATTTTTTTTTAAAACTGAACTGATTTTTCGTGATTTTTTTGCCAAAAATACAACCAGTATCGTTCCGCAACCACCGTATTTGCTTGATATGACTCCGTGTGACTTCTGGCTATTCCCAAAACTCAAGAGAGCCCCCGGGGAACGCATTTCGAGTCGATTGAGGAGATAAAAGCTAAATCGAAGAAGGCGCTGATGGCTTTACCGGGAAGGGACTATTTGGCATGTTTCGAGGATTGGAAAAAACGTTTGCATAGGTGTATTTTATCTGGAGGGGGATTACTTTAAAAGGGGACAAAAAAATATTCATAAAAAACTAAATAATTTAAAAAAAAAAACACAAAATATGCGATACTTTTTGAACACACCTCGTATATTGGCTGCTATATACATATATTGTATATATATATATTTATATTGTATATATATATATATATATATATATATATATATATAAATATAGTAGCTGACGTCGACGTAGACGTCAAACGCGCGACTTGACAAACAAACGAACCATGAAAACCTAAAAGTTTTACGTAAAAGTTTCCGTATAAAAAAAAAAAAGAGAAGAGAAGGAGAAACAAATTTAAGCAGAAAAAAAGGAGCGCAAAGAATTTATACTTAGTAATGTAGGCGAATGAACACAACCTTATGCAGGACTTTTGGCTCCTTGATTTTGTCTGTCTTTATGTCTTGAAATCTGTCCTTTACGTTCATGTGCATTTTATTCTAGCTAGGGTTGTGTGTGTTTGTGTGTGTGTGAGTGGGTGTTTGTTTATGAGTTTGAGCAGCACTATTTAACAGTCAATGTATTATTGTAAATACGTAAGAAGTTTTAAAATTTCTAAAAATGCATTAAAAAGAAAATATTGCATTCGAATTTTTAACAGAAATAAACTTGAAATTTGATTGATGATCGAATCGATCGAATCTTGCATATACGACTACTGTACCCAAAAAGTAGTCGGAATTGATGGAACAAATCAAAAATCTTTTTTTATTCTTTCTCATTACTTTCTTACCCTTCAAAATAGCCCCCTATCGATATAAAACACTTATGCCACCGTTTCTTTCAGTCCTCGAAACATGAAACAAGCCGAAATTTTCTTCCGGTATAGCCTTCAGAGCGCGCGCCGATTCACGCCGACTAAAAACGGTTTACTCGGAGTAGTCTTTTGAGTTTTAAAAATAGCCAGAAGTGAAACGGATCCAAATCAGGTGGAAAAAGGTAGTTGCCGAACGATATGGGGTACCCGTTTAAATGAGGTTAGAGAAAAACCGTTTGCAAGTGCACACTTGACGGCTTAGGAGAGTCTTAGTTTCAAATATGGAAGCTCTATTTCTTATAGTATCCGAGAAAATCGTTTTCATACGGCTGAGAGATGGATGGACATAAGGAACAGGCGGACGGACATAGCTAGTTCGACTCCCCTTTAAATACTGTCTTTACTAGCCTTCATCTGTCTTTTACATACATTTGCATAAATACATATATCCTTTTCACGATGAATTTGGTCAATTTGTATGGAGGCTTTATGTTATATTACGCCGATCCTTACCCATTATTGATAGTGTTCACTAAGGCGGATATTTGGAATTAAGTTTACCGAATTTTTAATTGGATTCATTCAGAAAAATATAAATGTTTTCATACAAAAACTCGAAAATCACAAATACCCGGCCAAAAATGGGTGTGGCCCATTGATTGCCTGACATACTAACTGCCTAGGGCAAGACAGGCTTGGTTTAAAAAAAATTTCATGTTTCCGATGCCTTCTTTAATGCGTTATGTGTGGCGGGTATAAAAATCAGATTCGAAAAAAACGGAAAAGCCGAAATGTATAAATGTATTTTATCACGATGTTCGTTTTTGTAGACTCTGAAACTGTTTATCCGATTTCAAAGAAAGTAGATGTGTACTCACTTGATTCAACTTAAAAATAGTGATTAACATGTATCGTTTGGAAAAGTAGGACAATGAATAGAATAGAAACAGAAATTTATAGTATTTTTAGAATTATTTGAACTCGAAAAATAAACTAAATGATGCTAGGACCGGGAAAAAATGATGCTTTAGAAAAATGGGCGGAGAGCATGGTTGCACGTATTTGAGCCACAGAAATATGTAAGGCACAGAGTATATGTTAATTGGAACGGGAAGTATGGACCATTGGATAGATAGTCGCGTCTTCAAAATTTGCAAAAAACAATGTATTAAAGAGCGCGAAAGGTATGAATGATTGGAAGAATTGACTGTGCAAAAAGGTTAGTTAGTGACACAAAAATATTTAAAAATAATATTCGATTATATCAAAAAACCGATTATAATCGATGTATCGCAGCGATATTTTGTATCTTTAAAATGAGTTAACATATTTATAATCTTTTCAAATGTTTTTAGCAATTCTATGAGCAGAATGAATATATAGTCGTTAATATAAATTGATATCTGGAGAAGTACTACGCTAAAAAATTCTCAGGTCAGAGACTATCGAACCTTTTATAAAGATATTAAATATCGCTTAATTTTTTTTTTTATAATTATTGAACAAATAAATGAAAAATTAAATGATCGATTTATTTTGGAAAAAATTATTAATGAAAAAAATCGATTTTTACTGGAAAAATCGATTTCAATGGTATGAAAAGTGGAAAAATATCAAAACAGTTTCTACAGCATACAGTTCTAGAGATATACAGGCTTTTTGTGATTACTCTAAATATTAATATAAGCATATAATTTTAAAGAGATTATTGTGTTATTATAATTTGCATAAATTGCTTCAGGCCGTTGGAGAAAAGTTTGATGCAAGCGTAATACGACACCTTATTATTGTATTAAGGTGTGAATTAAGACAAGCAAGTTTCAGTAAAAAAAGTTTCTTAACGCTTGTTTCAGTGGCTTTTCCGATAAAAATAGAAGTTGACAAGATTAATACAACACCTAAAGTTGACGATAAAATTCGCCGATAATGTAAAAACAAAAGAATTTTACTTTTTCGTGAATGCAGACTAGAGATGGACGCAAGATCACATCTATCCCGATGTATAATATTTTTGTACTGATACCACCCATCCTGGGTTTTTTTTTTTTTTTTCAAAATTGTCTGATGACCTCCATGGACCCCGATTTTCTTTTTTTTTATAATATTTTTTTAATATGATACGTATAAAGAAAGAAAGAAAGGAACATAGCAGACCGATATATATTCTGTAGCTGAATCACAACAGCCGTCTGCCATTTGTAAACAATTATGCTGGAGACTATAAGACATAAGATCACAAAACATAAAACAAAATTTCTGGGAACCATCCCCATATCAAGGGTCAGACACTACACTAATTGTTTTTAAATACTTTCTTTTTACTTTTTTTTTTTTATTTTTTTTTATAGCGAAAAAATTTATTTGCAATCTATCTTTAAAAGACAATCAGCAAGTTGCTTGAGTAAAGAACAGTTGACAATGCGTTGGCGTGTGGCCATTAGGGGTTAGGGAATAAAGGGATGGGGATGGGAAAAGAAAATAAACAAAAAGTAAAAATAAAAATGAGTTATTGTCTCCCATGAGGGAGATCGAGCGGGTGAAGCCTTTTGAGCCTTCTTATACTGGAGCTGTTGTCGAGCAGGTTGATGGCGAGTGCTGGTATGCATGTCGAGTCGATTTGTATAAGAGTTGCTTAATCTTGTTATTTGGTATATCCATAAAATCCTTCGAGTTCCTCGCGTATCTCTTTGTTGGTGTGGATCACGTGAGCGTTTGACATAATCCTCAGCGCCTTGTTTTAAAATATTTGAATAATAGAACAGTTACTTCTGCTGGCAGTGCCCCAAATTAGGATAACGTAGGCCCATATCGGCTTTGTAATTGCTTTGTAGACTGCAAGTTTGCTCCTCAGCTTGAGAGGTGACCTTCGTCCAATAAGCCATATACATGTTTTTTTGCCTTTCATATTGAGCTGGTGCCTTTTGGTGAGAGGGCGAGGACGCCAGGTTAACCTTCTGTCAAGACCCAGGCCCAGATACTTGGCTGTAGCGCTGCATGGGGATTGAGGTTCGTCAAGATGAACTTGGGGACAGTCACCCCTTCTTAAAGAAAAAGTCATTTGAGGGACTTCAGGGTTCACTACAGTCGTTCCACCCCTTGAGCCAAGTAGAGAAGATGTCGAGTTGCCTTTGAAGGATTCCAGAAGCTTGTTGTGGGGAAATGTCGG